>JAIUJO010001021.1:7500-12500 GCA_023846275.1 Vanilla planifolia | reverse complement strand
CTACTACTTCTTCTTCTTCCTGCACTTCTTCTTCTACATTTTCTTCTTCTCCTTCTAGTTCTTCTACTTCTCCTTCTTCCTCTTCTTCTTCTTCTTCTTTTTCGTCAACTTCTTCTACTTCTTCTTCTTCTTCTTCTTTTTCTTCTTCTTCTTCTCCTTATTTTTCTTCTTCTTCTTCTCCTTCTTTTTCTTTTTTTTTTTCTCTTATCACTATTAAAATTATTATTATTATTATTATTATTCTTCCTCAACTACTTCTTTTTCCTCTTCTTCTTCTTCTACTTCTTCGTCTTATTCTTCTTGTTCTTCTTCTTCTCCTTCTTCTTCTTCTTCTTCCTCATCATCATTATCATCATCATCTACTTCTTCTTCCTTTTCTTCTTCTTCACCTTCTTCTTCTTCTTCTTCTTCTTCTCCGTCTTCTTCTGCTTCTTTTACTTCTTCTTCATCGTCTTCTACCTCTTCTTTTTTTTCTTCTTCTTCTTATTATTATTCTTTGTCATCGTCTTCTTCTTCTAGTACTTCATCCTCTTCTTCTTCTTCTTCTTATTCTTTTCTTCTTCTTCTTCTTTCTTTTCCTCTTCTTCTCCAACTATTTCTTCTTCTTCTTCTTCTTCTTCTTCTTCTCCTTCTTCTTCTAATTCTTCTTCTCCTTCTTCTTCTCCTTCTTCTATTTCTTCTTTTCTTTCTCATTCTCTTTCTTCTTCCTTTTTTTCTTCCTCTCTTTCTTCTTCTTATTATTATTATTCTTCTTCTTCTTATTGTTCTTGTTCTTTTTCTTCTTCTTCCTCTTCTTCTTCTTCTTCTTCTTCTTCTTCTTTTTCTTCTTCTTCTTCTTCTTCCTCATCTTTTTTTCTTCATCTTCTTTTTCTTCTTCTTCTTCCACCTCTTCTTCTTCTTCTTCTTCTTCTTCTTCTTCTTCTCCTTCTTCTGCACCTTCCTCTTTTTCTTCTCTTTCTTCTACTTCTTCTTCTTCTTCTTCTTTTTGTACTCCTTCTTCGTGTTCTTCAGATTCTTCTTCTTCTCCTTCTTCTTCTTCTGCTACTTCTTCTTCTGTCACTTCTTCATCTTCTTTTCCTTCTTCTAATTCTTATTCTTATTCTATTACTTCTTCTTCTACTAGTTCTTCTTCTTCTTCATTTTCCTCTTCTTCTTCTTCTTCCTCCTCCTCTTCTACTTCTTAATCTTCTTCTTCTTATTTTTCATCTTATTCTTCTTCTGCTTCCTCATAATCTTCTTCTTCTACTACTCTTCTTCTTCTCCTTCTTCTTCTTCTTCACTTCTTCATTTTTTCTTCTTCTTCTTCTTCTTCTTCATATTCTTCTTCTTCTACTACTTCTTCTTCTTCTTCTCCATCTTGTTCTTGTTCTTCTTCTTCTTCCTCTTCACCTTCACTTTCTTCACCTTCTTCTTCTTCTTCTTTGTCTTTTTCTTCTTCTTCTTCTTCTTCTACTTCTTTTTCTTCTTCTTCTTCTTCCTCTTCTTCTTCTACTCCTTCTACTACTACTACAACTTCTTCTTCTTCTTCTTCTTCTTCTTCTTCTTCTTCTCCTTCCCTTTCTCCTTCTTCTTCTTCTCCTCCTTCTTTTGCTGCTTCTTTTCTTTCATCTTCTCCTTCACCTACTTTTTTAAATCTCTTTTTTCTTCTACTTGTTCTTCTGCTTCTTCTTCTCCTTCTTCTACTTCTTCTTCTACCACCTTTTCTTCTTTTTTTTCTTCTTCCTCTTCCTCTTCCTCTTCTTCTTCTTCTTCTTATTGTTCCTTTTCTTTTACTACGTCTTCTTTTAATTTTTCTTCTTCTTCTACTTCTTCCTGAACATCATCATCATCATCTTCTTCTTCTTCTTCTTCTTCTTTATATTCTTCTTTTTCTTCTTCTTCTTCTTCTTATTCTTCTGATTCTCCTTCTTTATTTTCCTTCTTCTTCCTCTACTTTTTGTTTTTCTTCTTTATCTTCTTCTTCCTCTTTTTGTTCTTCTTCTTTATCTTCTTCTTCTTCTTCTTTTTCTTCTTCTTCTTCTTCTTCTTCATCTTCCTCACCTTCTTCTTCTTCATCTTCTTCTTCCTCTTCTTCCTCTTCTACTACTTCTTCTTCTTATTCTTCTTTTTCTTGTTCTTCCTTTTCTACCTCTTCTTCTTCCTCTTCTTGTTCTTCGCCTCAATCTTGTTCTTCTTCTTCATCTTCATCATCATCATCTTCTTCTTCTTCCTCTTCTTCTTCTTCTTTTTCTTCTTCTTCTTCCTTTGCTTCAACTACTACTTCTTCTTCTACTTCTTCTTCTTCTTCTTCTTCTTCTTCCTCTTCTTCATAGTCTACTTATTCTTCATCTACTACTTTTTAATAATCATCATCATCAACGCCCTCTTTTTCTTCTTCATCTTCTTCTTCTTCTTCTTCTTCTTCTACTACTACTACTACTTCCTCTTCTTCTCCTTCTTCTTCTTCTTCTTCGTCTTCTTCTAATTCCTCTTCTTCTCCTTCTTCTTCTCCTTCTTCTTCTTCTTCCTCTTCTTCATCGTGTTCTTTTCCTTCGTCTTTTTCTTCTTCTTCTTCTTCCTCTTCCTCTTCTTCTTCTTCTTTTTCTTCTTCTTCTATCTCTTTCTGTTCCTTTTTTTCTTGTTCTTCTTCTTCTTCTTCTTCTTTATCCACTTTTTATTATTCTTCTTCTTCTTCCTCTTCTTCTTCTTCTTCATCTTTCTCTTCTTCTGCTTCTTCTATTACTTCTTGTTCTTTTTCTTCTTTTTCTTCTTCATCTTCTTCTTCTTCTTTGACTTCTTCTTCTTCTTCTCTTTCTTCTTCTTCTTCTTCTTCTTCTTTATCTTCTTCTTTTTCTTCTACTACTACTGGTGCTATAACATCTTTTTTTATTTCTTCTTCTACTTTTTTTTCTTCTTCTTCTTCTTCATCTTTTTCTTCTTCTCATTCTTCTTCTTCCCCTTTCTTTTTTTCTTCTCAGTCTTCTTCATCTCTGCCAACATCTTCTTCTTCTAATTCTTCATTTTCTTCTGCTTCTTATTCTCCTTCTACTTCTTCTTCTCCTTCTTCTTCTTCTTCTTCGTCTTCGACATCTTCTACTTCTTCTACTTGTTCCTCTTCTTGTTCATCTTCTTCTTCTTAATTTTCTACTTCTTATCATATCTCCACATCTTCTTCATCTTCTTCTTCTTCTTTGCCTTCTTCTGCTTCTCCTTCATCATCTTCTTTTTCTTCTTCTTCTTCTTCTTCATCATCTTATTTTTCTCCTCCATCATCTTCTTCTTCTTCCTCCTCTTCTTCTTCATCATCTTGTATTTCTTCTTGTTCTTCTTCTTCTTCTTCTTTGTCTTCCTCTTCTTCTTCTTCTTCTTCTTCTTCTGCTTCTTCTTCTTGCTTTTCCTTTTCTTCTTCCCCGTCTTCTTCTTCTTCTTTTTCCCTTTCTACTTCTTCTTCTTGTCCTTCTTCTTCTTCTTCCTGTCCTTCTTCTTCTTCTTCATCACCGTCGTCTTCTTCGTTCTTTTCTTCTTCATCGTTTCTTATTCTTCTTATTCATCTTCTTCTTCTTCTTCTTCTTCTTCTTCTTCCTCTTCCTCCTCTTTGTCTTCTTCTTCTCCTCCTTCTTCTTCTTCTTCTTCTACATCTGCTTCTTCTTCTTCTTCCTCTTCTTCTTCTTTTTCTTCCTCTTCTGCTTCTTGTTTGTTCTCTTCTTCTTCTTCTTCTTCTTTCTCATCTTCTTCTACTTTTTTATCTTCATCTTCTTCTTCTTCTTCTTCTTCTTCTACTTCTTCTTCTGCTTCTTTTTCTTTTACTTAAACAAATTCTTCTTCTTCTTCTTTATCATCTTCTTCTTCTTCTTCTTCTTCTTCTTCTTTGTCTTTTTCTTCTTTTCTTCTTCATCTTCTTGTTCTTGTCTTTTATCTTCGTTTTCTTCTTCTTCATCTTCTTCTGCTACTACTACTACAACTTCTTCTTCTAGTTCTTCTTCTCCTTCTTCTTCTTCTTCCTCTTCTTCTACTTCTTCTTCTCCTTCTTCTTCTTCTTCTTCTTCTTCTTCTCCTTCTTCTTCTTCTACTCCATCTTTTTCTTCTTCTTCTCCCTGCTCTTCTTATTCTTCTTCTTCTTTTTCTTCTTCTTCTTCTTCTTCTTCTTCTTCCACTAATACTGCTACTACTCCTTCTTCAAGTTCGTCTTCTTCTTCTTCTTTTTCTTCTTCTTCTTCTTCTTCTTCTTCTACTACTACTTCATCTTCGTCTTCTTCTTATCCCTACTCTTCTTATTCTTCTTCTTCTTCTTCTTCTTCTTCTTCATCTTCTTCTTTTTCTTGTTCTTGTTCTTCTTCTTCTTCTACTGCTACTACTACTACTACTTCTTTAAGTTCTTCTTCTTCAAGTTCTTCTACTTCTTTTTCTTCTTCTTCTTCTTCTTCTTCATCTACTTCCTCTTCTTATTCTTCTTCACTTACTTTATCTTCTCCTTCACCTTCCTCTTCTTCTTCTTCTTCTTCTTCTTTTCCTACTTCTTCTTCATCTTCTTTTTCTTCTTGTTCTTCTTGTTCTTCTTGTTCTTCTTCTTCTTCTTCTTCTTCACCTTCCTCTTCTTCTTTTTCTTCTTCTTCTTCTTCTTAGTCTTTTTCTTCTTGCCCTTCTTCTTTTTCTTCTTATTCTCCTCCTTGGTCTCTTCTTCTTCTTCTTATTCTTCTTCCCCTTCTTCTTTAATTTGTTCTTCTCGTTTTTCTTCTTCTTCTTCTTCTTCTTTGTCTTGTTCATCATCTTCTTCTTCTTCTTCTTCTTCTTCCTCTTCTTCTTCTTCACTTCCTCTTCCCTTTTTTCTTGTTCTTCTTCTTTTCCTTCTGCTTCTTCTTCTTCATCATCAAATTCTTCTTCTTCTTCTTCTTCTTCTTCTTCTCCTTCTTTTCCTTCTTCTTCTTCTTCTTCTTCTTCTTCTTCTTCTTCCTTTTCTTGTTCTTCTTCTTTCTCTTATTCTTCATCATCTTTTTCTATTTTTATTCTTCTTCTTCTGCATC
>JAIUJO010000668.1:292500-312295 GCA_023846275.1 Vanilla planifolia | reverse complement strand
TTTCTTGGACTTGTTCTTCTTCTCCTTCTTCTCTTTTTTATATCCTTCTTTTTTTCATCCTCTTCTTCTTCTTCTTCTTCGTTCTTCTTCTTGTTCCTCTTCTCCTTCTTCCTGATCTTCTTCTTCCTCTTCCTTTTGTTCTTGTTCTTCACTTCCTCTTCTTCTTCTTATTATTCTTCTTCTTCTTCATTTCCAACCTTTTTTCTTCAGCTTCTTATTTAACTTTTTCTTCTTCTCCTTCTTCTTCTACTTCCTCTTCTTAGTACTTATTCTACTTGTTCTTCTTCATCTTCTACTAGCTTTTCTTCTACTTCTTCTTTTACTTGTTCTTCTTCTTCTTCTCCTTCTTCTTCTGTTTCATCTTATTCCTCTTCTTCTTTCTTCTTCTTCCACTTCTTCCTCTTCTTTTCTTCTTCTTATTCTTCTTCTTCATCTTTTTCTTCTTCTCCTCTTTTTCTTCTTTTTACTCTTCATCTTCTTCTTCATCATCATCATCATCTTATTCTTCTTCTTCTGCTTCTTCTTTTAATCTCCTTCCACTTTTTCTTCTTTTTTTCTTTTACTACTAATACTACTTCTCCTTTCTCTTACTTCTTCTTCTTCTTCATCTTTCTTCTTCTTCTTCTTCTTCTTCTTCTTCTTCCTCCTCTTCTCCAACTTCTTGTTCCTCTACTTCTTATTCTTCTTCTAACTCTTCTCCTTCTTCTTCCTCCCCCTCTTACTTCTTCTTCTACATCTTCTTCTTCTTCTTCTTCTTCCACCTCATCATCATCTTCTAGCTCTTCTTCTTCCTCATCTTCTTCTTCTTCCTCATCTTCTTCTAATTCCTCTTCTTCTTCCTTTTCTTCTTCTTCTTCTTCTTCCAATTTCCTTCTCCTTCTTCCTCATCCTTTTCTTCTTCTTATGCTTTTTGTTCTTCTTTTTCTTCTCCTTCTCCTTCTCCTTCTTCTTCTTACTCTTCTTCCTTCTCTTCTTCATTCTCTTCTTCTTCTTCTTCTTATGCTTCTTGTTCTTCTTTTTCTTCTTCTTCTTCTACTACTACTACAACGACTACTAATGCTACTTCCTCTTCTTCCTCTACTTCTTCTCCTTCTTCTTCTTCTTCTTCTTCTTCATTTTCTTCTTCTTCTTTTTTGTCTTCTTTTTTTTCCTCTTCTCCTACTTCTTCCTCTTCTTCCACTTCTTTTTCTTTTTACGCTTCTTCTTCATTTTCCTCCTCTTACTTCTTCTTTTTCTTCTTCTTCATCCACCTCTTCTTCTTCTTCTACTTCATCATCTTCTTCTTGTGCTACTTCATTTGCTTCTTTTTCTTCTTCTTCTTCTTCTCATCTTTTTCTTCCTCCTCTTCTTCTTCTTGTTCTTCATCTTCTCCTTCTTGTTCTTCTTCTCTTTCTTCTTCTTTTTCTTCTTCATCTTCTTTGTCTTCTCCTTCTTCTTCTCATTCTTCTTCTTCTTCTTCTCCTTCTTCTCCTTCTTTTTCCACCTCCTATTCTTCTTTTGCTTCTCCTTCTTCTTCTTTTTCTTCTTCTTCCTAGTCCTCATTAACTTCTTCTTCTTCTTCTTGTTCCCCCTCTTCTTCTTCCCCTTCTTATTCATCCTCTTCTTCATCTTCTTATTTTCCTTCTTCTTTTTCTTCTTCTTCCTCTTCTTCTTCTTTTTCTGCTTCTTCTTCTTCTTCTTCTTCTCTTGCTTTTCCTTCATCTGTTTCTTCTTTTACTTTGTCTTGTTCTTTTCTTCTTCTACTTCTTCTTCTACTTCTTCTTCATGCTCTTCCTTTGTTTTCTTCTTCTTGTTCAATTTCTTTTTCCTCCTTTTCTTCTTCTTCTTCTCCTTCTTCTTCTTCTTCTTCTTCTTCTTCTCCTTCTTCCCCTTCCACTTCCTTTTCTTCTTTGTCTTTATCTTTTACTTCTACTTCTTCTTCTTCTTCTTCCTCTTCTACTTCTTCCACTTCTTCTTCTTCTTCTACCTCTTGTTCTTTTTCTTCCACTTCATCCTCTTCTTCCTCTTCTTCTTATACTTCTTCTTCTTGATCATCATTCTCTTCTTCTTCTTCTTCTTCTTCTTCTTCTTCCTTATTTTCTTCTCCTAATTTTTCTTCTTCTACCTCATCTTTCTTTTCTTCTTCTACATCTTCTTCTTATTCCATTTCTTCTTCTTTTAAATCATCAACTACTTCATTATCTTCATCTTCTTCTTCCTCATTTTCTTCTCCTCTTCTTCTTCTTCCTCTTCTTCTTCTTCTTCTTCTACTACTACTTCTTTGTCTTCCACTTCTCCTTCTGCTTGTTCTTGTTCTTGTTCTTCTTATTCTTCTTCTTTCTCCTCTCATACTTCCTCTTCTTCTTCTTACTCTTCCTTTTCTTCTCCCTCTTTTGCTTACATCTTCTTCTTTTTCTTCTCCTTTTACTTCTTCCTCCTCCTTTTCCCCTTCTTTGTCTTCCCCTTCTTCTTATACTTCTTCTTCTCCTCCTTCTTCTTCTTGCTCTTCTTCTTCATCATGTTCTTCTATTTCTTCATCCTCTTCTTCTTCTTCTTCTTCTTGATGATCTTCTTCTTCCACTTCATGTTCTTCTTCTTGTCCATATTCTTTTTCTTCCTAATCTTCTCCTTCTTCTTACTCCTCCCCTTCATCTTCTTTTTCTTCTTCTTCTTCATCATCTTCTTCTTCAACATTTTCTTCTATTTCTTCTACTTCTTCTTCTTTATCTTCTTCTTCTTATTCTTCTCTTTCTTCTTCTTCTTCTTCTCTTGCTTCTTCTTCTTCTTCTTCTTCTACTACTACTACTACTACTACTTATAATTCTTCTTCTTCCTCCTCTTCTCCTTCTTCATCATCATCATCTTCTTCTTCTTCTTTCTCTTCTTCTTCTTCTTGATCAACATCTTCTTCTTCTTTATCTTCATCTTCTTTTTCGTCCTCTTCTTCTTCTTCTTACTCTTCTTTTTCTTCCTATTCTTCCCTTTTTTTCTTCTTCTTTCTCTTCTTCTTCTTCTTCTTCTTCTACTACTACTTCTTCTTCTACTTCTTCTTTTACTTCTTCTTTTTCTTCTTGTTCTTCTTCGTCTTCTTCTTCTTCTTCAACTACTACTGCTACTAGTTTTTCTTCTTCTCCTACTTCTTAACCTTCATCCTCCACTCCTACTTTTTCTTCTTCTTCTTCTTCTTCTTCTTCTTCATCTTCCTCCTCCTCTTCTTCTACTTCTTCTTCTTCTTCATCTTCTTCTTCTTCTTCATCATAAAGTCCTTCTTTTCCTTCTTGTTCTTCTTCTTAATCTTTTTCTTCTTCTTCCTCTTCTTTTTCTTCTTCTTCTTCTTCATCTTGTTCTTCTTCTACCTCATCTTGTTCTTTCTCTTAAATCTTCTTCTTCTTCTTCCTTTTCTTCTTCCTCTTCTTCTTCTTCATCTTCCAGCTCTTTTTCTTGGACATCTTCTTCTTCTTCTTCTTCTTCTACTTTTTCAATTTCTTCTTCTTCTTCTTCTTCTTCCTCTTCTTCAACTTTTTCATCTTCTTCTTCCTCTTCCTCTTCTTCTTGTTCTTTGCTTCCTCTTCTTCTTCTTCTTCTTCTTCTTCTTCTTCTTCTTCTTCTTCCTTATCTTCTTCTTTTTCTTCTTCTTTTTCTTCTTGTTCTTCTTCTTATTTTCCATCATTTTTTTCTTCTACTTCTTATTTTAGTTTTTCTTCTTTTTCTTCTTCTTCTACTTCTTCTTCTTACTTCGTCTTGTTCTTCTTCTTCTTTCACTTTTTCTTCTTCTCCTCTCTCCTTCTTCTTCTCCTCCTCCTACTTCTTGTTCGTCTTCTATTTCTTCTTCTTCTACTACTACTACTTCTTCCTCTTCATCTTCTTCTTCTTCTTCGTACACTTCTTCCTCTCCTTTTTCTTATTATTATTCTTCTTCATTTTTTTCATCTTCTCTCCTTTTTCTTGATACTATTCCTCATCTTTTTCTTCGTTGTCTCCTTCTTCTTCCCCTTCTTCTACTTCTTTTACTTGTCTTTTTTAATCTACTTCTTCTTCTTCTTCTACATCAACTACTACTAATACTACTTCTTCTTCCATTTACTTCTTTTTCTTCTACTTCGTTCTTCCACTTCACTTTATTCTTCTTCATTTTTTTCTTCTTCTTCTACTTCTTCTTCGTACTCTTCCTCTTGTTCTTCTTCATCGTCCTCATCTTCTTCAACATCTTCTACTTCTTCTGCTTCTTTTTCATCTGCTTCTTCTTCTACTTCTTCAATTACTACTAATACTACTTTAACTTCTTTCTTTTACTTCTTCTTCTTCGACCTCTTCCACTTCTTCTTCATCTTCCTCCTCTTCTTCTTCTTCTTCTTCTTTGTCTCCTTCTCCTTCTTCTTGTTCTTCTTCTTCTACCTCTTTTTCTTCTTCTTCTTCTTTCTCTTCTTTTCCTTTTTCTTATGCTTCTACTTCTTTTTCTTCTTCTTCTTCTCCTTCTTATTACTCCTTTCCTCTTCTTCTTCATTATCTTCTTCTTCTTCTTCTTCATCCTCTTCTTCTTCTTCTTCTTCTTCTTCTTCTTCTTCTTCTACTTCTGCTTCTTCTTTTAATACTACTACTACTGTTTCTTCTTCCTCCTATTTCTTATTATTATTATTATTATTTTTCAAATTTTTCATCTTCTTCCTCTTTTTTTTCTATCTTCTTTCTCTTCTACTTCTTCCTCGTCTTACATCGTCTTCTTCTTCTTCTTCTTCTTCTTCATCCTCCTCTTCTTCTTCTTGTACTTCCTCTCCTTCTTGTTGCACTTCTTCATCTGATTCTCCTTCTTCTTCTTCTTCTTCTTCTACTTCCCTATCCTTTTCTTCTTACACTTCTTCTTTTCTTAACCTTCTCCTTCTTGTTCTTCTTCTCCTTCCTATTCTTCTTAATCTTCTTCTTATTGTTCTTCTTCTTCTTCTTCTTTTTCTTCTTCTTCTTCTTCTTCTTCTTCTTCTTCTTCTTCCTCTTCTTCTTCTTCTTCTTCTTCTTCTTCTTCTCCTTCTTCTTCTTCTTCTTCTTCTTCCCCTACATTTTCTTCATCTTTTTCTTCTTTTATTTCATCTTCGTCTTTTCTTTTCCTACTTCTTCTACTTCTTCCTCTTGCTTCTTTTTCTTCTTCTTGTTCTACTTCTTCTTTCTCCTCTTCTTCTTCTTCTCCTCCTCCTACTTCCACTTCTTCTTCCACTTCTTCTTCTTCTTCCACTTCACTTGCTCTTCTTCTTCTTCTTCTTCTTCTCTTCATCTTTTTCCTCCTCTTCTTCTTCTTTCACTTCTTCTTGTTCTTCTTCCACTTCTTCTTCTTCTTCGTCCACTTCCTCCTCTTATTTTTCCTCTTCTTACTCTTCTTCTTCTTCTTTTTCTTCCTCTTCTCCCTCTTCTTCTTACTCTTCTTCTTCTTTTTCATCATTGTCCTCTTCTTTTTCTTATTCTTGTTCTTTCTCACCTTCTTCTCTATCTTTTTATTTTTCTTCTTCTTTTTCTTCTTCTACATCTTCTTTGTTTTCTAATTCTTCTTCTTCTTTATCTTCATCTTCTTCAACTTTTTCTTCTTCCTCTCCTTCTATTTCTTCCTTATCTTCTTCTTGTTCTTCTTCTGCTTCTTCTTCTTCTTTTTCTTATTCTTCATCTTCTTTCTTTTCTTCTACTTCTTCTACTTCTTTTTCATCTTCTTCTTCTTCTTACTCTTCTTCATCTTCTTCCTCCTCATCTTACTTCATCCTCTTCTACATCTACTTCCACTTCTTCCTTCTCCACTTCCCCTTCTTGTTCTACTTGTTCTTCTTCAACTTCCCCTTTTTCTTCTTCTTGTTCTTCTTCTTCTTCCTCATCTTCTATTTCTTCTTCCTCTTCTTCTCCTTGTTCTTCTTCTTCATTATCATCTTCTTCCTCTTCTAGCGCTTCTTCTTCTCCTTCTTCTATTTCTTCCTCTTCTTTTCCTTCTTCTTACTCCTCTTCCACTTCTTCTTCTTCATCATCTTCTTCTTCTTCTACTTCTTCTAATTTTTCTTCTTCTTTTTCTTCACCTTCTTCTTCTTCACCATCTTCTTCTTCTTGTTCTTCTTCTTCCTCTTCTCTTTCTTCTTCTTCTTCTTCTTCTTCTTCTTCTTCTTCTTCCTCACCTTCTTCTTCTTCTTCATCATCTTCTTCTTCCTTATCTTTGTCTTCTTCTTCGTTCTCTTCTTCTTGTTCTTCTTCTGCTTCTTCTTCTTCTTTTTCTTCTTCTTCTTATTTTTCTTATTCTTCATCTTCTTTCTTTTCTTCTACTTCTTCTACTTCTTTTTCATCTTCTTCTTCTTCTTACTCTTCTTCATCTTCTTCCTCCTCATCTTACTTCATCCTCTTCTACATCTACTTCCACTTCTTCCTTCTCCTCTTCCCCTTCTTGTTCTACTTGTTCTTCTTGTTCTTCCTCATCTTCTATTTCTTCTTCCTCTCCTTCTCCTTGTTCTTCTTCTTCATTATCATCTTCTTCCTCTTCTAGCGCTTCTTCTTCTCCTTCTTCTATTTCTTCCTCTTCTTTTCCTTCTTCTTAGTCCTCTTCCACTTCTTCTTCTTCATCATCTTCTTCTTCAACTTCTTATTCTTCTTCTTCTTCTACTACTTCTAATTTTTCTTCTTCTTTTTCTTCACCTTCTTCTTCTTCCCCATCTTCTTCTTCTTGTTCTTCTTCTTCCTCTTCTCTTTCTTCTTCTTCTTCTTCTTCTTCTTCTTCCTCACCTTCTTCTTCTTCTTCATCATCTTCTTATTCCTTATCTTTGTCTTCTTCTTCGTTCTCTTCTTCTTGTTCTTCTTCTTCTTCTTCTTCTTCATCTTTTTGTTCTTCTTCTTCAGTTACTTCTTCTTCTTCCTCTTCTTCTTCTTCTTCTTCTTCCTCTTCTTCTTTTTCATCATCATCTTCTTCTTCTTCTACTACCACTATTACTATTTCTTCTTCTTCCTCTTAGTTGTTGTTGTTCTTCTTCTTCTTCTTCTTCTTTTAGAACTTCTGCTTCTTCCTCTTCTCCAACATCTTCTTCCTCTTCTTCCTCTTCTTCCTCTTCTTCCTCCTCTTCTTCTTCTTCTTCTTCTTCTTCTTCTTGACCCTCCTCTTCCTGTTCTTCTACTTTTTCTTCTTCTTCTTGCACTTCTTCATGTTCTTCTTGTTCTTCTCTTTTTCAACATCTCCATCTTTTCTTCTTGCTTTTCCTCTTGTTGTTTTTTATCCTCTCCTTCTAGTTCTTCTTCTCCTTCTTTTTCTTCTTCTTATCCTTCTTATTCTTCTTATTATTCTTCTTCTTCCTCTTCCACTTCTTGTTCTCCTTCTTGTTCTTCTTCTTCTTATTGTTTTTCTTGTTCTTCTTCTTCATGATCATCATCATCATCATCATCATCATCTTCTTCTTCTACTACTTCTTCTTGTTCTCCTTTTTCTCCTTCTTCTTCCTCTTCTTTCTCCTCTCCTTCTACTACTTCCCCTTCTTCCTCTTCTTCTTCTTCTTCTTCTTCTTCTTCTTTTACATATTCTTCTTCTTCTTCATCTTCTTCTTTCTCTTTTTCTTCTTCTTCTTCTTCTTCTCCTTCTTCTTTAGCTTCCTCTTCTTCTTGTACTACTACTTCTTCTTCTTCTTCTTCTTCTTCTCCTCCTCCTACTCTTTCTTCTTCTTTTTCTTCCTTTACTTCATCTTCATCTTTTTTTCTTCTTCTTCTTTTTCTTCTTCTTCCTCTTACTTCTTTTTCCTCTTCTTGTTCTTCTTTTTCTTCCTCTTCATCTTCTTCTTCTTCTTCTCCTACTACTTCTTCTTCATCATCTTCTTCTTCTTCTTCCCCTTCCACTTCTTCTACTTCTTCTTCTTCTTTTTCTTCTTTCTCTTCTTCTTCTTCTTCTTCAACTTCTTCTTTTTCTTCTTCTACTTCTACCTCCTCTTCTTCTTCCTCCTCTTCCTCTTCCTCTACTTCTTCTTTTAGTTCTAGCTCTTCTTTTTCTTCTTATTCTTCTTCTTCTTCTTCTTCTTCTTCTTCATCTTCTCCTTCTTCTTCTTACTCCTCTTTTTCCTCTTCATCATCGTCTTTTTCTTCTTTTTCTTCTTTTTCGTCATCTTCTTCTCATGCTTCACCTTCTTTTTCTACGTCTTCTTCTTCTTCGTCTTCTTGTTCTTCTTCTTCCTCTTCTTCTTCTTCTACTTCTTCTTCTTCTTCTTCCAATTCTTCCTCTTCCTTTTCTTCTTCTTTATATTCTTCTTCCACTTTTCCTTCTTCTTCTCCTTCTTCATACTCTTCTTCTTCATCATTATCATCATCTTCTTCTTCTTCTTCAATTTTGTCATCTTATTCTCTTACTTATTCTTCTTCTTCTTCCTCCTCCTTCTGTTCCTCCTCCCCTACTTCTTCCTCTTCTTTTTCTTCTTCTTCTTCCTCTTACACTTCTTCTACTTCTTCCCCCTCCTCTTACTTCTTCATCTTCTTCCTCCTGCTCTTCTTCTTCTTCTTCTTCTTCTTCTTCTTCTTCTTCTTCTTCTTCTACTTCTTCTTCTTGTTCTAATTCTTCTTTCTATTCTTCTTCTTCACCCTCCTCTTCTTCTTCTTCTTCCAAATGATCTTCTTCTCTTTCTTCATGATCTTCTTCCTCTACTTCTTCTTCCTCTTCTACTTCTTCTTCTTCTTCTTCTCCTTCTTGTTTATCTTCTTCTTCCTTCCATCTTCTTCTTCTACCTCTTCTTCTTCTTCTTCTTTCTTTTCTTTTGTTTCTTTTTCTTCCTCTTCCTCCTCCTTCTCTTCTTCTTCTTCATCATCATCTTCTTCTAGATCTTCTTATTCTTATCCTTCATCTTCTTCTTTATCATCTTCTCATTTGTCATGATCTTCTTCGTCGTCCATTTCTTCTTCTTCTTCTTCTTCTTCTTCTTCTTTTACTTCTTCTTCTTCTTCTTCTTTTACTATTACTACTACTTCTTCTTCTCCTTCTCCACCTTCTTCTACTTTCCCTACTTCTCCTTCTTCTTCTTCTTCTTCTTCTTCTTCTTCTTCTCCTTCTTCTTCTTCTTCTTCATCATCTTCTTCTTCTTCTTCTTCTCCATCTTCTTTTTCCTCCTATTCTTTTTCTTCTACATCTTCTTCTTCTTCTTCTTCTTCTTCTCCAATTCTTCCTTTTCCGAATCATTGTCTTCTTCTTATTCTTCTTCTTCTTCTTCCTCCTCCTCTTCTTCTGGTTTCTCTTACTCATTCTTCATCATCATCATCATCATCTTCTTCTTCTTCTTCTTGCTCTTCCTCTTCTTCATGTTCTTAACTTCTTTTTCTTCTTCTTCTTCTTCTTCTTCTTCTTCCTTTTCCTCTTCTTCTTTTTCTTCTTCTTCTTTTCTTCCTCTTCTTCTTCTTCTTCGTCTGTCTCCTCTTAAACATTTTCTTCTTCTTCTTCTTCTTCATCTGCATCTTCTTCTTGATCTTCTTCTTCCTCTTCTTCAACTTCTTCTTCTATTACTGCTACTTCTTCGTCTTCTTCTGCTTCTTCTTCTTTGCCTTCTTCTTCTTCTTCTTCTTCTTCTCCTTCTTCTTCTTCTCCTCCTTTTGCTTCTCCATATTCTTCTTTGTCTTCTTCTTCTTCTTCTTCTTCCTCTTCTTTTTATTCTTCTTCTTTGCCTTCTTCTTCTTCTTCTTATTCTTCTTCCTCTTCTTCTCCTTCTTCTTCCTCCTCTTCATCATTTCTTCTTCTTCTTCTTCCTCTTCTTCTTCTTCTTCTCCATCTTCTTCTTCATCCACTTCTTCTTTTTCTTAAACTTCTTCTTCTTCTACTACTACTACTTCGACTTCTTCTCCTTCTTTTTCTTTGCCTTCTTCTTCTTCTTCTTTTTCTCCTTCTTCTTCATCTTTTCTTCTTCATCAACATGATCATCATCATCTTCTCCTTCCTCTTCTTCTTCTTCTTCTTCTTCTTCTTCTTCCCGTTCTTCTGCTTCCTCTTCTTCTTCTACTACTACTACGACTTCTTTCTCATCTTATCTTTCTTCTTCTTCTATAACATCTTTATCTTCTTTTTTCTCTTATTTCTTCTTCTACTTCTTCTTTTTCTTGTTCTTCTTCATCTTCTCCATTTTCTTTTTCCTCTTGTTCCTCCTTTCCTACTTCTTCTTCCTCTTCTTTTTCTTCTTACTCTTCTTTTACTCATTCCTCCTCCACTTACTTCTTCTTCTTCTTCGTCTTCTTCTTCGTCTTCTTCTTCTTATTCTTCTTCTTCTTTCTCCCCCTCCTCTTCCTCTTCTACTTCCTCATCATGTTCATCTTCTTCTTCTTATTCTTCTCCTTCTTTTTCTTCTTGTGAAACTTCTTTCTATTATTCTTCTTATCCTTCCTCTTCTTGTTCTTCTCCTTCGTCAAGATCTTCTTCTTCTTCATAATCTTCTTGCTATTATTTTTCTTCTTCTCCTTTTTCTTCCTCTTCTCCTTCTTCATCCTCCTCTTCTTTTTCTTCTACTTTTTCTTCTTCTTCTTGCACTTCATCATTTGCTTGTTCTTCTTCTTCTTCTAATCTTTTTCTTCTTCCTCTTCTTATTCCTATTCTTCATCTTCTCCTTCCTCTTCTTCTTCTTCTTCTTCTTCTTCTCTTTCTTCTTCTTCTTTTTCCACTTCTTCTTCTTCTTCTTTGTCTTCTCTTTCTTCTTCTTCTTCTTCTTCTTCTTCTTCTTCTGCTTCTTATCATCCTCCTCCTTCTTCTCCTTCTTCTTTTTCTCCACTTCTTCTTCTACTTCTCCTTCTTCTTCTTCTTCTTCTTCCTTGCCCCCATCTTCTTCTTCTTCTTTTTCTTCTTCTTCTTCTTCTTCCTCTTCTTCTTCCCCTTCTACTTCTTCTTCTTCTACTTCTTCCTCTTTTCTTCTTCTTCTTCTCTTTCTTCTTCTTCTTTTTCTTCCTCTTCTTCTTCTTCTTCTTTTTCTTCTACCTCTTCTTCTTTTTCTCCACCATTTTCTTTATCTTTTGTTTTTTTTCTACATCTTCATCTTTTCTTCTTCTTCTTCTTCTTCTTCTACTTCTTCTTCCTCTTGCCTCATTTTCTTTTTCTTATTCTACTTCTTCTTCCTCATTTTCTTCTCCTCCTCCTCCTCCTACTTCTTCTTCTTTTTCTTCTTCTTCTCCTTCCACTTCCTCTACTTCTTTTTCTTTTTCATCTTCTTCTACTTCTTCTTCTTCATCTTCCTCTTCTTCTTCTTCCACTTCTTCTTCTTCTTTTTCTTCTCCCTCTTCTTCTTCTTCTTCCACTTTTTCCTCTTCTTTTTCTTCTTATTCTTCTACTTCTTCTTCTTTTTCTTGCCCTTCTCCTTCTTCTTCTTACCCTTCTTCTTCTTCTTCATCATCAATGTCTTCTTCTTCTTCTTCTTCTTCTTCTTCTTCGTCATCTTCTTCTCGTACTTTTTCTTGTTCTAGCTCTTCTTCTTCTTCTTCTTCTACATCTTCTTTTTCTAATTCTTCTTCTTCATCAATTTCTCCTTCCTCTTCTTCTTCTTCTTCTTCTTCCTCTTCTTCTTCTTCTTCTTCTTCCTCTTCTTCTTCTTCTACTATTAGTACTTCTTCTTCTTCTACTTCTCATTCTGCTTGATCTTCTTGTTCTTCTTCTTCTTTCTCCTATCCTACTTCTTTCTCTTCTTCTTGCTCTTCTTCTTCTTCCTCCTCCTTCACTTACTTCTTCTTCTTCTTATTCTTCTTCTACTTTTTCCTTCTCCTCTTCCCCTTCTTCTTCTTCCCCTTCTTCCACTCTTCTTCTTCTTCACCTTCTTCTTCTTCTCATTCTTGTTCTTCTTCCACTTTTTCTATTTCTTCTTCCTCTTCTTCTTCTTCTTCTTTGTGATCTTCTGCTTCCTCTTTAAGCTCTTCTTCTCCTTCTTCTTACTCCTCCTTGTCTTCTTCTTCTCCATTTTCTTCTTCTTCTTCTCCTTCTTCTTCTTCTTCTTCTTCTTCTCCTCCTCCTTCTTCTTCATATTCCTCCACTTCTTCTTCTCTTTTTTTTCTTCCTCCTTTTATTCTTATTCTTATTCTTCTTCCTTATCTTCTACTTGTTTTTCTTCTTCTTTTTCTTCGTCTTCTTCTTCTTCTTCTTCGTTTCCATCATTTTTTCCTCTACTTAGTTTACTTTTTCTTCTTCTACTACTTCTACTACTTCTTCTTCTTGTTCTTCTTCTTCTTTTACTTCTTCTTCTTCTTCTCTTTCTTCTTCTTCTCCTCCTCCTCCTCCTCCATATTCTTCTTCTTCTTCTAAATCTTCCTCTTCATCATCTTCTTCTTCCGCTTCTTCCACTTCTTCCTCTCTTTTTCTTCTTATTATTCTTCTTCTTCATCTTTTTCTTCTACTTCTCCTTCTTCTTCATCTTTTTCTTCTACTTCTCCTTCTTCTTCATACTCTTCCTCGTCTTCTTCTTTAGTCGTCCTGTTTTTCTTCCTCTTCTTCTACTTCTTCTACTTGTTCTTTTTCATCTGCTTCTTCTTCTTCTTCTTCTTCAACTAATACTAATACTACTTCTTCTTCATCTTACTTCCTCTTCTTCTTCTTCTTCCACTTCTTTTTCTTCTTCTTCATATTTTTCTTCTTCTTCATATTTTTCTTCTTCTTCTACTTCTTCTTCGTACTCTTCCTCTTCTTCTTCTTCATTGTCCTCATCTTCTTCCTCTTCTTCTACTTCTTCTGCTTCTTAAAATTCTACTAATACTACTTCTTTCTTTCACTTCTTCTTCTTCTTCTTCTTCTTCTTCCACCTCTTCCTTTTCTTCTTTATCATCCTCTTCTTCTGCTTTTTATCTTCTTCTCCTTCTTCTTGTTACTCTATTCCTCTTCTTTTTCATTCTCTTCTTCTTGTTCTTGTTCTTCTTCTTCTTCTTTATACTCTTCTTCTTCTTCTTCTTCTTCTTCTAATACTACTACTAATATTGTTTCTTCTTCCTCCTCTTACTTCTTCTTTTTCTTCTTCTACCTCTTCTTCTTCTTCTTTTTAAGTTCTTCCTCTTCTCCAACATCTTCTTCCTCTTCTTCTTCTTCTTTTTACTATACTTCCTCTTCCTTGGCTTACTTCTTCTTCTTCTTCTTCTTTTTCATCCTCCTACTCTTCTACTACTTCTTCTCCTTGTTCTTGCAGTTCTTCATCTAATTCTTCTTTCTTCTGCTCCATCTTTTTCTTCAAGCTCTTCTTCTTCTTCTTGTTCTTCACCTTCTCCTTCTTGTTCTTCTTCTCCATCTACTCCTTCTTATTCTTCTTAAACTTCTTATTTTTCTTCTTCTTATTCTTATTCTGCTTCTTCTTCTTCTTCTTCTTATTCTTCTTCTTATTTTTCTTCTTCTTCTTCATCATCTTTCTCTTTTACTTCTTCTTCTTTTACTTCTTCTTCTTCTTCTTCTCCTTATTCTCCTTCTTCTCCTTCTGCTTCATCCTCTTCCTCCTGCTCTTCTTCTTCTACTTCTTCTTCTGCCTCTTCATCATCATCATCTTCTTCTTCTTCTACTTCTTCTTCTGCCTCTTCATTATCATCATCTTCTTCTTCTTCTTCTTCTTCTTCTTTGTCTTCTTTCTCTTCCACTTCTCCTACTTCTTCTTCCTCTTCCTAATCTTCTTCTTCTTCTTCTTACTCTTCTTCTTCTTCCTCCACCTCTTACTTCTTCTTCTTCTTCTTCTTCATCCGCCTCTTCTTCTTCTTCAAGTTCATTTTCTTCTTCTAGGACTTCTTCAACTGCTTCCTCTTCTTCTTCTTCTTCTCCATCTTCTTCTTCTTAATCTTCTTTTCTTATTCTTCATCTTCTCCTTGTTCTTCTTCTCTTTCTTCTTCTTCTTCTTCTTCTTCTTCTTCTTCTACTTCTTCTTCTTCTTCTTCTTCTTTTTCCTCTTCTTCTTCTTTTTTTTCTCCTTATTTTTCTTCTTCTTCTTCTTCTTCTTCTTCTTTATCTTATTATTATTATTATTATTATTATTACTGTTGTTATTATTATTCTTTTTCCTTTTCTTCCTCTTCTTCTCTTCTTCTTCTTCTTCTTCTTTGCCTTCTTCTTCTTCTTCTCCATCTTCTTCTTCTTAATCTTCTTTTCTTATTCTTCATCTTCTCCTTGTTCTTCTTCTCTTTCTTCTCTTCTTCTTCTTCTACTTCTTCTTCTTCTTCTTCTTATTTTTCTTCTTCTTCTTCTTGTTCTTCTTCTTTATCTTATTATTATTATTATTATTATTATTATTATTATTATTATTATTGTTCTTTTTCTTCTTCTTCCTCTTCTTCTTCTTCTTCTTCTTCTTTGCCTTCTCCTTCTTCTTCATCATCTTCTTCTTCTTCTTCTACTTCTTCTTCTTCTTTGCCTTCTTCTTCTTCATCATCATCTTCTTCTTCTTCTACTTCTTCTCCTTCTTTGCCTTCTTGTTCCTCCTCCTCTTCTTCCTTTGCTTCTCTTTCTTCTTCATCTTCTTTTTCTTCTTTGTCCACTTCCTCTTCTTCCTCTTCTACTTCTTCTTCATCTGCTTCTTCTCGTTCTTCTTCTTTTTCTTCTTCTTCTTCCACTTCTTCTTCTTCTTCTTCTTCTTCCTCCTCTTCTTCTTCCTCTTCTACTTCTTCCACTCTTCTTCTTCTTCTTCCCCTTCTTATTCTTTTTCTACCTCTTATTCTTCTTCTTCTTCTTCTTCTTCTCCTACTTTTTCTGCTTTTACTTCATCTTCTGCTTTTCCTTTTCTTGCTCTTCTACTTCTTCTTCCTCTTGCTTCTTTTTCTTCTTCTTATTCTACTTCTTCTTTCTCTTATTCTACTTCTTATTCTCATCCTACTACCTCTTCTACTTCCACTCCTTCTTCTTCGCTTTCTACTTTTACTTTTCTTCTTGTTCTTCTTCTTCTCCTCCTTTTTCTTCTTCCTCTTTTTCTTCCACTTCTTCTTCTTCTTCTTCCACTTCGTCTTCTTCTTCTTGTACTTGCTCCTCTTCTTTTTCCATATCTTATTCTTCTTCTTCTTTTTTTCCTCTTCTCCCTCTTCTTCTTACTCTTGTTCTTCATTTTCTTTGATGTCTTCTTCTTCTTCTTTTTGTTCTTCATCATCTTCTTCTCCTACTTTTTCTTTTTCTTTTTCTTCTTCTTCTTCTTCTACATCTTCTTCTATTCTAATTGTTCTTCTTCTTCATCATCTTCTTCTTTATCTTCACCTTCTTCTTCATCTTTTTCTTGTTCCTCTTCTTCTTCTTCCTCTTCTTCTACTTGTTCCACTTCTTCTTCTTCTTCTACTTCTCCTTCTGCCTGTTCTTCTTCTTCTTCTTCTTCTTCTTCTTCCTTTTCTTATCCATCTTTATTCTCCTCTCCTACTTCTTCTTCTTCTTCTTCTTCTTCTTACTCTTCTTCTTCTTCCTCCTCCTCATCTTCCTTCTTCTTCTTCTACTTCCACTTCTACTTCTTCCTCCTCCTCTTCCCATTCTTCTTCTTCCCCTTCTTCTTCTACTTCTTCTTCTTCTTCTTCTCCTTCTTCTTCTTGTTGTTCTTCTTCTTCTTCCTCATCTTCTTTTTCTTCTTCCTTTCGTTCTTCTTGTTCTACTTCTTCATGATCTTCTTCTTCCTCTTCCAACTCTTCTTCTTCTCCTTCTTTTATTTTTTCAACTTCTTCTTCTTCTTTGTCTTCTTCTACTTCTAATTCTTCTTCTTCTTCTTCTATTTATTCACCTTCTTCTTCTTCATCTTCTTCTTCTTCTTCTTCATCTTCTTCCTCTTCTCTTTGTTTTTTTTCTTCTTCTTCCTCCTCCTCATCTTCTTCTTCTTCTTCATCATCTTCTTTTTCCTTATCTTCGTTTACTTCTTCATCCACTTCTTCTTCTTCTTCTTCTTCTTCTTCTTCTCTTCCTCCTCTTCCTCCTCCTTCTTCTTCTTTTTCTTCTTCTTCTTCTTTTACTTCTTCTTCTTCTTCTTCTTCTTCTTCTTCTTCTTCTTCTCCTTTTTTTTCTTCCTCTTCTTCTTCTACAACTTTTTCTTCTTCTTGAACTTCTTTTTCTTCTTCTCGTACTTCTTCCTATTCCTCATCTTTTTCTACTTCTTCTTCTTCGTCTTCTTCTTCTTCCTCCACATCTTTTACTTTCTATTACTTCTTCTACCTTTTCTTCTTCCACTTCTTCTTCTTCTTCCACCACTTTTTCTTGGACTAGTTGTTCTTCTCCTGCTTCTTCTTCTTCTATTACTACTTCTTCCTTTTCTTCTTCTTCTTCTTCTTCTTCTTCTACTTCTTCTTCTTCATCATCTTCTTCATCATTTTCTTCACCAACTTCTTCTTCTCCAACTTCTTCTACTACTTCTTCTTCTTCTTCATCTTACATCTTGTTTTTCTTCTTCTTCCTCTTCTACTTCTTCATCTACTTCTTCTTTTTCTTCTTCTTCTTCTACTTCTTCGTCCACTTTGTCTTCTTCTTCTTCTTTTCCTTTTTCTTCTTCATCATCTTCTACTTCTTCTTCCTCTTACTTATTCTTCTTCTTCTTCTTCTTCTTCTTCTTCTTCTTCTTCTTCCTGTTCCTCTTATTATTCTTCTTCAACTTCTTCTTCTTAATCTTCTTCTTCTACTTCCTCTTCTTCTTGTTCTTCACTTCTTCTTTTTCTTCTTCTTCTTCTGCTTCTTTCTCTTCTTCTTTTTCTTCTTCCTCTTCTTCTGCTTCTTCTTCTTCTTTTCTTCTTCTTCTTTTCCAGCATTTTTTTCTTCTGCTTCTTATTTTACTTTTTCTTCTTCGTCTTCTACTTCTTACTCTTACTTCTTCTTATTCATCTTCTTCCTTTACTTCTTCTTCTTCTTCTTCTTCTTCTTCTTCTTCTTCTCCTCGTTCTTCTTCTCCTCCTACATCTTCTTCTTCCTATTCATCATCTTCTTCTTCTTCTTCCACTTCTTCCTCTACTTTTCTTCTTCTTACACTTCCTCGTCTTCTTCTTCATTGTCCCCTCCTTCCAATTACTTCCTCTTCCTCCTCATACTTCTTCTTCTTCTTCTTCTCCTTCTTCTTCATACTCTTTCGCTTCTTCTTTAATGTCCTCATCTTCTTCCTCTTCTTCTACTTTTTCTACTTCTTTTTAATCTGCCTCTCCTTCTTCATCTTCTTTTTCTTCTTTTATTGCTAATACTATTTCTTCTCCTTTTATTTATTCTTCTTCTTCTTCTTCTTCTTCTTCTTCTTCTTTGTCTCCTCCTTCTTCTTCTTCTTGTTCTTCTTCTACTACCTCTTCGTCGTCTTCCTCTTCCTCTTCTTCTTCACCTTCTTCCACTTCTTTTTCTTCTTCTAATGCTTCTTCCTCCTCTTCTTCTTCTTCTTCTCCTTCTTCTTACTCTTTTTCCTCTTCTTCTTCATTTTCTTCCTCTTTTTCTTCTTCTTCTTCTTCTTCATCCCCTTCTTCTTCTGCTTCTTCTTATTCCTCTTCTTCTACACTACTACTACTACTACTACAATTGTTTTTTCTTCTTCCTCTTTGTCCTTCTTCTTCTTCTTCTTCTTTTTCAATTTCTTCTTCCTCTTCTCCAACATCTTCCTCCTCCTCTTCTTCTTCTTCTTCTTCTTCTTCCTACTCTTCCTCTTCTTCTTCATTGTCTTACAACTTCTTCTTCTTCCTATTCTTCTTCTTCTTCTTCGTCCACCTCTTCCGCTTCTTCTACTTTTTCATCTTCTTCCGGCAATTCTTCGTCTGCTTCTTCTTCTACATTGCCATCTTTTTCATCTTGCTCTTCTTCTTCTCGTCCTTGATCTTCTCCTTCTTGTTCTTCTTCTCCTTCTTCTTCTTCATCTTATTATTCTTCGTATTCTTCTTATTCAACTTCTTCTTCTTCTACTACTACTACCTCTTCTTCCGCTTCTTCTTCTTCTTCTTCTTTCTTCTTCGTCTTCCCCTCCTCCTCCTTCTTCATCATCTTCTTTTTCCTCTTCTTCTACTTCCTCTTCCACTTTTTCTTCTTCTTCTTCCTCTTCCTCTTTTTCTTCTTCTTCTTTCTCTTCTTCTTTCACTTCTTCTTCTTTTTCTTCTCCTACTTTTTCTTCTTCTCCTCCTTTTACTTAATCTTCTTCTTTTTTCTTCTTCTTCTTCTACTTCTTTTTCCTCTTGCTTCTTTTTCTTTTTCTTGTTGTTCTTCTTCTTCCTCTTCATCTTCTTCTTCTTCTCCTGCTACTTCTTCCTCTTCTTCTTCCTCTTCCCATTTCGCTTCTTCTACTTCTTCTTCTTCTTCTTCTTCTTCTTCTTCTTCTTCTTCTTCTTCTTCTTCTTCTTCCTCTTCCTTTAATTCTTCTTCTTCCACTTCTTCCTCTTCTTTTTCTTCTTCTTTTTCTTCTTCCTCTTCTTTTTCTTCCTCCTCTCCTTCTTCCTCCTACTCTTCTTCTTCTTCGTCATCATCGTCTTTTTCTTCTTCTTCTTCCTCGCCATTTTCTTCTCCTGCTTCAACTTCTTTTTCTCCTTCTTCTTCTTCCCCTACGACTTCTTTTTCTTCTTCTTCTTCTTCTTCTTCTTCTTGCTGCTCTTCTTCTTCAACTTCTTCTTCTTCTTCTTTTACTTCTCCTTCTTCTTTTACTTCTTCTTCTTCTACTTCAAGTTTATCTTCTTCTTCCTCTACTTCTTCATCTTCTTCTTCTTCTTTTTCTTCCTCTTCTTCTTGTTCTTCTTCCTTTTATTCTCTTTATTCTTCTTCTTCTTCTTCTTCTTCTTCATCTTTGACTCCTTCTTTTACCTCTTCTTGCTCATTTTCTTCCACTCTTCCTCTTCTTCTTCCTCTTCTTCTACTTCTTCTTCTTCATCTCCTTCTTCTTCTTCTTCTTCTTCTATTTCTTGTTCTTCTTCTTCTTTTACTATTACTGCTTCTTCTTCTTCTTCTCCTTCTTCTTCTTCTTCACCTTCATTTACTTCCCCTACTTCTTCTTCTTCTTATTCATCTTCTTGTCCTTTTTTTTCCTCCTCTTCTTCTTCTTCTTCTACATCTTCCTCTTATTGTGTTCTTCTTCTACTTCTTCTCCTACTTCCTCTTCCTCATCTTTTTCTTGTTGTGGTTGTTCTTCTTCTTCTTCTTCTTCCTCTTCTTCTTCTTTCTCTTACTTATTCTTCTTCATCTTCTTCTTCTTCCTCCTCTTCATCTTATACTTCTTCATGCTCTTCATCTTCATCATTTTCTTTACTTCTTTTTGTTTTTCTTCTTCTTCTTCTTCATCATCTTCTTTCTCTTCTTCTTCTTCTTCTTCTTCTTCTTATTCTCCTTCCTCTTCTTCTCTTTCTTCTTGTTGTACTTCTTCTTGTTATTTTTCTTCTTCTCCATCTTCTTCTTCATCTTCTTCTTCTTCTTCAACTTCTTCTTCTTCTTCTACTACTACTACTACTTCCTCATCTTCTCCATCTTCTTCTTGGCCTTCTTCTTCTTCTTCCTCTTCTTCTACTTCTTCTTCTTCTTCTCCTTCTCCTTCTTCTTCTTCTTCTTCTTCTTCTTTTTCTCCTTCTCCTTCTTCTTCTTCTTCTTCTTCTTCTTCTTCTTTGTCTTCTTCTTCTTCTTCTTCTTCTTCTTATTCTTCTTCCTCTTCTTTGCTTCTTCTTCTTCCTCCTCTTCATCATTTTCTTCTTCTTCTTCTTCTTCTTCTTCTTCTTCTTCTTCTTCTTCTTTTCCTTCATCTCGATCTTCTTCTTCATCATCATCTTCTTCTTCTTCAACTTCTTCTTCTACTACTACTACTTCTTCGTCTTCCTCTCCTTCTTTTTCTTTGTCTTCTTCTTCTTTTTCTTCTTCTTCTTGTTCTACTCCTTCTTCTTCCTTTCTTCTTCTTCTTCTATTACTTCTTCTTCCTCTTCTCCTTCTTCTTCTTCATCATCATCATCATCATCTTCTTCT
>JAIUJO010000668.1:282500-287500 GCA_023846275.1 Vanilla planifolia | reverse complement strand
TTCCTCATCTTCTCCTTCTTCTTCTTCTCCCTCTTCTTCTTCTTCATCATCATCATCTTCTTCTTATTCTCATTCTTATTATACTTCTTCTTCATCGTGATATTCTTCTTCTTCTTCTTATTCTACTTGTTCTTGTTATTCTTCTTCTTCTACAACCACTACTACTTGGTCTTCTTCTTGTTCATCTTCTTCTTCTTCTTCTTCAACTTCTTCTTCTCGTTCTTCCTCTTTTTGTTTGTTCTTCATCTTCTACTTCTACTTCTTCTTCTTCTTCCTTTTCTTCTATTTCTTACTCTTACTTCTTCTTCTTCTTGTTCTTTGTCCTCTACTTTTTCTTCTTTTTCTTTGTCCTCTTACTTCTTCTTCTACTTCTTCTTCCTCTTCTTTTTATGCTTCTTCTTCTTTTTCTACTTTTCACCATCTTCGACTTCTTCCTCTTCTTCTTCTTCTCCTTCTTCTTCTACTTCTACTTCTTGTTGCTCCTCTTCGTATTCTTCTTCTTCTTCTTCTTCTTTCACTTCTTCTTCCTTCTCTTCCTCTTCTTCTTCTTCTTCTGCTTCTTCTAGTTCTTCCTCTTCTTCTTCTTCTTCTTCTTCTTCTTCTGCTTCTTCTTCTTCTTGTTGTTCTTCATCATCACCATCATCATCTTCTTCTTGTTCTTCTTCTTCTTATTCTTCTTCTTCTTCTTTCACTTCTTCTTCTTCTTCTTCTTCTTCTTCTTCTATATCTTCTTCTTTTTTATCTTCTTCTTCTCTTACTTCTTCTTCTTCCTCTTCTTCTCTTACACTTCTTCTTCTTACATTTCTTCTTCTTTCTCTTCTTCTTCCTCTTCATCTTGCTTTCGTTCTTCTTCTACTTCTTCTTATTCTTCCTATTCTTCTTCTTCTTTTTCTTCACCTTCTTCTTCTTCCCTTACTTTTTCTTCTTCTTCTTCTTTTTCTTTTTCTACTGCTATTTTTTTTTCTTCTTCTTCTTCTTCATCATCTTTTTCTTCTTCTTGCTCCTCTTCCTTTTTTTCTTCCTCTTGTTCTTCTTCTTCCTCCTCTTCTTTCGGTTCTTCTTCTTTTTCTTCTCGTCCTTCTTCTTCTTCTTCATATTTCTCTTGTTCTTCTTTTTTCTTCTTCCTTATCTTCTTCTTCTTCTTCTTCTTCTACTTCTTCTTCTTCTACTTCTACTTCTTTTTCTATTTCTCCCTCTTCTTCTTTTTCCTCTACATCTACTTCTTCTTGTACGACTACTACTACTACTTGTGCTTCTTCGCCTTCTTCTTCTTCTTCTTCTTCCTCTTCTTCTTCTTCTTCCTCTTCAACTCCTTCTGCTTCTTCTTCTACTTCTTGTTCTTCTTCTTCTTCTTTCTTCTCTTCTTCTTCTACTACTTCTTCCTCTTATTCTTATTCTTTTTCTTCTCTTCATCATCTTCTTCTCCTTCTACTTCTTCTTCTTAAACTTCTTGATCTTCTCTTATTTCTTCTTCTTCTTCTTCTTCCTTTTCTTCTTCATCTTCTTCTTCTTCTTCTACCTCTATTTCTTCTAATTCCTCTTATATCTTCTTCTTCTTCTTCTTCATCTCCATCATCTTCCTCATCTTAGTTTTCTTGTTATTGTTCTTCTTCTTCTACCTTTTCTTCTTTTTCTTCTTCCTCTTCTTCTTCTTCTTCTTCCTCTTCTTCTTCTTCTTCTTCTCCTCCATCTTCTTCTCCTTCTTCTTCTTCTTCATATTTTTCTTATTCTTCTTCTTCTTCTTGTTCTTCTTCCTCTTCTTCTTCTTCTTCTTCTTCTTTCTCTTGTTCTCCTCCTTCTTCTTCCTCCTGTTCTTCTTTTTCTTCTTCTTCTTCTTCTTCTTCTTCTTCTTGTACTCCATCTTCTTCATCTTCATCATCTACTACTTCATCTTCTTTTTCTTCTTCATCTACAACTTCTTTGTCTTTTTCTTCTTCTTCTTCCTCCAATTATTCTTTTTCTTCTTCATCTTTATCTTTTCTTCTTCTTCTTCCCCTTCTTATTCTTCTTCCTCCTCCTCCTCCTCCTCCTCCTCTTCTTCGTCTTCTTCTACTTCTACTTCTTCCTGTTACTTCTTCTTATTCTTCTTCTTTATCTTCTTCTTCTTCTTCTTCTTCTTCTTCTTCTTCTTCTTTCTTCCTCTTATTCTTTTTCTTTTACTTCTTTGTCTTCTTCTTCCTTTACTTCTTCTTCTTCTTCTTCTACTACTACAACTTCTTCTTCCTTTCTTCTCCCCCTGCTTTTGCTTCTACTTCTTCTTCCACTTATTCTTCCTCATCTTCTTCTTCTTCTACTTCTTCCTCTTCTTCTTCTTCTTCTTCTTCTTCTTCCGACTTCTTCTTCTTCTTCTTCTTCTTTCTTTACTCTTCTTCTTCTTCTATTTCTTCTACTTCTTCTTCTCTTCTTCCTCTTCTTCTCCTTCTTCTTTTTCTTCCACTTATTCAACTTCTTCTTCCACTTCTTCTACTACTTCTTCTTCTTCTTCTTCTTCCTCCTCCTCATCATCCTATTCTTCTTCTCTTACTTATTCTTCCCCTTCTTCTTCTTCTTCTTCTTGTACTTCTTCTTCATCGTCATCATCAACTTCTTCTTCTACTTCATCTTCCCTTTACTTATTTTTCATTATTTACATTTTCTTCTTGTTCTTCTTCTTCTTCTTTTGCCTCTTCTCCTGCACCCTCCTCATCAACAACTTGTTCTTCTTCTTCTTCTTGCTCTTCCTTTTCCTTCTTCTTTTCTCCCTCCTCCACTTCCTCTTCTTTTTCATCTTATTTTTCTTCTTCTTCATCTTCTTCTCCTTGTTCTTCTTCCTATTCTTCTTCTTCTTCTTCCTGCTCTTCTTCTTTTTCCTCTTTCTCTTCTTCTTTTTCTTCTTCTTCTTCTTCTTCTTCTTCTTATACTTCATCCTCCTCCTCTTCTTCTTCTACTTCTTCTTCTTATTATTATTCTTCATCTTCTTCCTCCTCTACTTCCTCTTCTTCTTCTTCTTCTTCTTCTTCTTCCTCCTCCTCTTACATCTTTTTTTTTCTTCTTCTTCTACTTCTTCTTCCTCTTATTTCTTTGTCTTCTTTTGCTTCTTCTTCTTCTTCTTCAGTAATTTTTTCTTCTTTGCCTTGTTCTTCATCATCATCTTCTTGTTGTTCTTCTTCTTCTTCTTCTTCCTCGTGTTCTTCCTCTTCTTCTTCTTCCACTTCTTCTTCTTTTTCCTCTTTTTCTTCTTCTTCTTCTCCTCCTCCTTCATCTTCATCTTCATCTTCCACTTCTTCTTCTTCTTCTTCTACAAATAGTACAACTTCTTCATCTTCTTCTTCTTCTTCTTCTTCCTCTTCTTAATGTTCTTCTTCTTCTTCATCATCTTCTTTTTCTCCTCTTTTTTCCTATTCTTCTTCTATTTAGTAATCATCATATTCTTCTACTTCTTCCTCTTCTTATTCACCTTTTTCTTCTTCTCCTACTTCTTCCTCTTCTACTTCTTCTTCTTCTTCTTCTTCCACTACATTTTCTTCTTCCCCTTACCTCTTCTTCTTCTTCTTCTTCTCATCATTCTTCTCCTACCTCTTTTTCTTGTTTTTTTCTTCTTTGTCGTATACTTCTTCCTCGTCTTCTTCTTCTTCTTCTACTTCTTTCTCTTCTTCTTCTTCTTTTCTTCTTCTTGTTCTTCTTCTTCTACTTCTTCTTCTTCTTCTTCTTCTCCCTCTTCTTCTTATTCTTCTTCTCACTTCTTCTACTTCTTCTTCATCATCTTCTTCTTCTTCTTCTTCTTCTTCTTCTTCTTCTTGTTTTTCTTCTTCTTCTTCTTCTTCTTCTTCTTCTTCTTCTTCTTCTGCTTTTTCTTCTTCTTCTCTTTTCTTAGTTCTTGTTCCTCTTCTTCTGCCTCTTCTTCAACATCTTCTTCTTCTACTTCTACTTCTTCCTCTTACTTTCTCTTCTTCTTCTTCATCATCTTCTTCTTCTTCCTGTTCCTCTTCTACTTCTTCTTCTTCTTCTTTCTTCTTCTTCTTCTTCTTCTTTTTATTCTTCTTCTTCTTCTTTTTTTCTCTTCTTCTTCTTCCTTTACTTCTTCTTCTTCTTCAACTACTACTATTTCTTCTTCTCTTCCTCCTCTTCTTCTCCTTTTTCTTCATCTTACACTTATTCTTCTTGTTCTTCTTCATCTTCTTCTTCTACATCTTCCCCCTCTTCTTCTTCTTCTTCTTTCATCTTCTTCTTCTTCTTCTTCTTCCTTTACTTCTCTTCTACTTCTACTTCTTCTTCTCTTCGTCCTCTTCTTCTCCTTCTACCTTTTCTTCCACTTATTCTTCTTTTTCTTCCTCTTCTTCTTTTGCTTCTTCTTCTTCTTCCTCCTCTTCATCCTCTTCTTCTTCTTCCTCTTCTGCTTCTTCTTCTTCTTCTTGTTCTTCTACTTCATCTTCATCATCATCATTTTCTTCTTCTTCTTTTTTTTATTCTTCCCTTTACTTATTCTTCCTTATTTTCTTCTTCTTCTTGTTCTTCTTCTTCTTCTTCTTTCGCCTCTCCTCCTACTCCATCCTCATCATCAACTTCTTCTTCGTCTTCTTCTTCTTCTTGCTCTTCATTTTACTTCATCTTCTTCTTCTTCTTCTTCTTCTTCCTCCCCCACCTCCTCTTCTTCTTCATGTTATTTTTGTTCTTCTTCTTCATCATCTTCTTCTCCTTTTTCTTCTTCCTGTTCTTCTTTTTCTAATTCTTGCTCTTCTTCTTTTTCTTCTTCATCTTCTTGTACTTCAACCTCCTCCCCCCTTCTTCTTCTTATTCCTCCTCCTCTTCTTCTTCTTCCTCTTCCTCCTCTTCTTCCTCTTTTTCTTCTTCTTCTTCTTCTGCTTCTTCTACTTCTTCTTCTTCTTCTTCTACTACTACTTCTTTGCCCTCTTCATCTTCTTCTTCTTCTTCTACTACTTCTTCCTCTTTTTATTCAAATTCGTCTTATTCTTCATCTTCTTCTTCTACTTCTTGTACTACTTATTATTCTTCCTCTACTT
>JAIUJO010000668.1:272500-277500 GCA_023846275.1 Vanilla planifolia | reverse complement strand
TTTCTTCTTCTTCTTCCTATTCTTCTTCTTCATCATGTACTTCTTCTTCCTCTTCCTCCTCCTCTTCCTCTGCATCTTCTTCTTCTTCTTCTTCTTCCTCTTCTACTTCTACTTCTACTTCTACTTCTTTTACTACTACTACTACTACTTTTTCTTCTTCATCACCTTCGCCTTCTTCTATTACTTCTTCTTCTTGATCTTCTTCTCCTTCTTCTTCATCTTCATCTTCTTTTCCTTCTCCTTCTTCTTCCTTATCTTCTTCTTTATCTTCTTCTTGTTCTTCTTCATCATCATCATCATCAACTTGTTCTTCTTCTTCTTATTCTTATTCTAATTCATATCATACTTCTTCTTCATTTTTATTTTCCCCTTGTTCTTCTTCCTGTTCTACTTCTTCTTCTTCTTCTCCTTCTTCTTCTTTTACATCTACTTCTTCATGTTCTTCTTCTTCTTCATTTTTTTCTTCTTCTTCTTCAATTTCTTCTTCTTCTCTTACTTGTTTCTCTTTTTGTTGTTTTTCCTCTTCTACTTATACTTCTTCTTTCTCTTGCTTCTTTTTCTTCATCTTATTACTTCTTCTTCTTCCTTTTCTTTCTCTTCTTCTTCTTTTTTTTCCTCTTACTTCTTCATCTACTTTTTCTTCCTTATCCTTTTCTTCTTTTTCCTCTTCTTCTTCTTCTTCTTCTTCCTCTTCTTCTTCTTATTATTATTGTTGTTTTTGTTCTTCTTCTTCTACATCTACTTCTTTTTCTTCTTCTTCTTATTCTTCTTCTTCTTCTGTCACTTCTTTTTCTTCTTCTTCCTCTTCTTCTTCTTCTTCTTCTTCTTCTTCTTCTTCTTCTGCTCCTTCATCTTCTTCCTCCTCCTCTTCTTCTTCTAGTTGTTCTTAATCATCATAATCATCTTCTTGTTCTTCTTCTTCTTCATCTTTTTCGTCTTATTATTCTTCTTCTTCTTCTACTTCTTCTTCTTCTCCTTCTTCTTTCTCTTCTTTTATATATTCTTCTTCTTCCTCTTCATCTTCTTCTTCTTCACCTTCTTCTTCTTCTTCTTCTTCTTCTACTTCTTTGCCTTCACCTCCTTCCTCTACATTTTCTTCTTCTTCTTTTTATTCTGCTTCTTTTTCTTGTTTTTCTACTTTTTCCTCATCCTGTTTCTTCTTCTTCTTCTTCTTTTGTTATTTTTCTTTGCCTTCTTCTTCATCATCACCACATCTTCTTCTTCTTCTTCCTCGTGTTCTCCTTCTTCTTCATTCTCTTCCTCTACCTCTTCTTCTTCTTCTTCTTCTTCTTACCCCTCTTCTTCTTCTTCTTCTTCTTCTTCTCACTTCTTCTTCTTCTTCATCATCTTCTTCTACTTCTTCTACTGCGTCTTCTTCTTCTTCTTCTTCTCTTTCTTTTTATTCTTCTCCTTCTTCTTCTCTTTTTGTAGTTCTTCTTCCTGTTCTTCTTCCTCTACCTCAACATCTTCTTGTTTTACTTCTACTTCTTCCTCTTACTTCTTCTTCTTCTTCTTCTTCTTCATCATCTTCTTCTTATTGTTGTTTCTCTTCTACCTCTTCTACTTCTTCTTTTTTTTCTTCTTTCTTCTTCTTCTTCTTCTTCTTCTTCAACTTCTTCTGCCTTTACTTCTTCTTCTTCTTCTACAACTACTTTTACTTCTTCTCTTCTTCCAATTCTTCTCCTTTATCTTCTTCTTCATCATCATCTTCTTCTTTCTCTTCATCTTCTTCTTTCTTCTTCTTCTTATTCTTCCTCCTCTTCATATTCACCTTCTTCTTCTCCTACATCTTCTTCTACTACATCTTCTTCTTCTTCTACAATTTCTTCTTCCCCTTACCTCTTCTTCTTCTTGTCCTTCTTCTTCTTCTTCTTCTTCTTCTTCTGCTTCTTCTTCTTCTTCTTCTTCTTCTTCTCATCCCTCTTCTTCTTCTTCTTCTTCTGCTCACATCTTCTTCTTCTTCTTCATGTTCTTCTCCTTGTTCTTCATCATCATCTTCTTCTTTCTCTTTCTCTTCTTTTTTTTTCTTCTTCTTCTTCTTCTTCCTTTACTTCTTCTTCCTCTTCTTCTCCTTCTTCTTCTTCTTCTTCTACTTCTTCTTCTTCTCTTTTTCCTCTTCTTCTTCTTCTTCTTCTTCTTCTTTCACTTATTCTTCTTCCTCTTCCTCTTCTTCTTCTGCTTCTTTTTCTTCCTCCTCTTCATCCTCTTTTTCTTTTTCTTCTTCTTTTTCTTCTTCTTCTTCTTCTTCTTCTTCTTCTTCCTTTTCTTCTTCTTTTTCCTCTTCTTGATCTCCTTCTACTTCTTCCTTCTTCTTCTTCTTCTTCTTCTTCTTCTTCTTCCTTTTCCTCTTCTTCTACAACTACTACTAAAACTTCTACTTCCTGTTCTTCTTCTTCTTTTCTTTTCTTTCTCTTCTTCCTCTTCTTCCTCTTCTTCTTCTTCTTCTTCTTCTTCTTCTTCTTCTTCTTCTTCTTCTTTCTCTTCTTCTTCTGCTTTTTCTTCGTATTCTTCTTCTTCTTCTACTTCTTCTTTCTCTTCCTTTTGTTCTTCTCCTTCTTCGTATTCATCTTACACTTATTCCTCTTCTTCTTCTTCTTCTTCCTCCTCTTCTTCCTCTTCCTCTACTTCTTCTTCTTGTACTTCTTGTTATTCTTCTTCCACTTTTTTGCTCTTTTCCTTCTTCTTCTTCATCCACTTCTTTTTCTTCTTCTTCTTCTTCCTCTTCTACTTCTTCCTTTGTTACTTCTTCTTCCTCTCTTCTACTTCATCTTCTTCTTCTTCTTCTTTTCTGTATCCTTCTTCTTTTTCTTCTTCTTCTTCTTGTTCTTCTACTTCTACTTCTTCATCTTTTTTCTCTTCTTCTTCATCCACTTGTTCTTATTCTTCTTCGTCTTCTTCTTCTTTCTCTTCGTCTTCTACTTCTTCTTCTTCCACTTCTTTTTCTTCTTCTTCTACATCTTCTTCTTCGTCTTTGTACACCTCTTCTTGTTTCTATTCTTCCCCTTCTTCTTTTACTTCTTTCTCTTCTTCTTCTTCTTCTTCTTCTGTTCTTCCTCTTCTTTAACATTTTCTTCTTCTACTTCTACTTCTTCCTCTTACTTCTTCATCTTCTTCTTCAATTCTTCTTCTTCTTCTTCTTCTTTGTGTTCTTCTTTCTTCTTCTTCTTCCTTTACTTCTACTTCTTCTTCTACTACTACTTCTTCTTCTTCTCTTCTTCCTATTCTTCTCCTTCTTCTTCTTCATCCACTTATTCTTCTTCTTCTTCATCATCTTCTTCTTCTTCCTCTTCCTCTTCTTCTTCTTCTTCTTCTTCTTTCTTCTTCTTCTTCTTCCTTTACTTCTTCTTCTTCTTCTTCTACTTCTACTTCTTCTCTTCTTCCTCTTCTTGTCCTTCTTCTTTTTATTCCACTTATTCTTCTTCTTCTTCTTCCTCTTCTTCTTCTTCCTCTTCTTCTTCTGCTTCTTCTTCTTCCTCCTCCTCCTCATCCTCTTCTAGTTCTTCTTCTTCCTCTACTTTCTCTTCTTCTTCTTCTTCTTCTTCTTCTTCTTCTTCTTTCTTTTCTTCTTCTTTTTCCTCTTCTTCTTCTCCTTCTTCTTCTTCTTCTTCTTCTTCCTCTTCTTATTCTTCTTCTACTACTACTACTAGAACTTCTACTTCCTTTTCTTCTTCTTCTTCCTTTTCTTCTTCTTCTTCTTCTTCTTCTTCTTCTTCTTCCTCTTCTTTCTCTTCTTCTTCTTCTTCTTTTTGCTCTTCCTCTTTTCTTTTTGCTCGTTTTTCTTCTTCTTTTCTTCTATTTTTTGTTCTTATTCTTTTTCTACTTAGTCATAGTCATAGTCTTCTTGTTCTTCCTCTTCCTATTCACCTTCTTCTTCTTCTCCTACTTCTTCTTCTTCTACTTCTTGTTCTTTTACATTTTCTTCTTCACCTTACCTCTTGTTCTTCTTCTTCTTCCTCGTCCACTTCTTATATTTCTATCTCTTCTTCTTCTTCTTCTTCTTCTTCTTCTTCCTCTTCTTATCTCTCTTCTTCATCTTCTTCTTCTTCTCACTTCTTCTTCATCTTCATGTTTTTCTACTTTTTCTTCTGCTTCTTCGTCTTCTTCTTCTTCCTCCTATTTTTCTTTTTCTTCTTCTTCCTCTTCTCTTTTCGTAGTTCTTCTTCCTCTTCTTCTGCCTCTTCTTCAACATCTTCTTCTACTTCTATTTCTTTCTCTTACTTTTCCACCTTCTTCTTTGGCTTCTTCTTCTTCTTCTTGTTTCTCTTCTACTTCTTCTTCTTCTACTTCTTCTTTCTTCTTCTTCTTCTTCTTCTTCTTCTTCTTCTTCTTCTTCCTTTACTTTTTCTACTTCTTCTTCTTCTTCTTCTTCCTCTTCTTCCTTTACTTCTTCTTGTTCTTCTACTACTACTACTTCTTCTTCTCTTCTTCCTCTTCTTCTCTTCTTCCTCTTCTTCTCCTTCTTCTTCTTCTTCCACTTATTTTTCTTCTTCTTCATCATCTTCTTCTTCCTCTTCTTCTTCTTCTTCTTCTCGTTCTTCTTTCTTTTTCTTCTTCTACTTCTTCTGCTTCGTCTTCTTCCTTAGCTTCTTCTTCTTCTTCTTGTACTTTTTCTTCTTCTTCTCTTCTTCCTCCTTTTCTTCTTCTTCTCTTTCTTCCACTTAATCTTGTTGTTCTTCCTCTTCTTCATCTGCTTCTTCTTCTACCTCCTCCTCCTCATCCTCTTCTTCTTCTTCTACTTCTAATTCTTCTTCTTCTTCTTCTTCTACTTCTTATACTTCATCATCATTATCATCCTATTTTTCTTCTTCTTCTTCTTTTACTTATTCTTTCCCTCACTTATTCTTCTTTATTTTCTTCTTCTTCTTCTTTTCCCTGTCCTCCTACTCCTTCATCATCAGCTTCTTCTTCTTCTTCTTCTTCTACTACTTCCTCTTCCTTTTATTACTTCTACTTCTTCTTCTTCTTCTTCTTCTTCTTCTTCTTCTCCTTCTTCTTCTTCT
>JAIUJO010000668.1:262500-265000 GCA_023846275.1 Vanilla planifolia | reverse complement strand
CTTCTTCTTTTCTTCATCTTCTTTATCTTCCTTTTCTCCTTAACATTCTTCTTCTTCTTCTCCTTAAACTACTACAACTTCTTCAACGTTTCCTTCTTTTTCACGTTCTTCTTCTTCTTATTCATCTTCTTCTACATCTACATCTTCTTCTTCTTCTTCTTCTTCTCCTTCTTTCTCTTCCTCTTTTTCTCTTTCTTCTTCTTCCTCTTTTACCTCTTCTTCTACTTCTTCTTCCCCTTATTTCTTTTTATTTTTCTAGTCCTTTTTCCACTTCTTTTTCATCATCTTCTTCTTCCTCTTCTTCTTCCTCCTGCTCCTCTTCTTCTTCTTCTTCTTCTTTTTCTTCTTCTCATATTCTTCTTCTACTGCTTTAACTTCTCCTTCTTCTTCTTCTTCTTCTTCTTCTGCCTTTTCGTCTTCCTTTACTTCTTCATCTTCTTCTACTTCTAATTCTTCTTCTTCTTCTTCTTCTTTTCCATCTACTTCTTCTCCTTCTACTTCTTCTTCTTCTTATTCTTATTATCCTTCTTCTTTTTCTTAAACTTCTTCTTCTTCATCTTCTTCCTCTTTTTCTTCTTCTTCTTTTTCTTCTTTTTCTTCTTGTTCGTCTGCTCATTCTTCTTCTTCTTCTTCTTCATCCACTTCTTCTTCTTCGTCTTCTTCTTCTTCACCTTCTTCTTCTACTACTTCTTCTTCTTCTTTTCTTCATTTTCTTCTTCTTCTTCTTTCTATCACTTCTTCTTTTTCTTCTTCTTCTTCTTCTTCTTTTTCTTCCTCTTCTTCTTAATCCTCCTCTTTGTCATGTTCTCCTTCTTCTTCTTCCACTTCTTTTGCATTTTCTTCTTCTTCTTCTTCCTACTCTTTGTCATGTTCTTGGTTTTCTTTTTCTTCTTCTTTTTCATTTTCTTCTTCTTCTTCTTCCTCTTCTTCTTCTTTTTCTTTCACTTCCTCTTCCACTACCTCTTCTCCTTCTTCTTCTTCTTCTTTTGTTGTTCTTCTTCTTATTGTTCCTCTTCCTCTTCTTCTTCTACTTCTTCTTGTTCCTGTTGTTCCTCTTCTTCTTCTTCTTCTTTTCGTTTTTATTATTCTTCTTCTTGTTCTTCGTCTTCCTCGTCCCCTCCTTCTTCTTCCTCTTCGTCTTCTTCTTCTTCTTCTTCTCCTTCTTCTTCTTCTTCTTCTTCTTCTTTTTCTTTTCCTTCTTCTTCTTCTTCTTCTTCATCTTCTGCTTATTCTTCTTCTTCTTCTTCTTCATCTTCCGCTTTGCCTTTTGCTCTTCTTCTTCTTCTTCTTCTTCTTCTTTTTCTTCTTTTTCTTTTTCTTCTTCTTCATCTATTTCGACTTCTTCTTCTTCTTCTTCCTTTACTTCTTCTTCTACGTTTTCTTCTCCTTCTTCTTCTTCTACTCATACTTATTCTTCTTCTTATTCTTCTTGTTCCTCTACTTCTTCTTCTTCTTCTTCTCCTCCATCTTCTTCTTCTACTTCTACTTCGTCTTCTCCCTCTTCTTCTTCTTCTTCTTCTTCTTCTTCCTCTTCTTCCTCTTCTTCTCCATCTTCTCCTCCTCCTCGTCCTCCTCTTCCTCCTCCTTCTTCTTCCACTTCTTCTTCTTCTTCTTATTTTTCTTTGCCTACTATATCTTTACCTTCCACTTCTTTTCTTCTTCTTCTTCTTCTCCTCCTCCTCCTTCTTATTCTTCTTCCTCTTCTTCTTTGTCTTCTTCTTCATCTCCTACTTCTTCTTTGCCTTCATCTTCTTCTTCTTCTTCCTCTTTGTTTTCTTCTTCACCTTTTACTTCTTCTTCTACTTCTTCTTCTACTTCTTCTTATTATTCTTCTTCTACTAATTCTTCTTCTTCCTCATGCTTCTTCTTGTTCTTCTTCTTGTACAACTTCTTCTTCTTCTTCTTCTTCTTCTTTTTCTCCATCTTCTTATACTTCTTTTTCTAATTCTTCTTCTTCCTTTTACTTCTTGTTTTTCTTCTTCTTCTTCCCCTCCTCCTCCTCCTCCTCCTTCCTTTTCTTTTACTTCTACTTCCTCTTCCTCTCTTCTTCTTCTTCTTATTCCTTATCTTCTTCTTTTTTTCATCTTCCTCTTATTCTTCCTCCTCTTCCTCCTCTTTTTCTTCTTGTTCTCCTTCTACTACCTCTTCTTCTTCTTGTTGTTTTCTTATTCTCTTTCTTCTTCTCTTTGTTATTCTCCTTCTTCTCCTTCATCCACTTCCTCTTCCTTATCCTCATTTTCTTTTTCTTCTTCTTCTTTTACTACTGCTTCTTCTTCTACTTCTTCTTCTTCCACCTCTTCATCTTCTTCTTCTTCGTATTCTTCTTCTTCTTTTTCATCTAGTTCCTCTTCTTCTTCTTCTTCATCTTTTACTTCTTCTTTGTCTTCTTCTTCCTATTATTATTCTTCTTATTCTTCTTCTTCTTCATCATCTTCTTCTTCTTCTTCTTCTTCTTCTTCTTCTTCTTCTTCTTCTTTCTCTTTCTCTTCTTTGTCTTCTT
>JAIUJO010000668.1:247500-255000 GCA_023846275.1 Vanilla planifolia | reverse complement strand
TTATTCTTCTTCTATATCCTCTTTTTCCTCTTCTTCTTCTTCTTCTTTATCTTCAAATTCTTCCTCTTCTTCTTCTTCTCCTTCTTCTTCTTCTTCTTCCTCTTCTTCTCATTCTTCTTCTTCTTAACTTGTTCTTCTTCTTCATCTACTTCTACTTCTACTAGTTCTTCTCATTAATCATCATCATCTTCTCCTTGTTTTTCTTCTTCATATTCTTTTTCTTCTTCTTCTTATTCTTCTTCTTATTCTTCTTCTTTTCTTCTTCTTATTCTTCTTCTTCTTCTTCTTCTTCTTCTTCTCCGTCTTCTTTTTCATCTTCTTTCTCCTGTCATACTTCTTTTTCATCTTTATCTTCATCATCATCATCATCTTCTTCTTCTTCTTCTACTTCATCTTCTTCTTTTGCTCCTTCTCCTTCTTTTTTAACTTCTACTTCCTCTTCTTCTTCCTCTTCTTCTTATTCTTCTCCTTTTTCTCCTTCTTCTTCTACTTCTTCCTTTTCTTCTTCTTCATATTCCTTTTCTTCTTATTCTTATTATTATTCTTCTTTTTAATCATCTTCTTCTTTTACTTCTTCTTCTTCTTCTACGTCTTCTTCGGGTTCTTCTTCTTCGACTTTTTTTCTTTTTAATCTTCTTCGTCTCCTTCTTTCCCTTCTTCGTCATCTCTCCCTTCTTCTTCTTCTTCTTCTTCTTCTTTTTGTTCCTTTTCATCAACTTCTTCTTCTTCTTATATGACTACAACTTCTTTTTCTTCTTCTTGTTCTTCCTCTTCTTCTTCTTCTTCACCAAGTTCTTCTTCTTCTTCTTCTTCAACTTCTCGTTCTTCTTCTTCTTCTTCTTTTTCTTCACTTTTCTTCTTCTTTTTCTTCTTCTTCCCCTTCTTCTTCTTCTTCTTCCTCTTACTTCATGCCTTTCTTCTTCTTCTTCTTCTTCTCCTTCTACATCTTCTTCTTCTTCTTCCTCCTCATCTGGCTCCTCCTGCTATTCCTCTTCTTCTTCTCTTCTTCTTTTTCTTCTTCTACTTCCTCTTCTTTTTCTTCTTCTTCTTCTTCTTCTTCTTTTTCTGCTTCAACTTCTTCTCTTCTACTACTTCCTCTTCTTCTTTTTCTTGTTTTTTTTGTTCTTCCTCTTCTTCCTCTTATTTCTTCTTCTTCTTTTTTCTTCTTCTTCCTCTTATTCATCTTCTTCTTCTTCTCCGTCGTCTTCTTATTGTTGTTGTTGTTTTTTTCGTTGTTGTTCTTCTTCTTATTTGTCTTCTTCTTCTTCTTCTTCATCCTCTTCTTCCTCCTTTTCTTCTTCTTCCTACACCTCTTCATCATTATCATCTTCTTCTTCTTCTTCTTCTTTGTCTTCTTCTTCTTTACTTTCTTCATCCTCATCTTCTTTTTCTTCTCCCTCATCTACTTGTTCTTCTTCCTCCTCCTCCTTATTTTCTTCTTCATATTCTCCTTCACCTTTTTCTTCTTCTTCTTCTTCTTCTTCTACTTTTTCTAATTCTTCTTCTTATTCTTCTTCTTCTCCTTCAACTTCTTCTTCTTCTTCTTCTTCTTCCTCTTCTTTCTCTTCCTCATCTTTTTTTCTCCATGTTCTTCTTCTTCTCCTTCTCGTTCTTCATCTTCTTATTCTTCATCTTCTTCATCTTCTTCTTCTTCCTCTTCATCATCTTCTTCTTCTTTTTCATCTTCATCTGTAATTCTTCTTCCTCTCCTGCTTCTTCTTCTTCTTCATTACCTTCCTCTTCCTCTACTACTTCTTCCTCTTTCTTCTTCTTTTTCTTCCCTTTCTTCCTTTTCTTCTTCCTCTTCTTCTTCTTCTTTTACTACTTCATCTTTTCTCCTTTTTTTTCTTCTTCTTCTTCTTCCTCTTACTTCTTCCCTTTCTTCTTCTTCTTCTTATTCTTCTTCTTCTTCTTCTTCTTTTACTTCTTCTTTTTTCTCTTATTCTCTTTCTTCTTCTTCTTTTTCTTATCCTTCTTCTTCCTCTTCTTCTTCTTAATGTTCTTCTTCTTCTTATTTTTCTGCTTCTTCTTCCTCTTCTTCTTCTTTCTCTAATTCCACTAACACTTTCTCTCCTTCTTCCTTTTCGTTATCATGTTCTCCTTTTTTTGTTCTTCTTCCTTTTCATCAATTTCTTCTTCTTCTTCTTCTTCTTCTTCTTCTTCTTCATCTTCTTTTTCAGCTTCTTCATTGTCTTCTTCTGCTCCTTCCTCCTCCTCTTCCACTACTTAATCTCTTCTTCTTCTTCTGCTACTTCTTCTACTTCCTCTTCTGTTTCTTCTTCTTCTTATTCTTATTCATCTTGTTCTTGCACTTCTACTTCTTCTTCATCAACATCTTCTTCTTCACCCTCTTCCTCTTCTCCGACTTCTTTTTCTTCCTCTTGTTGTTGTTGTTGTTGTTCTTCTTCTTCTTCTTCTTTCTCTTTCTCTTCCTCCTATTTATTCTTCTTCTTCGTCTTCCTCTTACCCTTCTTGCTGCTGCTATTGTTGTTGTTTTCAATCTTCTTCTTCTCCATCATCATATTCTTCTTCTTCTTCTCCTCCTCTTTCTTCTTCTTCTTATTCTTCTTACTCTTCTTCTTCGTCTTCTTCCTTCTCCTCTTCATCATCATCTTCTTCTTCTTCTTCTTGTTTATCTTCTTCTTATTCTTCTTCTTGATCTTCAACATCTTCTTCTCTTTTTCTTCTTATTTTTTTCTTCTACTTACTTTATCTTCTTCCTCTTCTTCTATTACTTCTTCTTCTTCTTTCCTTTTCTTCTTCTCTTTCTTATTATTCTTCTTCTTCTTGTTCTTCTTCTTTTTCTTCTTCTTCTAGTTCTTCGTTTACTTCTTCTTCTTCTTCTTCTTGTTCTTTCCCTTCCTCCTCTTCTTCTCCTTCTTCATCATCTCCTTCTTCTGCTTCTTGTTCTTCTTCTTTTTCCTCCTCTGCTTCTCCCCCACCACCTTCTTCTTCTACTCCTTCCTCTTCCTTTTATTCCTCTTGTTCTTTTGCTTGTTCTTCTTCTTGTTCTACTTCTTCTTCTTCATCTTCTTCATCTTCTTTTATTTTTCATCTTCTTCTACAAGTACTGCTACTTCATCTTCATCAACTTTTTCCTTTTCTTTTTCTTCTTCTTCTTTTACTTCTTCTTCTTCATATTCTTCTTGATATTCTACTTCTTCACCAACTTCATCTTCTCTTGCTTGTTCTTCTTCTTCTTCCACTTTTTCTTCCTCTTACTTCCTCTTCTTCTTCTTCTTCTACTACTACTACTACTACTTCTTCTTCTTCTTTTTCCTCCTCCTCTTCTTCTTCTTCTTCTTCCCCTTCTTCTTCTTCTTCCTCTTACTGCTTCTTCTTCTTCTTCTCCCTCTTCTTCTTTTTCTTCCTCTTCTTCTACTTTTTCTTCTTCTTCTTCTTCTTTTTCTTCCTCTACTTCTGTTTCTTCTTCACCTTCTATTTCATCTTCTTTTTCATCTTTTCTCCTTTTTCTTCTTCTTCTTCTTCTTCTTTCTCTTCTCCATCTTCTTTTTCTTCTTCCTTTTAAGTAATTATTTCTTTTTCTTCTTGTTTTTCTTCTTCAACCTTTTCTTTTACTTCTTTTTCTTCTTCTTTTTCTTCTTCTTCTTCTTCTTCTACTTCTTCTCCTACTTCTTCTTCTTCTTCGACTTCTTCTTTTACTTCATCTTCTTTTTCTTCTTCTCCTTTTTCCTCTTCATCAACTTCTTCTTCTTCTCTTATTTCTTCTTTCTCCTCTTCTTATTGTTGTCGTCCTTCTTCTTCTTCCTTTTCATCATCTTCTTCTTCTTCCTCCTCTTATTTCTTCCTCTTCTTCTTCTTCTTCTTCATTTTCTTCATCTTATTCTTCTTCCTCTTTTTCTTCTTCTTCTTCTTCCACATCCTTTTCTTCTTCTTCTTCTTCTCCTTCTTCTTTTTCTTCTTCTTCCACTTCCTATTCTTCTTCTTCTTCTTCTTCTTCTTCTTGCCCTTTTTTTCTCCTTCACCATCTTCTTCTTCTTTGTCTACTACTTCAACTTCTTCTTCTCCTTCTTCTTCTTGTTCTTCTTCTTCTTCCTCTTCTTCTTCTTCTTCTTCTTCTTCCTCTCCTTCTTCTTCTTCACCTTCTTCTTCTAGTCTGTCTTCTACTTCTACTTTTTCTAACTCTTCTTCTTCTTCCTCCTCTTCCTTTTCCTCTTCTTCATCTTCTTCTTCTTCCTCTCCTTTTTCTTCTTATTCTTTTTCCTCTTCTTCTTCTTCTTCTTCTTCTTCTTTTCGTCTTCCTCTTCTTCTTCTTCTTCTTCTTTGTGTTCTTCTTCTTTTTCTTCTTTTTCCTACTATTCTTCTTCTTTCATCTTCTTCTTCTTCTTCTTTCTTCTTCTTCTTCCTCTACTTCTTCACTTTATTCTTCTTTTTTGTCTTCTTCTTCTTCTTCTTCCCCTTCTTCTTCTTCTTCTTCCAAACCTTCTTCTTCTTTGCCATCTTCCTCCTCTTCATCACCCTCCCCTTATTCACCTTCTTCGTCTTCATCTTTTTCTTCTTCTTCTTTTTCTTCTTCTATCTCTTCTTCCTAATTTTCTTCTACTCCTCTTCTTCTTCTTCCTCTTCATCTTCTTCTTGATCATCTTCAACTTCTTCTTCTGCACCTTCTTCTTCTTCTTCTTATTCATCTTCTCCATCGTCTTCTTCTTCTTCATCTTCATCATCTTCTTCTTCTTCTTCTTCTTCTTCCACTCCTTCGTCTTCTTCTTCCTCTTCTTCTCCTTTTTCATCCTCTTCTTCTTGTTCTTCTTCTTCTTCTCCTCGTTCTTATTCTTCTTTTTCTTCTTCAACTTACGCTTATTTTTCGTCTTCTTCTTCTTTTTCTTCTTCTTCTTCTTCTTCTTCTTCTTTTTGATCTTCTTCTTCTTCCTCCTCCCTTTCTTCTTCTTCACATTCTTCTTCTTCTCTAACTTCTACTTTTTTTTCTTCTTCTTCTTCTTCTTCTTCTTCTTCTTCTTCTTGGTCTTCTTCTTCATTTTCTTCTTCATCTTCTTCGTTTTCTTCTTCTTCTTCTTCCACTACTACTACTTCATCTTCATCAACTTCTTCTTTTTCCTCTTCTACTTCTTCTTTTTCTTCTTCTTATTGTTATTCTTCTTCTTCTTACTCTTCTTCTTCACCTAATTCATCTTCTCCTTCTTCTTCTCCTTCTTCAACTTCTTCTTCCTCTTACTTCTTCTTCTTCTTCTTTTTCTCCTACTTCTCCTTCTTCTTCTTCTTCTTCTTTCACCTCTTCTTCTCCTTTTTCTTCTTACCCTTCTTCTTCTTCATCTTACTTCTTCTTCTTCCTCTTCTTCTTCTTCTCCTTCTTCTTCTTCCTCTTCTTCCCCTTCTTCTTCTTCTTCCTCTTACTTCTTCTCCCTCTTCTTCTTCTTCTTCTATTTCCTCTTCACCTTCCATTTGTTCTTCTTCTTCTGCTTCTTCTTTTTCTTCTCCTTCTTCTTCTTCTTCTTCTTCTTCATCGTCTTCATCTTCTTCTCCTTCTTCCTCTTCTCCATCTTCTTCTTCTTCTTTCTTTTCATCAATTACTTCTTTTTCTCCTTCTTCTTCTTCTTGTTCTTCAACCTCTTCTTCTTCTTCTATTTCTTCTTCCTCTTCTTCTTTTTCTTCTTCTTCTTCATCTTCTTCTTCTTCTTCTTCTTCATCTTCTCCTTTGACTTCTCCTACTTCATCATTTCCTTCTTCTTCTTCTTCTTCTTCCTCTTCATCAAATTCTTCTTCTTCTCCCACTTCTTCTTCCTCTTCTTCTTGTTTTTGTTGTCCTTCTTCCTCTTATTTCTTCCTCTTCTTATTCTTCTGCTTCTACTTCTTCTTCTTCTTCTTCTTCATCTTCTTCTTCTTCTCCTTCTTCTCCTTCTTCTTCTTCTTCTTGTTGTTCTTCTTTTGCTTCTTCTTCTTCTTTTTCTTCTTCTTCCGATTCATCTTCCTCTTCTCATCTTCTTCTTATTCTTCCTTTTCATCAATTACTTCTTCTTCTTCTTCTTCTTCTTCAACCCGTTTTTCTCCATCTTCTTCTTTTTCTTCTTCTTCTTCTTTTTGCTCTCCTTCTTCTTCTTCACTTTCTTCTTCTTCTCTGTCTTCTACTTCTTCTTCTTCATCTTCTTCTTCTTCTTCTTCTTCTTCTTGTTCTTCATCTTCTCCTTCTTCTCCTTCTTCTTCTTCTTCTTCTTTTTCTTATTCTTCTTCTTTTTCTTCTTCTTGTTATTCTTCTTCCTCTTCTCCATCTTCTTCTTCTTCCTTTTCATCAATTACTTCTTCTTCTTCTTCTTCTTCAACCTCTTCTTCTTCTTCTTCTTCTTCTTCTCCTTTGACTTCTTCTTCTACTTCATCATTTTCTTCTTCTTCTTCTCTTTCCTCTTCATCAACTTCTTCATCTTCTCCTACTTCTTCTTCCTCCTCTTATTGTTTGTGCTGTGCTTCTACTTCTTCCTCTTTTTCTTCTATTTCTTGTACTTTTTGTTCTTCTTCCTATTATTTCTTCCTCTTATTCTTCTTCTTCTTCTTCTTCTTCTTCTTCTTCTTCAATGTTTTCTTCTTCTTATTGTTTTTCCTCTTCTTCTTCTTCTTCTTCTTCTTCCTCTTCTTCCTCTTCATTTTCTTCTTCTTTTTCTTCTTCTTCTTCTTCCTATTCTTCTTCTTCAACTTCTTCTTCTACTTCTTCTTATTCTTCCTATACTTCTTCTTCTTCACCTTCTTCTTCTTCTCTGTCTTCTACTTCTTCTTCTTCATCATCATCACTTTCATCTTCTTCTTCTTCTTCCCCTTCTTCTTCTTCTTCTTCTTCCTCTTCTTCCTCTTCTTCACCTTCTTCTTCTTCCCTAAAACCAATTCTTCTTCTTCCCCCTCCCCTTCTTCTTCTTCATCATCATCTTTGTCTTCTTCTTCTTCTTCTACCTCTTCTTCCTCATTTTCTTCTATTCTTCTTCTTCTTCTTTTTCATCTTCTTCTTCTTCTTCTTCTTCATCCTCTTCTTCTTCTTCTTCACCTTCTTCTTCTTCTCTGACTTCTACTTCTTTTTCTACTACTTCTTTTTCTTCTTCTTCTTCTTCTTCTTGTATTTCATCTATTTATTCTACTTCTTCTTGTTTTTCTTCTTCTTCTTCTTCCACCTTTTCTTCCTCTTCATCATCTTCTACTTCTTCTTCTTCTTCTTCTTCTTCTTCCTCTTCTTCTTCTTCTTCATCATTTTCTTCTTGTTCTTCTTCTTCAACTTCTACTTCTTCTTGTTCTTCTTTTTCATTTATTTTTTCTTCTTCTTCTTCTTCTTCTTCATCTTCTTCTTCTACTTCTTTTTCTTCTTCTTCTACTTCTTCTTTTTCATCTTCTTACCCTTCTTCTTTTCTTCTTCTCCTCCTCCATCATCTTTTCTTCTTTCTCTTCTTCTTATTCTTCTTCTTTTATCCCCTTCTTTTTCTTTTTTCCTTCTTCTTTTTCTTATTCTTCTTCTACTACTTCTTCTTCTTCCTATCTTCTTTTTTT
>JAIUJO010000668.1:240000-242500 GCA_023846275.1 Vanilla planifolia | reverse complement strand
CTTCTTCTTCTCCTTCTTCTTCCTCTTCCTCTTCCTCCTCCTCGTAATTGTTCTTGTTCTTCTTCTTCTTCTTCCTCTTGTTCTTCATCTTCTTCTTTTTCTTCTTCTTCTTCTTTTACTGCTACTAATTCATCTTCATCAACTTCTTCTTTTTCTTCTTCTTCTTCTTTTCTTCTTCTTCATCTTCTTGATATTGTTCTTCTCCGCCTACTTCATCTTCCCTTACTACTTCAGCTTCTTCTACTTTTCTTCCTCTTACTTCTTCTTCTCTTTCTTTTTCTTCTTCTTCTTCCTCCTCCTCCTCCTCCTCCTCTTCTTCATCTACTTCTTATTCTTCTTCCCCTTCTTCCTCTTCTTCTTCCACTTAGTTCTTCTTCTTCTTCTTCTACTACTACTACTTCTTCTTATACTTTTTCTTCTTCTTCTTCTTCTTCTTCTTCTTCTTTTTCTTCTTCACCTTCCATTTCTTCTTCTTTTTCTTCTTTTTCTTCTCCTTCTTCTTTTTCTTCTTCTTTATCTTTTTCTTCTTCCACTTATCCATCTTCCTCTTCTTCTTTATTTTCAACATTTACTTTTTTTACTTCTTCTTTTTCTTCTTCAACCTCTTCTTCTTCTTTTTCTTCTTCTTCTTCTTCTTCGCCATCTTCTTTTTCTTCTTCTTCTTTTTCTTCTTCTTGTTTGACTTCTTCTACTTCATGTTCTTCTTCTTCTTCTTCTTTTTCCTCTTCATCACCTTCTTCTTCTCCAACTTCTTCCTCCTCTTCTTGTTGTTCTTATCCTTCTTCCTCTTCCTCTTCTTCCTCTTCCTCTTCTTCTTCTTCTTTTTACTCTTCTTATTCTTCTTCGATCTATTTCTTCCTCTTCTTCTTATTCTTGTTGTTGTTCTTCTTCTTCTTCTTCTTCTTCATCTTATTCTTCTTCCTCTTCTTCTTCTTCATCTTCTTTCTCTTCTTCTTTTTCTTCTTTTTCTTCTTCTTCCTCTTCTTATTCTTCTTCTTCTTCTTTTTCTTCCTCTCTTTCTTCTCCTTCACCTTCTTCTCCTTCTCTGTCTTCTATTTTGACTTCTTCTTCTCCTTCTTCTTCTTCTTCTTCTAATTCTTCCACTTCTTCTTTTTCTTGTTCTTCATAATCTTCTACTTTTTCTTCTTCTTCTTCTTCTCCTCCTTCTTATCCTTCGTCGCCTTCTTTTTCTTCATCTTCTTCTCCTTCGTCTTCCTCTTCCTCTTCTTCTCCTTTTCTTCTTATTCTTGTTCTTATTCTTATTATTCTTCTTCTTCTCCTCCTTCATCTTCTTCTACTAAATTATCTTCTTCCTCTTCTTCTCCTTCTTCATTATCTTCTTCATCATCCATTTCTTCTTCTTCTTCTTCTACTCCTTCTTCTTCATCTTCTTCTTCTTCTTCTTCTTCTTCTTCTTCTTCTTCCTCTTCTCTAAATTCTATTTCCTTTTCCTCCTCTTCTTCTTATTCTTGCTCTTGTTCTTCTTCTTCTTGATTTTCTTGTTCTTCTTCTTCTTCTTCTATCACTATTTCTTTTGCTACTACTACTACTACTACTTCATCTTCATCAACTTCTTTTTATTCTTCTTTTACTACATTTTCTTCTTCTTGTTCTTCTTCTTCCTCTTGTTCTTGTTCTTCACCTACCTCATCTTCTCCGACTTCATCTTCCTCTTCTTCTTCTTCTTCTTCTTCCACTTCTTTGTCGTCTTACTTCTTGTTCTTCTTCTTCCTCTTCTTCTTCTTCTTTTTCTTCATCTTCTTCTTCTTCCTCTTCCTCTTCTTCTTCTTCTTCTTCTTCTTCCTCTTTTCCCTTTCTTCTTCTTCTTTCTCTTACTTCTTCTTCTTCTACTTCTTCTTCTTATTCTTCTTCTTCTTGCTCTTCTTCTTCTTCTTCTTCCCCTTATTTCTTTCTCTTCTTATTCTTCTTCTTCTTCTTCTTCATCTTCTCCATTTTCTTCATCTTATTCTTTTTGCTCTTCTTCTTCTTCTTCTACTTCTTCTTCCTCTTCTTGTTCTTCTCCTTCTTCTTCTTCATGTTCTTCTTACTTTAATTTTCCTACTTCTTGCAATTCTTCTTCATCATCATCGTCATCATAATCATCTTCTTCTTCTTCTTCATCTTCTTCTTCCTCTCCTACTTCTTCACCTTCTTCTTCTTCTCTGTCTTCTACTTCTTTCTTCATCATTGTCTTCTTCTTCTTGTTCTTCCTCCTCCACTACTTTTTTATTTTCTTCTTCTTCTTCAACTCTTTCCTCTCCTTCTTCTTCTTCACTTTCTTCTTCTTCCCCCTCTTCTTCTTCTTCTTCTTTGTCTTCTTCTTCTTCTTCTGCCTCTTCTTCCTCATTTTCTTTTATTCTTGTTCTTCTTCTTCTTCTTATTCTTCTTCATCTTCTTCTTCATCTTCTTCTTCTTCTTCTTCTTCTACATCTTCTTCTTTTTCTTCTTCTTCTTCTTCTTCTTCTTCTCCTTCTCCTTCTTCTTCTTCTTCTTCTTCTTC
>JAIUJO010000668.1:220000-237500 GCA_023846275.1 Vanilla planifolia | reverse complement strand
ATCTTGTACTTCTTCTCATTCTTCTTCTTGTACTTATTCTTCTTCTTCTCCATCTTCTTCATCTTCATGATCATCTTCTTCTTCTTCTTCCTCTTCTTCTTTTCCTTCTTCGTCCTGTTGTTATTATTATTATTTTTATTGTTATTATTATTATTGTTATCACTATTATTGTAATGCTAATTATTATTATTATTATTATTGTTATTATTATTTTTATCCTTTCTCATCTTATTCTTCTTCTTCTTCTACTTTTTGTAGATGTTGTTATTAGTTTTCTTCTTTTTCTTCTTCTTCTTCTTATTCTTATTATTCTTCTTCTGTTTTCTCTACTTTTTCTTCTTCTTCTTCTTCTTCTTCTATCTCCTCCTCTTCATCCTCCTCTTACTACTTCTTCGTTCTAATCTTATTATTCTTCTTGTTTTTCTTCTTCTTCCTCTACTTCTTATGCTCCTTATTATTCTTCTTCTTCTTTTTCTTCATTTTCTTCTTGTTCTTCTTATTATTCTTATTCTTTTTCTTTTGTTTCCTCTTCTTTTCTTCTTCTTCTTCTTCTTCTTTTTCTATCTCTTCCTCTTCTTCCTCCTCTTATTTCTTCTTCTTCTTTATAATCTTATTCTTCTTCTTCTTTATCTACTTCCTCTTTCTCTTCTTCTTCAACTTATTCTTCTTCTTTTTCTTCTTTTTCTTCTTCCTCTTCTTCTTCTTGTTCTTCTTCTTCTACTACCACTATTATTACTTATTCTTTTTCTTCTTTTTGTTCTTCTTCTTCTTCTTCATCTTCTTCTTCTTCCTTTTCTTCCTTCTATTCTTCCTTTTCTTCCTTTTCTTAGTTCTTCTTCTTCTCTTCTTCTTCTTCTTCTGCTTCTTCTTCTTCATCATCTTCTTTGTCTTCTTTTCCTTCTGTTTCTTCTTCTTCTTCTTTTTCTTCTTCTTCTTCTACTTCTACTCCTTTTTCTTCCTCTTCTACTTCATCTTCTTTTTCAACTTCTTCCTCATTTCCTTCCTCTTCCATTTCTTCTTCTTCGCCTTCTTTTTCTTCTTTTTTTCTTCTTCTTATCCTTCTTCTACTTCCACATCTTCTTCTACTTCTTCTTCTTCTTCTTCTTCGTATTCTTCTTATTCTAATTCTTCTTCCTATTATTTTTTTTCCTTTTTTTCTTGTTCTTATTCTACTTCTTTTTGTTCTTCTTGTTCTTCATCATCTTCTTTTCATTCTACTTATTCTTCTTCTTCTTCTTCTTTCTCCTCTTCTTCTTCAGCTTCTTCTTCATCTTCTTCTCCTTCCTCTTCCTCTTTATCTTCTTTTCTTCTTCTTCATCTTCTTCTCTTACTTCTTCTACTACTACTTATTTTTTTCTCTATTTTCTACTTCTTCTTCTCCTTCATCTTCATCTTCTTCTTATTCTTCTTCCTCTTCTTTTTTAGTTTCTTCTTCTTTATCTTCTTCTTCTTCTTCTTCTTCTTTCCTTTCTACATTTTCTTCTTCTTCTTCTTCTTCTTCTCCATCGTCTTCTTCTTCTTCTTCTTCCTCCCTTCTTCATCTTCTCCTACTTCTTCTGCTCCTCCTCATCCTTGTCCTTCTTCTTCTTCTTCTTCCTCTTCTTCTTTCTCTTGTTGTTCTTATTCTTCTTCTACTTCTTCTTCTTCTCTTTCTTGTACGTGGTCTCCTTCTCCTTGTTCATCTTCTACTCCTCCTTATTCTTCTCTTTCATCTACTACTTTTACTGCTTGTTATCCTTCTTCTTCTTCATCTTCATCTTCTCTATCTCCTCCTCCTCCTCCTCCTCACCCATGTTCTTCTTCTTCCACTTACTTCTTCGTCTCTCATTATCTTCTTCTTATTCTTCTACCTTTTCCTCTTCTTTTTCTTCTTGTTCTTCTTCCTCTTCTTCTTCATTTTCTTCTTCTTTTTCTTCTTCTTCTTCTTCTTTTTCTTCCTCTTCTTCCTCTCCTTCTTCTTCTTCTAGTTCTTTTTCTTCTTCTTCTTCTTTTTCTTCATCTACTTATTATTATTCTTCTTCTTCTTCCACCTTTTCTTCTTCTTCATCTTCTTCTTCTTCTTCTTCTTTTTCTTCTTCTTCTTCTTCTACTTCTTCTTCTTCCTCTTCTTCTTCTTCTTCTACTACTTTTACTTCTTCTTCTTCTACTTTTTCTTTTTCTTCTTCTTCTTCATCTTCTTCTTCTATTTCTTTTTCTTCTTCTCCATCTACTTCATCCTTTTCTTCTTTTTTTTCTTCTTCTTCTGGTTCTTCTTCTCCTCCTCCATCTTTTTCTTCTTAATCTTCTTCTTTTCCTTCTTCTTCCTCTTCTTCTTCTTCTTCTTCTTCTTCTTCTTCTTCTTTTCTTCTTCTGCTACTTTTTCTTCTTCTCCTTCTTCTTATTCTTATTCATATTCTTCTTCTTTTTCTCCTTCTTCTTCTTCTTCTTCACCTTCTTCTTCTTTTTTTTACTTCTTCTCTTTCTTCATCATCATCCTCTTCTTCTTCTTCTTCTTCTTCCTCTTCTTCTTCCTTTTCTTCTAGCTCTTCTTCTTCATCTTCCTCGTCCTCTTCCTCTTCTTCTTCGTCTTCATATTATTTCTTCTTTTTCTTCTTCTTTTTCTTTTACTTCTTCAACTACTTCTTATTCCTTTTCTTCTTCTTCATCTTCTTCTTCTTCTTCATCTTCTTCTTTTACTTCTTCTTCTTGACCTACATCTTCCTCTTCTTCTTTTTCTTCTTCTTCTTCCTCCTCCTCCTCTTCTTCCTCTTCTTCCTCTTAGTTCTACTTCTTTTTCATCTTCTTTTTCTTCTTCTTCTTCTATTTCTTCTTCTTGTTCTTGTTCTTCTTCTTCTTTAGCTTCTTATTCTTCTTCAACTTCTTCTTCTTACACTTATTCTTCATTTTCTTCGTATTCTTCTTCATACTCTTTTTCTTCTTATTCTACTTCTTCCTCTTCTTCTTCTTCTTCTTCAATTTTTTCTTCTACTTCTACTTCTTCTTCCTCTTCTTCCTCCTTTTCCTCCATCTCTTCTTCTTGTTCTTCTTCTTCCTCTTCTTCTTCTTCTTCTTCTTCTTCTTCTTCTTCTTGCTCATCTTCCTTTTCTTCTACTTCTACCTCTTCTTCTTCATGTTCTAATTCTTCTTCATCATCTTCTTCCTTTTCTTCTTTTTATTCTTCTACTACTTTTTTTTTTCTTCTTCTTCTTCTTCCTCATCTTTCTCTTCTTCCACTCATCTCCTTCTTCTATTGGTACTACTCCCTCTTCTTCTTCTTCTTCTTCTTCTTCTTTTTATACTTCTTCTTCTTCTCCTCCTCCTTTTTCTTCTACTTCTCCATCCTCTTCGTGGTCTCCTTCTCTTAGTTCTTCTTCTTCTTCTTCTTCTTCCTCTACTTATTCTACTTCTTCTTCTTCACCTTCTTCTTCTTTTATCTTTTCTTTTTCTTCCTCTTCTTACTTCTTCTTCTCCATATTTCTCTTCTTCTTCAGCTACTTATTCTAGTTCTACTTTTTCTTTTTCTTCTTCTTCTTCTTCTTCTTTTTCTTCCAGTATTTATTCTTCTTCTTCTTGTTCTTCTTCTTCATCTTCTACTACTTCTTCTTCTTCTTCGTCTTCTTCTTATTCTTCTACTTCTTCTTCTTATTCTTCTTCTTCTCCTCCTCCTCCTTCTTCTTCTACTACAACTCCATTTTCTTCATCATCTTCCTCTTATTCTTCTACTACTTCTTTTTCTTCTTCTTCTTCTTCTTCTTCTTCTTCTTCTCCTCCTCCTTCTTCTCCATCTTCTTCCTCTTCTTATCCTTTTTCTTCCTCTTAGTTCTTGTTCTTGATTACTTTTTTCTTCTTCTTCTTCTATTACTACTACTACTGCTACAGCTACTACTACTTCTTTTCCTCCCTCTTCACCTTCTTTTGCTTCTCCTACTTCTTCTTCTTCTACCTATTCTTCTTCTAGCATTTATTCTTCTTCTTCATCTTCTTCTTCTTCAACTTCTTCCTCTTCTTCCTTTTCTTCTTCATCATCTTCTTCTTCTTCTTCTTCCTCTTCTTCTTCTTCTTCTTCATCAACATCTCCTTCTTCTTCTTATTCTTGTTTTCTTATTATTATTATTATTATTATTATTATTATTATTATTATTATTATTATTATTATTATTATTCATCGTCTTCTCTTTCTCCTTCTCCTCATTCTTCCTCTTTTTCAACTTCTACTTTGTCTTCTTCTTCTTCTTCTTCTAGTGCTACTACTACTTCTTCTCCTACTTCTTCATCTTCTTTTTCTTCTCCTACTTCTTCTTCTTCTTCTTCTTTTTCTTCTTGCACCACTTCTTTTTCTTCCTTTGCTTACTTCTTATCCTTATTCCCCTTCTTCTTCAACTTCTTCTTCTTATTCTACTTTTTCTTTTTCTTTTTCTTCTTCTTCTTTATCATCATCATCTTCTTCTAGTATTTATTTGACTTCTTCTTCTTCTTCTCCCTTTTCTTCTTCTTCTTCTTCTTCTTCTTCTCCTTCTTCTACTTCTTCTTCTTCTTCTCCATTTTATTATTTTTATTGTTATTCTTATTATTATTATTGTTATTATTATAGCTATTATTATTATTAATGTTAATATTCTTCTTATTTCTCTTTTTTCTCTTATTTTTATTATTATTATTATTATTATTATTATTATTATTATTTTTCTTTCTTCTTCTTATTTTTCTTCTTCTGTTTCTTCTTCTTCTTCCTCTTCTTTCTCTTCTTTCATTTCTTCTTCTTCTTCTTCTTCTTCCTTTTTCTCTTCTTCTTCTTGTTCATCTTCATCTTCATCTTCTTCTTCTACTTCTTCTACTTCTTCTTGTTCTTCTTGTTCTTCCTCTTCTTCTTTTCTTTTTCTTATTCTTCTTCATCTTCTTTTACTTCTTCCTCTTCTTCTATCTCTTCTTCTACTTCTTCTTATTCTTATTCTTATTTTCCTTCTTATTCTTCTTCTTCTCCATCTTTTTTTCTCCTTCTCCTTTTTCTTCTTCTTATACTTTTTCTTCTTCTTGTTCTTCTTTCTCCTCTTCTTCTTCAGCTTCTTCTTCATCTTCTTCTCCTTCCTCTTCCTCTTTATCTTCTTTTCTTCTTCTTCATCTTCTTCTCTTACTTCTTCTACTACTACTTATTTTTTTCTCTATTTTCTACTTCTTCTTCTCCTTCATCTTCATCTTCTTCTTATTCTTCTTCCTCTTCTTTTTTAGTTTCTTCTTCTTTATCATCTTCTTCTTCTTCTTCTTCTTTCCTTTCTACATTTTCTTCTTCTTCTTCTTCTTCTCCATCGTCTTCTTCTTCTTCTTCTTCCTCACCTTCTTCATCTTCTCCTACTTCTTCTGCTCCTCCTCATCCTTGTCCTTCTTCTTCTTCTTCTTCCTCTTCTTCTTTCTCTTGTTGTTCTTATTCTTCTTCTACTTCTTCTTCTTCTCTTTCTTGTACGTGGTCTCCTTCTCCTTGTTCTTCTTCTACTCCTCCTTATTCTTCTCTTTCATCTACTACTTTTACTGCTTGTTATCCTTCTTCTTCTTCACCTTCATCTTCTCTATCTCCTCCCCCTCCTCCTCCTCACCCATGTTCTTCTTCTTCCACTTACTTCTTCGTCTCTCATTATCTTCTTCTTATTCTTCTACCTTTTCCTCTTCTTTTTTTTCTTGTTCTTCTTCCTCTTCTTCTTCATTTTCTTCTTCTTTTTCTTCTTCTTCTTCTTCTTTTTCTTCCTCTTCTTCCTCTCCTTCTTCTTCTTCTAGTTCTTTTTCTTCTTCTTCTTCTTTTTCTTCATCTACTTATTATTATTCTTCTTCTTCTTCCACCTTTTCTTCTTCTTCATCTTCTTCTTCTTCTTCTTCTTTTTCTTCTTCTTCTTCTTCTACTTCTTCTTCTTCCTCTTCTTCTTCTTCTTCTACTACTTTTACTTCTTCTTCTTCTACTTTTTCTTTTTCTTCTTCTTCTTCATCTTCTTCTTCTATTTCTTTTTCTTCTTCTCCATCTACTTCATCTTTTTCTTCTTTTTTTTCTTCTTCTTCTGGTTCTTCTTCTTCTGGTTCTTCTTCTCCTCCTCCATCTTTTTCTTCTTAATCTTCTTCTTTTCCTTCTTCTTCCTCTTCTTCTTCTTCTTCTTCTTCTTCTTCTTCTTCTTTTCTTCTTCTGCTACTTTTTCTTCTTCTCCTTCTTCTTATTCTTATTCATATTCTTCTTCTTTTTCTCCTTCTTCTTCTTCTTCTTCACCTTCTTCTTCTTTTTTTTACTTCTTCTCTTTCTTCATCATCATCCTCTTCTTCTTCTTCTTCTTCTTCCTCTTCTTCTTCCTTTTCTTCTAGCTCTTCTTCTTCATCTTCCTCGTCCTCTTCCTCTTCTTCTTCGTCTTCATATTATTTCTTCTTTTTCTTCTTCTTTTTCTTTTACTTCTTCAACTACTTCTTATTCCTTTTCTTCTTCTTCATCTTCTTCTTCTTCTTCTTCATCTTCTTCTTTTACTTCTTCTTCTTGACCTACATCTTCCTCTTCTTCTTTTTCTTCTTCTTCTTCCTCCTCCTCCTCTTCTTCCTCTTCTTCCTCTTAGTTCTACTTCTTTTTCATCTTCTTTTTCTTCTTCTTCTTCTATTTCTTCTTCTTGTTCTTGTTCTTCTTCTTCTTTAGCTTCTTATTCTTCTTCAACTTCTTCTTCTTACACTTATTCTTCATTTTCTTCGTATTCTTCTTCATACTCTTTTTCTTCTTATTCTACTTCTTCCTCTTCTTCTTCTTCTTCTTCAATTTTTTCTTCTACTTCTACTTCTTCTTTCTCTTCTTCCTCCTTTTCCTCCATCTCTTCTTCTTGTTCTTCTTCTTCCTCTTCTTCTTCTTCTTCTTCTTCTTCTTCTTCTTCTTCTTGCTCATCTTCCTTTTCTTCTACTTCTACCTCTTCTTCTTCATGTTCTAATTCTTCTTCATCATCTTCTTCCTTTTCTTCTTTTTATTCTTCTACTACTTTTTTTTTTCTTCTTCTTCTTCTTCCTCATCTTTCTCTTCTTCCACTCATCTCCTTCTTCTATTGCTACTACTCCCTCTTCTTCTTCTTCTTTTTATACTTCTTCTTCTCCTCCTCCTTTTTCTTCTACTTCTCCATCCTCTTCGTGGTCTCCTTCTCTTAGTTCTTCCTCTTCTTCTTCTTCTTCCTCTACTTATTCTACTTCTTCTTCTTCACCTTCTTCTTCTTTTATCTTTTCTTTTTCTTCCTCTTCTTACTTCTTCTTCTCCATATTTCTCTTCTTCTTCAGCTACTTATTCTAGTTCTACTTTTTCTTTTTCTTCTTTTTCTTCTTCTTCTTCTTCTTTTTGTCCTCTTCTTCTCCTCCTCCTTCTTCTTCTCCATCTTCTTCCTCTTCTTATCCTTTTTCTTCCTCTTAGTTCTTGTTCTTGATTACTTTTTTCTTCTTCTTCTATTACTACTACTACTGCTACAGCTACTACTACTTCTTTTCCTCCCTCTTCACCTTCTTTTGCTTCTCCTACTTCTTCTTCTTCTACCTATTCTTCTTCTAGCATTTATTCTTCTTCTTCATCTTCTTCTTCTTCAACTTCTTCCTCTTCTTCCTTTTCTTCTTCATCATCTTCTTCTTCTTCTTCTTCCTCTTCTTCTTCTTCTTCTTCTTCATCAACATCTCCTTCTTCTTCTTATTCTTGTTTTCTTATTATTATTATTATTATTATTATTATTATTATTATTATTATTCATCGTCTTCTCTTTCTCCTTCTCCTCATTCTTCCTCTTTTTCAACTTCTACTTTGTCTTCTTCTTCTTCTTCTTCTAGTGCTACTACTACTTCTTCTCCTACTTCTTCATCTTCTTATTCTTCTCCTACTTCTTCTTCTTCTTCTTCTTTTTCTTCTTGCACCACTTCTTTTTCTTCCTTTGCTTACTTCTTATCCTTATTCCCCTTCTTCTTCAACTTCTTCTTCTTATTCTACTTTTTCTTTTTCTTTTTCTTCTTCTTCTTTATCATCATCATCTTCTTCTAGTATTTATTTGACTTCTTCTTCTTCTTCTCCCTTTTCTTCTTCTTCTTCTTCTTCATCTTCTCCTTCTTCTACTTCTTCTTCTTCTTCTCCATTTTATTATTTTTATTGTTATTCTTATTATTATTATTGTTATTATTATAGCTATTATTATTATTAATGTTAATATTCTTCTTATTTCTCTTTTTTCTCTTATTTTTATTATTATTATTATTATTATTATTATTATTATTTTTCTTTCTTCTTCTTATTTTTCTTCTTCTGTTTCTTCTTCTTCTTCTTCCTCTTCTTTCTCTTCTTTCATTTCTTCTTCTTCTTCTTCTTCTTCTTCCTTTTTCTCTTCTTCTTCTTGTTCATCTTCATCTTCATCTTCTTCTTCTACTTCTTCTACTTCTTGTTCTTCTTGTTCTTCCTCTTCTTCTTTTCTTTTTCTTATTCTTCTTCATCTTCTTTTACTTCTTCCTCTTCTTCTATCTCTTCTTCTACTTCTTCTTATTCTTATTCTTATTTTCCTTCTTATTCTTCTTCTTCTCCATCTTTTTTTCTCCTTCTCCTTTTTCTTCTTCTTATACTTTTTCTTCTTCTTGTTCTTCTTTCTCCTCTTCTTCTTCAGCTTCTTCTTCATCTTCTTCTCCTTCCTCTTCCTCTTTATCTTCTTTTCTTCTTCTTCATCTTCTTCTCTTACTTCTTCTACTACTACTTATTTTTTTCTCTATTTTCTACTTCTTCTTCTCCTTCATCTTCATCTTCTTCTTATTCTTCTTCCTCTTCTTTTTTAGTTTCTTCTTCTTTATCATCTTCTTCTTCTTCTTCTTCTTTCCGTTCTACATTTTCTTCTTCTTCTTCTTCTTCTCCATCCTCTTCTTCTTCTTCTTCTTCCTCACCTTCTTCATCTTCTCCTACTTCTTCTGCTCCTCCTCATCCTTGTCCTTCTTCTTCTTCTTCTTCCTCTTCTTCTTTCTCTTGTTGTTCTTATTCTTCTTCTACTTCTTCTTCTTCTCTTTCTTGTACGTGGTCTCCTTCTCCTTGTTCTTCTTCTACTCCTCCTTATTCTTCTCTTTCATCTACTACTTTTACTGCTTGTTATCCTTCTTCTTCTTCACCTTCATCTTCTCTATCTCCTCCCCCTCCTCCTCACCCATGTTCTTCTTCTTCCACTTACTTCTTCGTCTCTCATTATCTTCTTCTTATTCTTCTACCTTTTCCTCTTCTTTTTTTTCTTGTTCTTCTTCCTCTTCTTCTTCATTTTCTTCTTCTTTTTCTTCTTCTTCTTCTTCTTTTTCTTCCTCTTCTTCCTCTCCTTCTTCTTCTTCTAGTTCTTTTTCTTCTTCTTCTTCTTTTTCTTCATCTACTTATTATTATTCTTCTTCTTCTTCCACCTTTTCTTCTTCTTCATCTTCTTCTTCTTCTTCTTCTTTTTCTTCTTCTTCTTCTTCTACTTCTTCTTCTTCCTCTTCTTCTTCTTCTTCTACTACTTTTACTTCTTCTTCTTCTACTTTTTCTTTTTCTTCTTCTTCTTCATCTTCTTCTTCTATTTCTTTTTCTTCTTCTCCATCTACTTCATCTTTTTCTTCTTTTTTTTCTTCTTCTTCTGGTTCTTCTTCTCCTCCTCCATCTTTTTCTTCTTAATCTTCTTCTTTTCCTTCTTCTTCCTCTTCTTCTTCTTCTTCTTCTTCTTCTTCTTCTTCTTTTCTTCTTCTGCTACTTTTTCTTCTTCTCCTTCTTCTTATTCTTATTCATATTCTTCTTCTTTTTCTCCTTCTTCTTCTTCTTCTTCACCTTCTTCTTCTTTTTTTTACTTCTTCTCTTTCTTCATCATCATCCTCTTCTTCTTCTTCTTCTTCTTCCTCTTCTTCTTCCTTTTCTTCTAGCTCTTCTTCTTCATCTTCCTCGTCCTCTTCCTCTTCTTCTTCGTCTTCATATTATTTCTTCTTTTTCTTCTTCTTTTTCTTTTACTTCTTCAACTACTTCTTATTCCTTTTCTTCTTCTTCATCTTCTTCTTCTTCTTCTTCATCTTCTTCTTTTACTTCTTCTTCTTGACCTACATCTTCCTCTTCTTCTTTTTCTTCTTCTTCTTCCTCCTCCTCCTCTTCTTCCTCTTCTTCCTCTTAGTTCTACTTCTTTTTCATCTTCTTTTTCTTCTTCTTCTTCTATTTCTTCTTCTTGTTCTTGTTCTTCTTCTTCTTTAGCTTCTTATTCTTCTTCAACTTCTTCTTCTTACACTTATTCTTCATTTTCTTCGTATTCTTCTTCATACTCTTTTTCTTCTTATTCTACTTCTTCCTCTTCTTCTTCTTCTTCTTCAATTTTTTCTTCTACTTCTACTTCTTCTTCCTCTTCTTCCTCCTTTTCCTCCATCTCTTCTTCTTGTTCTTCTTCTTCCTCTTCTTCTTCTTCTTCTTCTTCTTCTTGCTCATCTTCCTTTTCTTCTACTTCTACCTCTTCTTCTTCATGTTCTAATTCTTCTTCATCATCTTCTTCCTTTTCTTCTTTTTATTCTTCTACTACTTTTTTTTTTCTTCTTCTTCTTCTTCCTCATCTTTCTCTTCTTCCACTCATCTCCTTCTTCTATTGCTACTACTCCCTCTTCTTCTTCTTCTTCTTCTTCTTCTTTTTATACTTCTTCTTCTTCTCCTCCTCCTTTTTCTTCTACTTCTCCATCCTCTTCGTGGTCTCCTTCTCTTAGTTCTTCTTCTTCTTCTTCTTCTTCCTCTACTTATTCTACTTCTTCTTCTTCACCTTCTTCTTCTTTTATCTTTTCTTTTTCTTCCTCTTCTTACTTCTTCTTCTCCATATTTCTCTTCTTCTTCAGCTACTTATTCTAGTTCTACTTTTTCTTTTTCTTCTTCTTCTTCTTCTTCTTTTTCTTCCAGTATTTATTCTTCTTCTTCTTGTTCTTCTTCTTCATCTTCTACTACTTCTTCTTCTTCTTCGTCTTCTTCTTATTCTTCTACTTCTTCTTCTTATTCTTCTTCTTCTCCTCCTCCTCCTTCTTCTTCTACTACAACTCCATTTTCTTCATCATCTTCCTCTTATTCTTCTACTACTTCTTTTTCTTCTTCTTCTTCTTCTTCTTCTTCTTCTTCTCCTCCTCCTTCTTCTTCTCCATCTTCTTCCTCTTCTTATCCTTTTTCTTCCTCTTAGTTCTTGTTCTTGATTACTTTTTTCTTCTTCTTCTTCTATTACTACTACTACTGCTACAGCTACTACTACTTCTTTTCCTCCCTCTTCACCTTCTTTTGCTTCTCCTACTTCTTCTTCTTCTACCTATTCTTCTTCTAGCATTTATTCTTCTTCTTCATCTTCTTCTTCTTCAACTTCTTCCTCTTCTTCCTTTTCTTCTTCATCATCTTCTTCTTCTTCTTCTTCCTCTTCTTCTTCTTCTTCTTCATCAACATCTCCTTCTTCTTCTTATTCTTGTTTTCTTATTATTATTATTATTATTATTATTATTATTATTATTATTATTATTATTATTATTATTATTCATCGTCTTCTCTTTCTCCTTCTCCTCATTCTTCCTCTTTTTCAACTTCTACTTTGTCTTCTTCTTCTTCTTCTTCTAGTGCTACTACTACTTCTTCTCCTACTTCTTCATCTTCTTTTTCTTCTCCTACTTCTTCTTCTTCTTCTTCTTTTTCTTCTTGCACCACTTCTTTTTCTTCCTTTGCTTACTTCTTATCCTTATTCCCCTTCTTCTTCAACTTCTTCTTCTTATTCTACTTTTTCTTTTTCTTTTTCTTCTTCTTCTTTATCATCATCATCTTCTTCTAGTATTTATTTGACTTCTTCTTCTTCTTCTCCCTTTTCTTCTTCTTCTTCTTCTTCTTCTTCTCCTTCTTCTACTTCTTCTTCTTCTTCTCCATTTTATTATTTTTATTGTTATTCTTATTATTATTATTGTTATTATTATAGCTATTATTATTATTAATGTTAATATTCTTCTTATTTCTCTTTTTTCTCTTATTTTTATTATTATTATTATTATTATTATTATTATTATTATTTTTCTTTCTTCTTCTTATTTTTCTTCTTCTGTTTCTTCTTCTTCTTCTTCCTCTTCTTTCTCTTCTTTCATTTCTTCTTCTTCTTCTTCTTCTTCCTTTTTCTCTTCTTCTTCTTGTTCATCTTCATCTTCATCTTCTTCTTCTACTTCTTCTACTTCTTCTTGTTCTTCTTGTTCTTCCTCTTCTTCTTTTCTTTTTCTTATTCTTCTTCATCTTCTTTTACTTCTTCCTCTTCTTCTATCTCTTCTTCTACTTCTTCTTATTCTTATTCTTATTTTCCTTCTTATTCTTCTTCTTCTCCATCTTTTTTTCTCCTTCTCCTTTTTCTTCTTCTTATACTTTTTCTTCTTGTTCTTCTTTCTCCTCTTCTTCTTCAGCTTCTTCTTCATCTTCTTCTCCTTCCTCTTCCTCTTTATCTTCTTTTCTTCTTCTTCATCTTCTTCTCTTACTTCTTCTACTACTACTTATTTTTTTCTCTATTTTCTACTTCTTCTTCTCCTTCATCTTCATCTTCTTCTTATTCTTCTTCCTCTTCTTTTTTAGTTTCTTCTTCTTTATCATCTTCTTCTTCTTCTTCTTCTTTCCTTTCTACATTTTCTTCTTCTTCTTCTTCTTCTCCATCGTCTTCTTCTTCTTCTTCTTCCTCACCTTCTTCATCTTCTCCTACTTCTTCTGCTCCTCCTCATCCTTGTCCTTCTTCTTCTTCTTCTTCCTCTTCTTCTTTCTCTTGTTGTTCTTATTCTTCTTCTACTTCTTCTTCTTCTCTTTCTTGTACGTGGTCTCCTTCTCCTTGTTCTTCTTCTACTCCTCCTTATTCTTCTCTTTCATCTACTACTTTTACTGCTTGTTATCCTTCTTCTTCTTCACCTTCATCTTCTCTATCTCCTCCCCCTCCTCCTCCTCACCCATGTTCTTCTTCTTCCACTTACTTCTTCGTCTCTCATTATCTTCTTCTTATTCTTCTACCTTTTCCTCTTCTTTTTTTTCTTGTTCTTCTTCCTCTTCTTCTTCATTTTCTTCTTCTTTTTCTTCTTCTTCTTCTTCTTTTTCTTCCTCTTCTTCCTCTCCTTCTTCTTCTTCTAGTTCTTTTTCTTCTTCTTCTTCTTTTTCTTCATCTACTTATTATTATTCTTCTTCTTCTTCCACCTTTTCTTCTTCTTCATCTTCTTCTTCTTCTTCTTCTTTTTCTTCTTCTTCTTCTTCTACTTCTTCTTCTTCCTCTTCTTCTTCTTCTTCTACTACTTTTACTTCTTCTTCTTCTACTTTTTCTTTTTCTTCTTCTTCTTCATCTTCTTCTTCTATTTCTTTTTCTTCTTCTCCATCTACTTCATCTTTTTCTTCTTTTTTTTCTTCTTCTTCTGGTTCTTCTTCTTCTGGTTCTTCTTCTCCTCCTCCATCTTTTTCTTCTTAATCTTCTTCTTTTCCTTCTTCTTCCTCTTCTTCTTCTTCTTCTTCTTCTTCTTCTTCTTCTTTTCTTCTTCTGCTACTTTTTCTTCTTCTCCTTCTTCTTATTCTTATTCATATTCTTCTTCTTTTTCTCCTTCTTCTTCTTCTTCTTCACCTTCTTCTTCTTTTTTTTACTTCTTCTCTTTCTTCATCATCATCCTCTTCTTCTTCTTCTTCTTCTTCCTCTTCTTCTTCCTTTTCTTCTAGCTCTTCTTCTTCATCTTCCTCGTCCTCTTCCTCTTCTTCTTCGTCTTCATATTATTTCTTCTTTTTCTTCTTCTTTTTCTTTTACTTCTTCAACTACTTCTTATTCCTTTTCTTCTTCTTCATCTTCTTCTTCTTCTTCTTCATCTTCTTCTTTTACTTCTTCTTCTTGACCTACATCTTCCTCTTCTTCTTTTTCTTCTTCTTCTTCCTCCTCCTCCTCTTCTTCCTCTTCTTCCTCTTAGTTCTACTTCTTTTTCATCTTCTTTTTCTTCTTCTTCTTCTATTTCTTCTTCTTGTTCTTGTTCTTCTTCTTCTTTAGCTTCTTATTCTTCTTCAACTTCTTCTTCTTACACTTATTCTTCATTTTCTTCGTATTCTTCTTCATACTCTTTTTCTTCTTATTCTACTTCTTCCTCTTCTTCTTCTTCTTCTTCAATTTTTTCTTCTACTTCTACTTCTTCTTTCTCTTCTTCCTCCTTTTCCTCCATCTCTTCTTCTTGTTCTTCTTCTTCCTCTTCTTCTTCTTCTTCTTCTTCTTCTTCTTCTTCTTGCTCATCTTCCTTTTCTTCTACTTCTACCTCTTCTTCTTCATGTTCTAATTCTTCTTCATCATCTTCTTCCTTTTCTTCTTTTTATTCTTCTACTACTTTTTTTTTTCTTCTTCTTCTTCTTCCTCATCTTTCTCTTCTTCCACTCATCTCCTTCTTCTATTGCTACTACTCCCTCTTCTTCTTCTTCTTCTTCTTCTTCTTTTTATACTTCTTCTTCTTCTCCTCCTCCTTTTTCTTCTACTTCTCCATCCTCTTCGTGGTCTCCTTCTCTTAGTTCTTCTTCTTCTTCTTCTTCTTCCTCTACTTATTCTACTTCTTCTTCTTCACCTTCTTCTTCTTTTATCTTTTCTTTTTCTTCCTCTTCTTACTTCTTCTTCTCCATATTTCTCTTCTTCTTCAGCTACTTATTCTAGTTCTACTTTTTCTTTTTCTTCTTTTTCTTCTTCTTCTTCTTCTTTTTGTCCTCTTCTTCTCCTCCTCCTTCTTCTTCTCCATCTTCTTCCTCTTCTTATCCTTTTTCTTCCTCTTAATTCTTGTTCTTGATTACTTTTTTCTTCTTCTTCTATTACTACTACTACTGCTACAGCTACTACTACTTCTTTTCCTCCCTCTTCACCTTCTTTTGCTTCTCCTACTTCTTCTTCTTCTACCTATTCTTCTTCTAGCATTTATTCTTCTTCTTCATCTTCTTCTTCTTCAACTTCTTCCTCTTCTTCCTTTTCTTCTTCATCATCTTCTTCTTCTTCTTCTTCCTCTTCTTCTTCTTCTTCTTCATCAACATCTCCTTCTTCTTCTTATTCTTGTTTTCTTATTATTATTATTATTATTATTATTATTATTATTATTATTATTATTATTATTATTATTATTATTCATCGTCTTCTCTTTCTCCTTCTCCTCATTCTTCCTCTTTTTCAACTTCTACTTTGTCTTCTTCTTCTTCTTCTTCTAGTGCTACTACTACTTCTTCTCCTACTTCTTCATCTTCTTATTCTTCTCCTACTTCTTCTTCTTCTTCTTCTTTTTCTTCTTGCACCACTTCTTTTTCTTCCTTTGCTTACTTCTTATCCTTATTCCCCTTCTTCTTCAACTTCTTCTTCTTATTCTACTTTTTCTTTTTCTTTTTCTTCTTCTTCTTTATCATCATCATCTTCTTCTAGTATTTATTTGACTTCTTCTTCTTCTTCTCCCTTTTCTTCTTCTTCTTCTTCTTCATCTTCTCCTTCTTCTACTTCTTCTTCTTCTTCTCCATTTTATTATTTTTATTGTTATTCTTATTATTATTATTGTTATTATTATAGCTATTATTATTATTAATGTTAATATTCTTCTTATTTCTCTTTTTTCTCTTATTTTTATTATTATTATTATTATTATTATTATTATTATTATTATTTTTCTTTCTTCTTCTTATTTTTCTTCTTCTGTTTCTTCTTCTTCTTCTTCCTCTTCTTTCTCTTCTTTCATTTCTTCTTCTTCTTCTTCTTCTTCTTCCTTTTTCTCTTCTTCTTCTTGTTCATCTTCATCTTCATCTTCTTCTTCTACTTCTTCTACTTCTTGTTCTTCTTGTTCTTCCTCTTCTTCTTTTCTTTTTCTTATTCTTCTTCATCTTCTTTTACTTCTTCCTCTTCTTCTATCTCTTCTTCTACTTCTTCTTATTCTTATTCTTATTTTCCTTCTTATTCTTCTTCTTCTCCATCTTTTTTTCTCCTTCTCCTTTTTCTTCTTCTTATACTTTTTCTTCTTCTTGTTCTTCTTTCTCCTCTTCTTCTTCAGCTTCTTCTTCATCTTCTTCTCCTTCCTCTTCCTCTTTATCTTCTTTTCTTCTTCTTCATCTTCTTCTCTTACTTCTTCTACTACTACTTATTTTTTTCTCTATTTTCTACTTCTTCTTCTCCTTCATCTTCATCTTCTTCTTATTCTTCTTCCTCTTCTTTTTTAGTTTCTTCTTCTTTATCATCTTCTTCTTCTTCTTCTTCTTTCCTTTCTACATTTTCTTCTTCTTCTTCTTCTTCTCCATCGTCTTCTTCTTCTTCTTCTTCCTCACCTTCTTCATCTTCTCCTACTTCTTCTGCTCCTCCTCATCCTTGTCCTTCTTCTTCTTCTTCTTCCTCTTCTTCTTTCTCTTGTTGTTCTTATTCTTCTTCTACTTCTTCTTCTTCTCTTTCTTGTACGTGGTCTCCTTCTCCTTGTTCTTCTTCTACTCCTCCTTATTCTTCTCTTTCATCTACTACTTTTACTGCTTGTTATCCTTCTTCTTCTTCACCTTCATCTTCTCTATCTCCTCCCCCTCCTCCTCCTCACCCATGTTCTTCTTCTTCCACTTACTTCTTCGTCTCTCATTATCTTCTTCTTATTCTTCTACCTTTTCCTCTTCTTTTTTTTCTTGTTCTTCTTCCTCTTCTTCTTCATTTTCTTCTTCTTTTTCTTCTTCTTCTTCTTCTTTTTCTTCCTCTTCTTCCTCTCCTTCTTCTTCTTCTAGTTCTTTTTCTTCTTCTTCTTCTTTTTCTTCATCTACTTATTATTATTCTTCTTCTTCTTCCACCTTTTCTTCTTCTTCATCTTCTTCTTCTTCTTCTTCTTTTTCTTCTTCTTCTTCTTCTACTTCTTCTTCTTCCTCTTCTTCTTCTTCTTCTACTACTTTTACTTCTTCTTCTTCTACTTTTTCTTTTTCTTCTTCTTCTTCATCTTCTTCTTCTATTTCTTTTTCTTCTTCTCCATCTACTTCATCTTTTTCTTCTTTTTTTTCTTCTTCTTCTGGTTCTTCTTCTTCTGGTTCTTCTTCTCCTCCTCCATCTTTTTCTTCTTAATCTTCTTCTTTTCCTTCTTCTTCCTCTTCTTCTTCTTCTTCTTCTTCTTCTTCTTCTTCTTCTTTTCTTCTTCTGCTACTTTTTCTTCTTCTCCTTCTTCTTATTCTTATTCATATTCTTCTTCTTTTTCTCCTTCTTCTTCTTCTTCTTCACCTTCTTCTTCTTTTTTTTACTTCTTCTCTTTCTTCATCATCATCCTCTTCTTCTTCTTCTTCTTCTTCCTCTTCTTCTTCCTTTTCTTCTAGCTCTTCTTCTTCATCTTCCTCGTCCTCTTCCTCTTCTTCTTCGTCTTCATATTATTTCTTCTTTTTCTTCTTCTTTTTCTTTTACTTCTTCAACTACTTCTTATTCCTTTTCTTCTTCTTCATCTTCTTCTTCTTCTTCTTCATCTTCTTCTTTTACTTCTTCTTCTTGACCTACATCTTCCTCTTCTTCTTTTTCTTCTTCTTCTTCCTCCTCCTCCTCTTCTTCCTCTTCTTCCTCTT
>JAIUJO010000668.1:205000-210000 GCA_023846275.1 Vanilla planifolia | reverse complement strand
CTTCTTGTTCTTCTTCATCATCATCTTCTTTTTCTTCTTCTTCTTCATCTTCTTCTCACCTTCTTCTTCTTCTTCCTCTTCTCTTTTCTTCTTTTTCTTTTTCATCTTCTTCTTCTTCCTCTTACTCTTCTTCTTCCACTTCCTCTTAGTTGTTTGTCTACCTCTTCTTCTTCTTCTTTTGCTTCTTGTTTTGATTCTTCTTCTTCCTATTCATCTTGGTCTTCTTCTTCTTCTTCTTCTCCTTCTTTTTCTTCTCCTTCTTCTTCACCTTCTTATTCTTCTCTTACTTCTAATTCTTCTTTTTCTTCTTCTTCTTCTTCATCATCCTCTTCTTACTCTTCTTCATCCTATTTCTTCTTCTTCATCCCCTTTTTCTTCCTATTCTTCTTTTTCTTCTTCTTCTTCTTCTTTCCCTACTTCTTCTGCCTCTTCTTCCATTGCTTCATTTTGTTCCTCTTCTTCTTCTCCTTCTTCTTCCTCTTCTTCTTCTTCTTCTTCTTTTCCTTCTTCTTCTTCTACTTCTTCTTCTTGCTTTTCTTCTTCTTCTTCCTCTTCATGTTCAACTTTTTCTACATTTTCCACATCTTCTTCTTCGTCATCATCATCATCATTATCTCCTTTTTTTATTGTTCTCCTTCTTCTTCATGTTCAACTTGTTCTACTTCTTCTTCGTCATCTTCATCATCATCTTCTTCTTCTACTTCTCCTTTTTCTTCTTCCTCTTCTTTTACTTCTTCTTCTTCTTCTTCTTCCTCCTCTTTCTTTTCTTCTTCTCTTCTTCCTCTTCTTCTTCTATTTCTACTTTTCTTCTTCTTCTTCTTCTTCTTCTCCTTCATCTTTTTCTTCCTCTTCTTCTTCTTCTCCTCCTCCTTCTGCTTCTTCTCCTTCTCCTACTAATTCTCCTTCTTCTTCCTCTAGTTTTTCTTCTTCTTCTTTTTCTTCTTGACCTTCTTCTTCTTATTATTCTTCTTGTTTTACCACTACTGCTAATACTTCTCCTTCTTCACGTTCCTCTTCTTCTCCAACTTCTTCTTCTTCTTCTTTTTCTTCTATTATTTTTCTTCATATTCTTCTTCAGCGTATTCTTTTTATTCTACTTGTTTTCTTCATCAACTTCTTCTTCTTCTTCTAGTACTTATTCTTCTTCTTGTAGTTCTTCTTCTTCGTCTTCCCCTACTTCCTTTTTTTCTCCTTCTTTTCCTTCTTTATCTTCTTCTTCTTGTTCATCTTCCCCTTCTTCTTATTCTTCTTTTTTTCTTCTCATTCTTCTGCTTTTTTTTCTTTTTCTTCTTCATCATCATCATCATCTTCTTCTTCTTCTAGTACTTATTCTTCTCCTTCTTCTTCTTCTTTTTCTTCTCGTTCTTCTTTTCTTATTGTTCTTCCTTTGCTTCTTTTTCTTTTTCTTTTTCTCCTTCTTCCTCTTTTTCTTATTCTTCTTTTTCTTCATTTTATTCTTCACCTTCTTCTTCTTCTTCCTCTTCTTCGTCTTCTTCTTCTTCTTCTTCTTCTTCTTCTTCTTATTTTTCTTCTTCTTCTTCTCCTCCTCCATTTTCTCCTTCTTTTTCCTCTTGCTACCCTTCATCTTCTTTTTCTTTTCTTCTTCTTCTTCTTCTTCTTTGCCATCTTCTTCTTCTTCTACTTCTTCTTCTTCTTTCGCTTACTTGTTCTTCTACCTCTTCCTCTTCTTCTTCTTTTACTTCTTCCTTTTCTTCTTCTTCTTCTTCTTTCTCTTCTTCGTTTTCTTCTACTTCTTATTTACCTTCTTATTCTTCTCTTACTTCTTCTTCTTCTTCTTCTTCTTCTTCATCTTCTTTTTCTTTGTATTCTTCCTCTTCTTCCTCCAATTTCTTCATCTTCATCCTCTTTTACTTCGTGTTCTTTTTTTTCTTCTTCTTCTTTTTCTTATTCATCTTCTTTTTCTTTGTATTCTTCCTCCTCTTCTTCTTCTTCCTCTAATTTCTTCATCTTCATCCTCTTTTTCTTCATGTTCTTCTTTTTTTCTTCTTCTTCTTTCCCTACCTCTTCAGCCTCTTCTTCTTTTACTTCATTTTCTTATTTTTCTTCTTCTTCCTCTTCTTCTTCTTCACCTTCTTCTTCTTCTTTTTCTTTATTCATCTACCTCTTCTACTTCTTCTTCATTTTCTTCTTCTTCTTCTTCTCAATTTTCTCCTTCTTCTTCCTCTTCTTGCTCTTCTTCTTATTCTTCTTCTTTTCTTTTTATTCTTCTTCTTCTTCTTCTTCTTCCTCCTCTTCTACTTCTTCAACTTCTTCTTCTTCTTCCTCCTCTTCTTCTTATTCTTATCCTTTTTGTTCTTCTTATTCTTCTTCTTCTTCTTCTTCTTCTCCTCCTTCATCTACTTCTTCTTCTTCTTCTTTATTCTTCTGCTTCTTCTTTTTCTTCTTCTTCTACTTCTTCCTGTTACTTTTCTTATTCTTCTTTTGCTTACTTTCTTTTGCTTCTTGTTCTTCTTTTTCTTTTACTTCTTCTTCTTCCTTTTTTTCTTGTTCTTCTTCATCTTCTTTTTCTTCACCTTCTTCTTTATTTACTTATGCTTCTCCTATTAATTTTTCTTCTTCTTATTGTTCTTCTTCTTCTTCTACTTCTTCTTCTTTGTCTTCTTCCTCTTCTTCTTCTTCCTCTTATTTCTTCTGCCTCATCACCTTTTTCTTCTTCTTCTTCTTCTTCTTCTTCTTGTTTCCCTACTTCTTCAGCCTATTCTTCTTTTACTTCATTTTCTTCTTCTTTTTCTTCTTCTTCTTCTTCTTCTTCTTATTCTTCTTCTTCTTCTACTTCTTTTCTTCCTTTTCTTCTTTCTCTTCCTCTTCCTCTTCTTTTTCTTCTTCTTCTACTTCTCACACTTCTTCTTCATCATCATCTTATTATTATTAATATTCTTCTTATTCTTCTTTATGTTCAACTTGTTCTTCTTTTTCCTCGTCTTCTTCATCTTCTTCTTCTTCTTCCTCTATTTCTTCCTCCTCCTTTTCCTCTATTTCTTCTACTTCCTCTTCTTCTTCTTCTTCTACTTCTTCATCCTCTACTTCTTCTCCTTCTCCTTCTCTTTTTCCTTCCCCAGCTTCTTCTTCTTCATCATCTTCACCTTCTACTTCTACTACTACTACTACTACTTCTCCATGTCCTTCACTTGCTTCTTCTTCTCCTACTCCTTCTTCTTCACTACCATCATCTCCTTCTTCCTCTTCTTCTTCTTCTTCACCATCTTCCTCTTCTTCTTCTTCTTCTTCTTCTTCTTCTTTTTCTATTACTTCTTTTTCTTCTTCTACTTCTTCTTCTTTTCTTCCTCATCTTCTTCTTCTTCTTCTTCTTCTTCTACTACTACCTCTTATTCTTCATCATCATCATTTTCTTCTTCTTCTTCTTTTCTTCTTCTTCTTCTTCTTCCTCCTCCTCCTCCTCTTCTTATTCTTCTTCATCTTCTTACTTGTTTTTCTTCTTCTTATTCTTCTTCTTTTTCTACTTCTACTTTTTTCTTCCTTCTTCCTCTTGTTCTTCTACTTGTTCTTCCTTTTCATATTCTTCTTACTTTTGTCCTTTTTTTTCTTCCTCTTTTTCTTGTTCCTCTTCTTCATCTTCTTCTTTAGTTTCTTCATCTTCTTCATCTTTTTCTTCTTCTTCTTCTTTGTCTTCTTCTTCCTCTTCTTCTTCTTCTTCTTCTTCTTCTTCTACTTCTTCTTTTATTTCCTCTTCTTCTTCTTCTCCTTCCTCTTCATGTTCATCTTCTTCTTCCTATTCTTCTTCTTATTCTTCTAATTTTAGTACTTCTTATTTTTTCCTCATCTTCTTCTTGTTCCTCTTCTTCTTCTTCTTCTTCTTCAGCTTCTTCATCTTCTTCATCTTTTCTTCTTCTTCTTCTTCCTTCTTCTTCTTCCTCCTCTTCTTCTTCTTCTTTTTCTTCTTCTTTTTGTTCCTCTTCTTCATCTTCTCCTTCCTCTTGATGTTCATGTTGTTCTTCTTCTTCTTCCTATTCATCTTCATGTTCTACTTCTTCTTTTTCTCCTCCTACTTTTTCTCTTTCTCCTATTCGTTTTCCTTGTTCTTCTTCTTCTTCTTTTTCTTTTTCTTCTTCTTCCTCTACTTCTTTTTCTTCTTCTACTTCTTCTACTACTCCAACTACTACTTGATACTTCTTCTTCCTTTTTTTGCTCTTCTTCTTCTTCTTCTTTTCTTCTTCTTCTTATTATTTTTCTTCTTCTTCTTCTTCTTCTTCTTATTCTTCTTCGTCTTTTTCTTCTTCTTTTTCTTTCTCTTCTTCTTCTCCTTCAACTTCTTCTTCTTCTTCTTCTTCTTCTTCTTCTTCTTTTTCTTATTCTTATTCTTATTCTTTTTCTTCTTCTTATTCTTCTTGAACTTCTTCTTCTTCACCTTCTTCTTCATCTTCCTTTTCCTCTTCTTCTTTATTCTTCTCCTTCTTTTTCTTCTTGTTCTTCTTCTTCTTCGTCCTCTTACTATTCTTATTCATCTATTTCTTACTATCTTCATCATCTTCTTCTTCTTCTTCTTCTTTTACTTCTTCTTCTTCCTTTTCTTCTTATTCTTCTTCTTCTTCTTCATTTTCTTTTTCTTCTCCTTCTTCTTGACCTACTTATACTTCTCTTAATAACTCTTCTTCTTCTTCTTCTTCTTCTTCAGCTTCTTTGTCTTCTTCCTCTTCTTCTTCTTCCTCTTATTTATTCTTCCTCGTCAGCTTTTTCTTCTTCTCCTTCTTCTTCTTCTTTCCCTACCTCTCCAGCCTCTTCTTCTTCTTTGACTTCTTCTTCTTCTTCACCTTCTTCTTCTTCTTCTCCTTCTTCTACTACTACTACTATTACTTCTTCTCCTTCTTCTTCACCTTCTTCTTGTTCTCCTACTTCTTCTTCTTCTTCTTATTCTTATTCTTCTTCTTCTTCTTCTTCTTTTTCTTCCTCTTAATTCTTTTCTTTCTTCAACTTCTCCTTCTTCATTGTCACCATGTCCTTCTTCCTCTTCTTCTTCTTTT
>JAIUJO010000668.1:195000-200000 GCA_023846275.1 Vanilla planifolia | reverse complement strand
CTTCCTTCTCTTCTTTTACTTCTCCTTCTTCTTCTTCAGCTTCTTCTTCTTTTTCCTCTTCTTTTTGTCCTTGTTCTTCTTCTTCAACTTCTTCAACTTCTTCTTCTTCTACTTCTTTTGCTTCTCCTACTTCTTCTTCTTCTTCTTCTTCTTCTTCTTCCTCTTCATAATCTTATTTTTCTTCTTCTTCTTCTTCTTCTTCCACTTCATCTTCTTCTTTTGCTTCTTCTTACTTGTTCTTCTTCTTCTTCTTTTTTTAATTCTACCTTTTTTTCTTACTACTTCTTCTTGTTCTTCTTTTTCTTATTTTTGTACTTCTTCTTTTATCTTTTTTCTTCCTCTTCTTCCTATTCCACATCATCAACATCTTCTTCTTCTTCTTCTTTTTCTTATTCTCCTTCTTCTTCAGCATCTTCTACTTCTTCTTCCTCCTCCTCTTCTTCTTCTTCCCCTTACTTCTTCCTCTTCATCTTTTTCTTCTTCTTCTACTTCTTCTTCTTCTTCTTTTTCTCCAGCTTCTTCTTCATCTTCATCATCATCACCTTCTTCCTCCCTGTTTGCTTCTTCTTTTTCATTTTCTTATTCTTATTATTCTTCTTCTTCTTCCTCTTATTCTTCTTCTACCTCTTCCTCTTCATCTTCCTCCTCCTCCTCCTCCTCTTCTTCTTCTTCTCCTTCTACTTCTTGTTCATCTTCCACTTCTTCTTCTTGTTCGCATTCTTCTTTATTTTCTTCATTTTTTTTGTGTTATTCTTTTTGATCAACATCATCTTCTTTGTTTTCTTCTTCTAGTTCTTCTTCTTCTCCTTCTCCTTCCTCCTCATCTACCTCTACTTCTTTCTCTTCTTGTTCTTCTTCTACCGCTTATGTTTCTTCTTCAGCATCTTCTTCTTCTTCATCATCTTCTTCATCTTCCACTACTAAAACTACTTCTATTCCTTCTTTTTATTCACCTTCTTCTTCTTCTCTTACTGCATCTACTTCTTCCTATTCTTCCTCCTCTTCTTCTTCCTTTCTTGTTCTTCTTCTTTTTATTTCTCTTCTTCTTATTATTATTGTTATTATTATTATTATTATTATTATTATTATTATTATTACTATTTTTTTCTTCTTCATCCTCTTCATCTTCTTCTTCTTATTCTTCTTATTCTTCTTCTTCTTCTTCGTCTTCTTCTTCTTTTTCTTCTTCTTCTTCTTATTCTTCTTCTCCAACTTCTCCTTCTTGTTCCTCTTCTTCCTCTTCTTTATCTTCATCTTCTTCTTCTACTTCTTCCACTTCTTCCTCTTCTTCTTCTTCTTCATCTTCTTCTTCTTCTTATTCTTCTTCTTCTTCATCCTCTTCATCTTCATCATCATCATCATCTTCTTCTTCTTCCACCTCTTCTACTTCTTCTTCTTCTTCTTATTCTTTTACTTCTTCTTCTTCCTCCTCCTCCTCATTTCTTCTTCTCTTCTTCCTCTTCTTCATCTTCTACTACCTCTTCTTTTTCTTCTTCTTCTCGTTCTTCATCTTCTCCTTCGTTTTCTTCTTCTACTTCTTCATCAACTTTTTCTTCCTCTTCTTCTTCTTATTCTTCATCATCATCATCTTCTTCTTCTTCTCCATCTACTCCTCCTTTTCCTTCTTCTTCTCCTTCTTCTTCTTATTTTTCATCTTCATCTTCTTCACCTTCTTCTTCTTCTCATTCTTCTTCTTCTACTACTACTGCTACTACTACTTCTTCTCCTTCTTCTTCAGCTTCTTCATCTTCTCCTACTTCTTTTTCTTCTTTTTTTTCTTCTTCCTTCCCTTCTTCTTCTTCTTCCTCTTACTTTTCTATCTTCAACTTCTTCTTCTTCTACTACTACTAATTCTTGACTGCCTTGTTCTCCTGCTTCTTCCTCTTCTTCTTCATCTTCTTCTTCTTCTTCTCTTCTTCTTCTTCTTCATCATCATTTTCTTCTTCTTCTTCTTCTTCATCTTCCTCTTCTCCTACTTCTTTTTCTTCTTCTACGTCTTCTTCTACTTCTTCTTCTTCTTCTTCTTTTTGTTCTTACTCTTGTTATTCTTATTCTTCTTCTTCTTTTTCTTCTTCTTCTTCTTTATCTTTTTTTTTATTCCTCTTCTTCTTCTTCTATTTCCTTTTCTTGTTCTACTTCTTCTTCTTCTTCTTCTTCATCTTATTCTTCTTCTTCCTCTTCCACTTTTTCTTCTACTTCTTACTTGTTCTTATTCTTCTTCTTTTTCTATTTCTTTTAGTTTTTTGACTTCCCCTTCTTCTCTTCTTCTTCTTGTTCTTCCTTTTCTTATTATTCTTATTTTTTACTTCTTTTTTTCTTCCTCCTCTTCTTGTTCCCCTTCTTCTTCTTCTTCTTCTACTTCTTCTCCTTCTTCTTCTTCACCATCTTCTTCTTGTCCTACTTTTTCTTCCCACATTCTTCTTGATCTTCTTTTCATCCTCTTCTTCTTCTTCCTCTTACTTCATCTTCATCATCATCATCTTCTTCATCTTCATCTTCTTCTTCCTCTTCATCTTCAGCTTCTTCTTCATCTTCGACATTATCACCATTATCATCCTTTTCTTCTTCTTCCTCCTCCACCTCTTCTTCTTCTTCTTTTGCTTCTACTTCTTCTTCCTCTTCTTCTTCTTCTCTTCCTTCTTCTTCATGTTCATGTTCTTCTTCTTCTTGTTGTTCTAGTTTTTCTTCATGTTGTACTTCTTCTTCTACTTCAAATTCATTTTCTTCATCTTATTCTTTCTCGTCTTCTTCTTCTTCTTCTTCTTCTACTTCTTCTTTTCTTCTCCTTCTTCTTCCTCTTCCTCTTCTTCTTCTCTTCTTCTTCCTCTACTTTTTCTTCTTCTACTACTTCTTGTTCTTCTTCTTCCTCTCTTTCTACTTCTTGTACTTCCTCTTCTACTTCTTCATTTTCTTCTTTTTCTTCTTCTTTTTCTTCTTCCTCTTCCTCTTCCTCTTCTTCTTCCTTCTTCTTCTTCTACTTTTCTTCTTCTTTTATTTCTTCTTCTTCTTCTTCTTCTTCTTCTTCATTCTTCTTATTCCTACTCTTCTTCTTCTTCATCTGCTTCTTCATCTCCTTCTTCTTCTTCCTCCTCTTCTTCTTCTACTACTTTTGCTTCTTGTTCCCCTTCTCCTTCCTCCTCTCCTTCTTCTTCTTCCCCTGCTTCTTCATCCTCTTCTTCTTCTTCTTCTTAATCTTCTTGCACACCTTCTTCTTCTCCTCCATCTTTGTCTTCTTCTTATTATTTTTCTTCTTCTCCTTCCTCTTACTTCTTCTTCTCCTTTTTCATCATTTTCTTCTTCTTCTTCTTCTTCTTCTTCTTCTTTTTCTTCTTTGTCTTCTTCTTCTTTTTGTTCTTCCTCTGCTTTTTTAGTTTCTTCTTCTTCTTCTTTTTCTTCTTCCTCTTCTTCTACTTATTCCTTTTCTTCTTCTTCCTTATCTTCTTCTACTTCTTCTTCCTCTTCTTCCTCTTCTTCTTCTACTTCATCTTCATCTTCTTCTTTTTCTTCTTCTTCTTCTTCTTCTTCTTCTTCTACTCCTCCAACTTTTCCTTCTTGTTCCTCTTCTTCCTCTTCTTCATCTTCATATTCACCTTCTTCTTCTTCTTCAAGTTCTTCTTCTTCTTCATCTTCTTCTTCTTCTTCTTTGTTTTCTTCTTTTTTTTCTGCTTCTTCTTCTACTACTTCTTTATCTTCTCTCTCTTTTCTTCTTCTTCTTCTTCCTCTTCATATTCTTCTTATTCTTCTTTGTCTTCTTCTTTTTCATATTCTTCTTCTTCTTCTTCTTCTTCACCCTTTTTCTTCTTCTAGTTCTTATTTTTTTTCATCCTCTTCCTCTTCTTATTCTTCTTCTCCTTCATCTTCTTCTTCTTCTTTGTCTTTCTCTTCTTCTTCATGGTTATTCTTCTTCTACTTCATCTTCGTCTTCTTTGATTTCTTCTTTTTTCTCTTCTTTTTCACCATCTTCTTCTTCTCCTACTTCTTCTTTGTTTTCTTCTTCTTCCCTTTCTAATTCTTCCTCTTACTTCTTCTTCATAATCGTGTTCCTCTTCTTCTTCTTAATCTTCTTTTACTTCTTCCTCCTCCTCCTCTTCTTCTTCAGGTTCTTCTTAATCTTCTTTATCTTCTTGTACTTCTTCTTCTTCTTCTTCTTCTTTTACTTCTTCTTCTTCATTTTCTACTTCTTCTTCTGTTGCTTCTTCTTCTTTGTCTTCTTCTTCTTCTATTTCTTCTTCTTCTTCTTTCTCTTCTTCTTCTTCTTCTTCTACTATTACTTCTTCTCCTACTTCTTCACCTTCTTTTTCTTCTCCTTTGTCTTCTTCTTCTACCTCTTCTTTTCCTTCCTCTTCTTACTTCTTCTCCTTCTTCATCTTTATCTTATCCTTCTCCTTCTTCTCCTTCTTCTTCTTCTTCTTCTTCCTATACTTGTTTAGCTTATTCTTCTTATTTTACTTTTTTTATTCATGTTCTTCGTCTTCTTCTTCTTCTTCTCCTCCTCCTCCTTCCTCATCGTCTAGCTCTTCTCCTTCATCTTTTTCTTCTTCTTCTTCTTCTTCTTCTTCCTCCTCTTCTTCCTTTTCTTCTTCTTCTTCTTCTTCTTCTTCTCCATCTTCTTATTCTTCTATTTGCTCTTCTTATTCTTCTCATTCTTTTTCTTCTTCTTCTTCTTCTTCTTCTTCTACTACTACTACTACTACAACTTCTTTATTCTTCTTCTTCTTCTTCTTGTTATGCTACATTTTGTCCTTTTTCTTCCTTTTCTTCCTCTTCTTCTTCTCCTTCTTCTTTTCTTCTTCTTCTTCTTCTTCTTCTTCTTCTTCTTCTTCTACTACTACTACTACTTCTTCTTTTTCTTCTACATCTTCTTCTTCTTCATCTTCTTCTTCTTCTTCTTCTTCTTTTTCTTCTTCACCTTCTCCTTCTTCTTCTTCTACTTCTTCTTCCTTCTTCTTCTTCATCTTCTCCTTCTTCTTCTTATTCTTCTTCTTTTTCTTCTTCTTCTT
>JAIUJO010000668.1:165000-192500 GCA_023846275.1 Vanilla planifolia | reverse complement strand
TTCTTCTTCTACACCTTCTTTTTCTTCTTCTACTTCTTCTTCCTCTACTTCTTCTTCTTCTTCTTCTTCTTCTTCTGCTTCCTCTTCTTCTTCTTCTCCTTCTTGTTCGTCTTCCTCCTCCTCTTCTTCTTCTTCTTCTTACTTATCCTTCTTCTTCTACTTCTTGTTCTACTTCTTGTTCCTGTTCATTTTCTTCTTCTTCTTCTTTTTCTATATTAATACTTTTTAAAAAAACTTTTATTTAATTTTTTATTAATTTTATAATAATGAAATATTTATACTAGACTATTTTAAGACATATATAATAATGATTAAGTTTTCTGTAAAAGTGAATATACTTGATAATTTACAAATATTCTCGAACTATTCATTAGCGTTCAAATAATAATTACAAATAAAAGTTTTTTGTTTTATATTGACGTATGACTGCATAAGTAATACACACTAGATCTCTTTGCAACTCAAAAGTTAAGCCTACTTTAGTTGTTGTAATATTGGGATGGATTACTTTTTTGGAAGTTGTCTTGTTGCATATATTTTTTCATAGCATTTCTTTTTTTAGTGGGTGATAAATTATTTTAATAGCATCTTATTATTAAAAAATTAATTTATTTTAAATAATATTTTATAATTACTGTTTAAGTAATTATATATTAGTGTTTACTTTACAATTTTATTGTTAATTTAATTTTAAAGTAAATATAGCACTTCATTTGATATGATAAAATGAGAACTATAATATTATTTAATATTTTTGAAAAAACATATATTAATTATAATAAATTCGATTTAATTTATGTTTATTATGATATATATGAATCACATTTTATATTTTTTAAATATTATAATATTATATTATAAGATTTTAGAAATCTAAAATTATATCATTAATGTTATGTGTTATTTAAATTTATTATTTTTACTACATCATTTGTGGAGAATAAAATAAAATAACATATTTTTAAATACTTTATTAATTTTTTAGTTATAATTATAATTAAATTATTATCAAATTAATTGTAAATATATGCAATATAGATTTTTAAAATAGTTAAATAATAATAAAGCTTAAATTTGTTATATTTAACAATTGCTATAAGTTTTGTTTATAAGATTTAACTTTTATTTTATTATTTCATTTAATTTATTCTTTCGTCTCAATATCTCTCCCATTGACTCACTCTTTTCTTTGTCCTGTTATCTTTTTTATATTTGTCTCTTTATTATCAATCTCTATACATTTTTTATCAGTGTAACTCTACTTTCTTCTTTTTTTTCTCTTCTTCACTTTTTTATCTATTCTATTTATCTCATTAATTTTCTCACTTTTCCTTTTCTTATCATTAAATTGCCACTCATCTCTCTTTATTATTTTTCTCTCTTTTTCACTCATGTCAATCTACTATATTCTTTTATAAAAGAGTTATATCTATCCCCGTTATCTATTTTCTAGCTATCAATCAACAAAATTTAACAAATCTCATATTGTAAAGTTTAAAATATAATATTTTTGGCAAATATAAATTTTATTTTTTATATTTAATATGTTTTTTAATTTTTTATTTATAAGAATGATAAAAATGATATTAATAAATGTACACTTTATTAAAAAATAATAATTTCTCTAATTTTTGTTAATTTTATAAATATAAAATATTGATAATAAAATTTATAATTACATATAGACTTAAGATGATTTTTTATAAGTGCAAATGCATGATAATTTACAAAGTTTCAAAAATAGATTTGTGTCTTTAATAGAAAAATCACAAAACTATAATTTTTTTATCCTTTTTATACATGTGCAACCAAAACAATATTATATCATGGATCTCCTAAGAACTCCAAAGTTAAGCATTCCTTGGTAAAAGTAATATTATTAGGTGATTGTCTTCGAAGCCCATATGTAACAAATATATTTTCTTAGAATTCCTTTTTCTAATGAATGATATTTAATTTTAATTATTTGTTACTATTAAAAATTTTAATTACAATAAATGATAGTTCATAATTACCATTTCAATAATATATTATTCATATTAACTTTATAACATCATTATAAATTTCATATAGTTAAAGATAAGACACTACATATGATATAATAAAATAATCCTTTTAATATAGTTTAATTATGAGCAAAATAACTTATATCATTTATGAAAAATTAAAGTTAATATTTATTTGTAAAATATATATGTGCTACATATAAAAGTCTAATATGATATAATTAATATTAAAAGTCACTTTTATTTATTATCTACATTATGTCATTATTAAGATAATATATTATAATAATGTTATTATTTATCATTTAAATAGTTTTTCTTACATTTAATAATAAATAAAATAATATTAAGGTAATAGTCAATATATATATATATATATATATATTAAATTAATAATATACTAAAATAATAATAAATCACACTTTTTTATATTTTAATATTATTAAAAAATATACATGATTAAATTATAATATTTAATAAATATTATAAGTCTAATTTTTAAAATTTAACTTTTATTGAATTATTTCTTTCTTTTTTTTGTATTATAATTCCTCACATTCACTTGCTCACTTCTCATTCTAATATCATTCTCTTATTTTTCAATCCATTCTCTCTCTTCATATTCTCTTTGCCCTCTCTCTCCTATTTGTATCTCTATGTTCTTATTTCTTTCTCTTTTACTTTGTGATTTATTCTCTCTATTTCCTCTATCTTCTCTCTTTTTCTTATCCAAATAACTAAATCATCTCTCGTCTCTGTCTTTTATTATTTTTCATTTTATTTCCCTCTTATCAATGTACTATTTTCTCTTTTGGCATAAAATTATCTCCATCTACATTATCTTTTTTTTATCCCCATCAATTAATAATATCTATGAAATCTTTTTTTACATGGTTTAATATATATTAAGTGTATAAAAAATATAATTTATTATTTTTATTTGTTATGTAATTGAACTTTTTATTTATAGGAATGATAATTTAATGAAAGAAAAGCTTATATATTAATGCTTTCTTTATGAAAAATATCTTTATTTTTGTTAAGTTGATTTTAATAAAGTATTAATATCAAAGTATGTTATAACACATATAATAAGTATAAAGTTAATTTTAAAGATGCATATGCATACTAATTTACAAAAATTTTGAAATTGTTCACTATCTTCTAGACAATGATCACACAACTATGAATTTTTGGCTTTTATATTCATGCATGGCCACACTAGCATTGTAGAACTATATCGAATTACATGTCCAAATTTAAGCATGCACGGGAAGTAGTAATAATGGGATGGGAGACTTCTAGAGAATTCTTAGTCTTGAAGATATTTTGTCATTGCATCGCCTCTTTTAATAAATGACACTAGATTTTAATAGCATGTTAAAATTAAAAAATAAAATTATTATTAATGATTATTTGGAATAACAAACTAGCCAATTAATTTTTAATATTAACTTTACAAAATTATTACTAATTTGATACAATAATAAATATGAAATATTATATGACATAAACAAATAATATCTTGAATATAGATTAATATTAAGAAAATTAATTTATATCCATAATAGCAGATTGGAATTAATTTATGTTTATTGTGTTATTATAATATATTATATTACATTATATAAAAAATCTATAATTATATGATTAATATTGTATATTTTTTATATTTATTATCTATATTATGACATAAAAAAATAATATTTTAGGGTAGTTATATTATTTTTATTTTGATTAACATTATTAATTATAAATATGAATAAAATAATACTAAGTTAGTATTCAAAATATTCTTTAAATATTTGTAATATTCTTAAATAATAATGTACCTTAAATATTTTTAATGTTATTAAATATTAAATATGATTAACTTGTTACATTTAAATAATTTTATAAGTTTAATTCTTAAGAGTTAACTTTTATTTCATTATTTCTCTCACTTTTTTCTCTTTTTTTAACATCCCTCACATTCTCTCACTTCTTTTCTCTCCTTTATCCATCTTTGCTTTCTCATTTCTTTCCCTCTTTCAATTTTTTATTTATTCTCCTTATATCTTATTATGTTATCCCTTTCTTTTCCTCATTACTAAATTGTCTCCTATCTCCCTCTATTATTATTTTCTCATCTATTTCGAGCTTACCAATTTGTTACTTTCTCTCTCTTATAGAAAAGTTATCTCCACCTTCAATATCTCTTGTTTATTATTTATATTTATTAGATAATTTAATTTTTTATTCCAAAGAATGATGACATAGTGTATAAAAATGTTATGTATTAATGTATTCTTTATCAAAACTATTAGTTAATTTTTAACTTTTAATAATTTTAAATAATTAAAGTATTTTTATTAGAATATGTTATGACATGATTAATAGAGAAGGTTTTTTAAAAGTCCATATGCATGATTATTAAAAACTTTTTAGAAAAAAAATTATTATCTTTTAACCAATACTTACACAACAATAGTCGTTTGGCTTTTATATGCATATGTGGCTGCATTAGCATGATAGCATTGGATCTCATTAGAACACAATTATTTATGCTTAGGTGAGAGTAGTATTTTGATGGGTGACCTCTTATAAAGACCTTATGTTGAACATATTTTTTTGATAACATTTCATTTTTTGAAGAATGACATTTAATTATAATAATAGTTTTAATGTTTAAAAATTAATGAATCATAAATTATAATTTAAAATTACTTTTTTGTAACAAATGCTTTTTAATAATTTGATAATATTTTTGAAAATTTCATATAAAAAAATTTCCTTTAATATAGTTTAATTGTCTCAAAATAACTTTTGTCAATGAGAATAAATAAGAGCAAATATATGTTTATAATCGTATATGCATGTTGTATATAACGTTTATAAAATATAATAATATTATATTATAGAATATGAAAAATCTAAAATTATATCATTAATGTTGAGTATTATTTATGTTTATAATCTATATTAATTTTTTGAAAATATCATATTACCAAAATTAAATCATTTCTTATTCAATTAACTTTTTTAATTATGTGAATGAATAAAATAATATTAAATTAAAAGTTAATGTATAGTTTACATATTTCTAATATACTAAAATAATAATAAACCTAATATTTTTTTATTTAAATATTATTAAATTTTATAGATGATTAACATTTAATATTTAAAAAATATTATAAGTTTAATTTATTATGTTTAACTTAAATTAATTGTTTTTCACTTATTTCTCTTCATCTAAATATCTCTCATATTCTCTCACTTTTTCTCTCTCCTATTATCATTCTCTTAACTTTCTCTCTACTCTCTATCATATTATAATCTCTTTCCTTCTATCTCTTTTTTTCTTTATTTTCTCAATTCTTTCTCTCTTTCACTTTATTATTTATTCTCTATATCTCTGCTGTCTTCTCTTTTTCCTATTTCCTCTTCATTGAGTCATTTCTCATCTATCTCATTTGCTATTTTTCTTTCTGTTTCTCGCTTATCAATCTATGATTTTTCTCACCCTTATAGAATAGTTATCTCCATCTACTACACTACATCTTATTTAGCAATATAAATTAATGATATTGAAAAATCTCCAATGTTTTATAATTTCATATATACTTATTATATATATATATATATATATCTTATTATGCATGTTTATTGTCTAATAGAATTTTTTATTTTTAGGAATGATACCTAAATGAAAATAAATGTTGTATTAATTATTTCTATCAAAAATAATAATTTTTGAATTTTTTATTAATTTTACATACATACAATATTTATATTAGAGTACATTATGACATATATAATAATCATAAAGTTATTTTTAAAGGTGCCTTTGCTTAACAAATTACAAACATTCTCAAATGATTCCCTTTTTTAAGACAATAATAACACATACTAGTCTTTGGCTTTTATTTAGTTAGGTGACAAAAAAGTATTATAACACTACATCTCATTAGAACTAAAAATTTTAGCTTTCTTGTGAGAGACTAGTATTACAATTAGTGAGTTTTTGAGAAGTCCTATTGTTGCACATATTTTTCTCATAACACTCTTTTCTCAAGTGAATAATTAGTGACTTTCATGCCATGCTAATGCTAAAAAAGTTAAATTACTGTAAACAATAGTTTACAATTATCATTTTCGTAATTATTTATTAACATTACCTTTAAAACATTATTTCTCATTTTATTTATAAATAAATACATTACTTTATATGATATAATAAATAATAACTTTAATTATTTTAATCGTAAGCAAAATAAACTACATCAATTAAATTAAATTTTTATTAATATATTATATGATAAATTAAAATTTATGTTGCTATTATAAAATGTTATTTATATCGATTATCTATTTTACATTAAATAAAGATAATACATTAAAATAATTATATTATTTATTATTTAATTAAGCTTTTTAATTAAAAGTATGAATAAAATGATGTTAAATTAATTATCAAAATGTACTTTATTTGTAATATATAAAAATAATATCACACCTCAAATAATACTTCTATATTTGAATATTATTAAATATTTAATAAGGTTAAATTACTATATTTTATTAATATTATATGTTTAATTATTAAGATTTAACTTTTATTTTATTATTTCTTTGATCTTTTTTCTTTTATCTAAATATCTCTCATAATCCCACACTTTCATCTCTCTCTTTATTATTCTCTTATTTATCATTTGATTCTCTATTTCCTTGTATTATTTGTTGCCTCTCTCCTCTATCCATCTCTACTTTGTCATTTCTCTCCCTCTTTATATTATTTATTTATTCTTTCTATCTCCTTTATATTCTCTATTTTATTTAACTGTTTATTAAATATTTTGTCACCTCTTTCTATTATTTTTTCTTTCTATTTCACTCACATTTACTTGTGAATCTCATATAGAATTATTATCCACATCTCTATTATCATTTTTTAGCATATTAATTAATAATATTTGAGAGGACACCTAAGTAGTATAGTTTAATACATAATATTTATGATAAATATGTATTTTATTATTTAAATTTATTTCATAAAATAAACAAATCTTATGATTTATGTCTACTTTATTAAAATAATATTTTATTAAATATTTGATTAATTTGATATATAAAAAATCTTAACTCTATAATATATTGTGATGCATATAATAAACACACTTTTTAATGAAAGTGTAAATGCATAAAAGTTTAGAAAATTTTAGAAACTATTGAATATTTTTAGTAAAATAATCATATAGCTATGATGTTTTGGCTTTTATATACATGTGGAACCACACCAACATTATAGTAATAGATCTCATTGGAACTCCAAAGTTATGCATACTTGGGTGATGATAGTAATTGAATGGGTAACCTATTAAGAAGTTCTTATGTTACCTATTTTTGTCATGGTATTCATTTTTATGATGAATTTGACTTGATTTTAAAAACTTGTTCATATTAAAATATTAAATTATTATAAATGATAGTTTATAATTATCATTATAGCAAATTAATTATTATTACCTTTATAACATCATCAATTTGATATAATCATAAAAATGACACGACCTATGACATAATAAAATAATTTCATTAATGTAATTTAACTATGAGCAAATGGACTTATTCCTAATAATAAACTAGAATTAAAATCTATTTGTAATAATACATACAAGTTATGTATCAAATGTCTTAAATATAATAATGATAGCATATAAAAAATTGGAAATTTAAAGTTATATAATTATTATTAAATAGTATTTATATTTATTACATACGTTATGTCATATAAAGATAATTTATTATAATATTTAAATTATTTGTTATTTAATTAGCTTTCTTAATTATATGAATATTAAATAATATTAAATTTATAGTCAATGTACGTTTTAAGAAATTTTAACACACTAAAATAGTAAAAGAACCTAACTTTTTATATTTTGATCTCATTAAATATTATATATGATTAACTTGAAAACTTAATAAATATTATTAATTTATACTTAATATTTAACCTTTATTTAATAATTTCCCTCACTTTTTTCTTTATCTAAATGTCTCCCACTTTCACTTAGTTCTCTCTACCTTTATCATTCTCTTATCTTTTTATCCATACTTAATCTCTTCATAGTCTCTATGCACTATAATCATTCATACTCTATTTTCTTATTTTTTGCTCTTTCACTTTGTTATTTATACACTTTATATCTCTTTTTTTTTCTTTTTCTTATCCTCTTTATTGAAACATCTCTCGAGTGTCTTTCAATATGTTTCTTTTTATTTTTAGTCTTATTGATTAGTTATTTTTTTCTCTCTTATAATATAGTTATCTTTACTTATACTATATCTCTTTTTGCCTTATCAAATCACAATATTTAAAAAATCTCTCATGTTGTATAATTTAATACATATTATTTAAAATAAATATTTATTTTATCTTTCATATTTATTGTTTAATTAAATTTTTTATTTATCAGAACCATTACATAATAGATGCAAATCTTATATATTAATGTTTCTTTATTAAAAATATTAGTTTACCTTATTTTTAATTAACTTGATATTAATAAAGTATTAACATTAGAATATATTAAGGAATATATAGAAAAAATAAAGTTATATTGAAAAGTTCTTATGCGTAACAATTTACTAAATTTCTGAAATCACTAAGTATCTACGAGATGTTCATGTCACAACAATGACTTTTTTGATTTTAGATTCATGCTCCACCACACTAGCATTATTACATTGGATCTAATTAGAACTCCAAATTTAAACATTCTTAGAAAATAGTAATATAATGATAGGTGACCTCTTATATATATATATATATTATTTTTTAAGGATTTTCTTATATATATAGATTTATCGAATATCAAATCTTTCCAATTAATTATTTTTTAAATTTCTAAAGCTTTTAAAAGTTTATCATACTTATTGAGGTATTTTTTTCCTTCATTTAGTGATTAAGGATATTTTAATTGGTCTTTTAAAAATCATGAAATCCAACTTTTCCTACAAATTATCTTATTTCTATCATTTTTTACTTTTTATTTTATTATATTACAATGTAACTCCAAGTAACATTTTAAGTGAACTTCACATCAGTTTTGCTTCGTGATATTACATTTCTTCTTCTAATATTAATTAATCTTCAAGATAGAATTTCGTATTATTAAGATAAAATATTTTTAGTAATTGTTAATATTTACATTGGTAATTAGCATTTATATTTATTATGAAATTTCTTATTATTAAGTATCCTAGCATTTACATTTATTATGAAATTTTAATTTTTTATTTAAAAGATAGATAACTTAATGGAAGCACACCTTATAGATTGATATTTTTATAATTGTATATATGTGCTATGTATAAATGTTTTAGATATATTAATAATATAATTTAGAATTTTGGAAATCTAAAATTATTTTTTTATGTTAACCATTTTTATATCTACTGTGATATCTATATAATATATTAGAATAATGGTATTATTTATTATTTAGTAAACTTTTTTAATTATAAGAATTAATAAAATAATATCAAATTAATAATATATATATGTATATTAAACATTTATAATATATGAAATAATAAAAACGTCATATTGTTTTGTATTTTAATATTGTTAAATAATACATATGCTTAATTTATAATAATTTAAAAAAATTATATGTTTAATTATTAGGATTTAACTTTTATTTAATTATTTCTATTAGATTTTTCTCTTTCAATGACTCACATTGTGTCACTTCTTTCTCTCCACCATTATTATTCTCCTATTTTTCACTCCATTCTTTATCAATATATATTCTCTTCATGTGCTCTCTTTTCTTTTCTTATTAATTTTCTTAATTCACTATCCCTTTCACTATGTTATTTATTTTTCTATCTCTTATAACATTGATCTTTAACTTATCCTCTTCATTTAATCATCTCTCATCTTGCTCCTTTATTATTTTCTTTTTTTGTTTCCTCCTTATGAATCCTTGACTTTCTCTCAATTATATAGAATTGTTATCTCCTTTTATGTCATCTCAATTTTGGCCATATTAAGTAGCACTATTTGAGAAATCTCTCATGTCGTAACGTTTAATATATATTATATACAATAAATATATATTTAATTTTTTATATTTATTTTGTTATTTAATTTTTTTCATAAGAATGATGTCTTAATGGAACAAAATCTTTCATATGAATGCTCTCTTTTTTAAATATAGTAATATCATATTATAGAAAATTAAAAATACAAAACTTTGTCATTAATATAAAAAATTATTTATATTATCATTTATATTATATAATATGAAGAAAATATATTAGAATAATGATATTATTTTTAGTTAACATTTTTTAAATGTAAGTATGAATTAATTAATATTAAATTTATTGTCAAATTATACTTTAAACATATAAAATATATTAAAGTAATACAAATCAAGATAATTTTTTATGTTTTAGTATTTAAATATTATAAATTGTTATATTATTCTAGTAAATAAATATTACAAATTTTATTTTAAAGATTCAAATTTTATTCAATTATTTATCTTTTTTTATAACTAAATGTCTCCCACATTCTTTCACTTTCTTCTCTCCCATTATCATTCTCTATTTTATCCATTCATTCTCTATTTCTTTATATTTTTCTTAACTACATCATCTCCTTCGTCATTCTCTATTTTTTCATTTCACTCTCTTCACTTTTTTTAATATCTCCACCTCCTCAGCGTTCTCTTTTTTCTTCTTTGTATAATTAAAAATTAATATAAGCCTTAAATATGTTTTATATTTTAATATTATTATATATTATATATGATTAACTTGTTATATTTAATCAATATTATAAATTTCTCATTTGACACTCTACTCTATCTTTCTTAATTTTTTATTTCTTACTATATTTAATTTTTTTATTAGTATCTCTATTTCCTCTAAGTTACAATTTCTTTTCCACTTCATTAAATTGTGTCATATATATTTCTATTAATATTATTCTCCCTCTTTCACTCTTGTAAATCTATGATTTTGTCTCCTTTAAAGTATAATATATTCATCTTCATAATAACTTTTTCATCACATGAATTAACGATATTTAAAAAATCTCTCGTGTTGCATAGTTTTATGTACAATATTTATGATAAATATATATATTTCAGTATTTTTATTTTTTATGTAATTTTATCTTTTATTCATAAGATTGATAACATAGTTGAAGAAAGTCCACATTATTAATTTCTAATTTATAAAACATTATAATTTATGTAATTTTCTTTTATTAATTTGGAAATATTAAAATATTGGAATGACACCAGTATTATGACAATGAATCTCATTAAAACTCTAAAGTTAAGCATGCTTGGGTAAGGGTTGTATTTGGAATGCTAATCTCTTGAAAAGTCCCCATGTTACAAATAATTTTTCATAATGTTCCTTTCTCTAATTTATGACATTTTTTAACATGTTAATCTTAATTAATTAGATATTTATAAATGATAGTTTATAATGACTACATTACTAATTAAGTTTTAATATTATCTTTTTTAACATCTCCATTAATTTCATATAATGAAATAATTCTAGAATATAGTTCTATTATTAGTAAAATATCTTACATAATTTATAATAAGTTAGAATTAATATAAGATTTTAATCCCATATACATGTTTGTGTAAAACTTTTTAAATAAATAATAGTATATTATACAATGTAAGAAATGAAATATTATAACAATAATGTCAAATATTATTTATTTTTATTATCTATACTATATCATATGAAGTTAATATATTAGAATGATTATATTATTTATGATTTAATGAACTTCCTTAATTATATGATTGATAAAATAATATTAAATTAATTGTCAATATATACTTAAAAAAATTTTAATGCATTACAAAAACGATAAATCACATATTTTTTTGCACTTCAATACTATTAAGCATTATATATGATTAACTTATAATATTTAATAAATATTATAGGTTTAGTTATTAAGAAGTAACATTTATTTAATAATTTCCCTTAATTTTTTTTCTTTTTTCTAATGTCTCACATTCTCTTCATTCTTTTTACCATTATCATTCTCTTACATTTCCCTTTTCTGTGCTTATTTATACTCTCTTCTCCTTATATCTCTCCTCTTTTTCTCTTTATTTTCTCATTTCTCTCTCTTTTACTTTTTATTCACTCGCTCTACCTCCTTTATCTTCTATTTATTACTTATCCTTTCCATTGAATCATCTCTCTTATCTCTTTTACAATTTTTTTCTATTTCCTTCTTATCAATCTATGACTTTTTCTCTCTTTTATAGAATAGTTATGTTAGTGTACACTATCATTTTTTTAGCTGTATCAATTAATAATATTTTAAAATTTTCTTATATTTAATAGTTTAGTACATATTAATTATAATAAATATATATTTTGTTATTCATATTTATCATGTAAGTTTTTTTACTAATGAGAATAATAATTTAATGAAAGCAAGCCTTTTGTTTTAATATTTTCTTTTTAGAAAATAATAATTTATTTAGTATTTTATTAATTTAACATAAATAAAAATATGAGTATTATAGTAAATTATGACATATATAATAAAGTTTTTTTAAAACTCCATATGCATAATAATTAAAATTTTTTTCAAATGACTCATTATGCTCAAATCAATAAACATAAAAGTACAATTTTGTTTATATTCATGCACAAGGATAGTACCATTGTAGCACTCGATCTCATTAGTACTCAAAGGAGGAGCCAACATTAGTGAGAGATGTGTTGGAATGTTGACCTCTTGAGAAGACATCATATCGCTCATAATATTTCATCGAATTCCCTTTTTTAATGATTGCTAATTGATTTTAATGAAATGTTAATGCTAAAAAAATTATAAACAATAATGGTAATATTGAATATGACATATCATATGATTGATAAACAGTAAATTTAATATATTTTAATTTTGATAAAGATTACTTCTTTCAATGATAATAAATTCAATTAATCATATTTATAATCATATAGACATGTTGTGCAAAATTTTTTTAAACATAGGAATATTATATTATAAAATATTAGAAACAAAAAAATATATCATTAATGTTAAATATTATTTATATTGATTATCTATATTAAATCATATAAAGACAATACATTAGAATAATTATATTTTTATAATTTAATTAACATTTTTAATTATATGCATGAATTAAATAATTTTTATTAATAGTTAAAATATTCTTTAAATATTTGAAATTTAACAAAACAATAGTAATCCTCAAATATTTTTAAATTTAAAATTAATAAATAATATATGTTATCAAATTGTTATAATTAATAAATATTCTTATTATAGTTGTTAAAATTTTAATTTAATTTAATTAATTCTCGCATTTTTATCTTTATCTTGATGTCTCTTATATTCTATCACTTGATTCTCTCTCTTATATCATTCTCCTTTTTGTCTCTTAGTTCTATATCTTTTGATATATCTCTTACCCTCTTTGTCTTCTATCCTTCTCAACTTTCTCATTTCTTTCTTTTTTATGTTGTTATTTATTCTATCTATCTTCTCTAATGTGTGTCTTTCTTTTCTTCTTCATTAAATCATTTTTAATGTCATTTTATTACTATTTTCAACTTTATTTCACTCTTGTACTCTATGACATTCTTACTCTCTTTAAGAATTGTTGTCACTATTTCCATCAACACTTTTTAGCCCATCTTTAAAAACTTTCACATATTACATAGTTTAATTTATATTATGTATGATAAATCTATATTGTTTTATATATATTTCATTGTATAATTTAATTTTTTGGAGAAAAAAATGATGACATTATGGAGGAAAATCTTATGTATTAATATCCAATTTTTTAAAAATATTAGATTATGTAATTTTTTATTAATTTGATATAAATAGAATATTTTGATTAGAATATATTTTAACCTATATTTTAAGCATATAAGTTTTTAAAAGTGGATATGCATGACAAGTTAGAAAATTTTAAAAATAGTTTATTATCTTCAAAGCAAAAATCAATAAATACAATTATTTTGCTTTTATTTGTGTGTTCAAACATGCTAAAACTATTGCATAGCATACTACTAAAATTTCATCGTTCAAGGGGTGGCTTAGAAGTCCCCATGTTCCACATATTTTTTCATATCATTCTATACTATTATGAATAATATTTTATTTTTATAATATATTAATATTACAAATATTAAATTATTAGAAATGAGAACTTATAATGATCATTTTAGTATTAAATTATTAATATAAACTTCATAACATCATAATCAATTTCATATAATAAAATTATTCCATTAATATAGAGTAATTATCAAAAAAATGTATCACATCAATTATAATAAATTATAATTAATATATGCTTATAATCGTATATACAAGGTGTGCGTTACATTTTTTAAATATAATAATAATATTTTATAAAAAATTTGATGTCTAAAATTATATCATTAATATTAAATATTATTTATATTTATTATGTAAATTATAACCTATATTATAATAATGATATTATTTATTATTTAATTCATTTTTTAAATTATATTAATGAAAAAAATAATATGAAGTTATCACTTAATATAAATTTATACATTTTTCATATAATAACAAATAATAAATATCAAAGTTTTTATATTTTATTATTATTAAAAATTATATAATATTAATTTGTAATGCTTAATAAATATGATTGTTTCAAATGTTAAGGTTCAACTTTTAGTTAAATATTTCCCTCACTTTTTTCTATTTATCTCAATGACCCAAATTTTCTCCCTTCCTTCCTTATTTTATTTTTATTCTGTCTATTTTCACTCCGTTCTCTATCCCTTTATACTCTCTTCCTCTTCTTTTGTAAAGATGTTTACTAAGAGGAGAGAGAATTACTAGGAAAAATTACATTTTTTTTAAAATATAATAATTTTTACATTAATAATAAAGCATTAGAAATTTTGAAATAATACTATACAAAAATTGTAATGTGTGAACAATTGATTTTTAGGTCATTCGGCTTAAAATGAAACCTATGTCCAACCCCGATAAAAAACAAATACAAAAACAAACCTTATAAGCCTTTTTATCGAAATATTAATAGGCTATAATCTTATAATAAGAACGTAGATGGGCTATAATATCCTTAAAATAAAATAGAATTGACAAGAAAGAAAAAAGATGTTATAAAAATGCTTACAAATAAATTCCTTTTTTTAACAAAATTTTTAACAAAGCAAATTTATTTCAGTTTAACTAGCTACAAAATGAGAACATGAAAGCTTAGTTGATTGGAAGATAAAGCAAGAAATTTGGAGCTCATTGACGAAAGGTGTACGATTATATTATGTAAAATTTGGAGTTCATAACTTGAGAATTGTTCTTTCGAATTTTATAAAAGCTTTTATGAAAAAATTTGCCTAAAAGATTCCTATTTATAGATATCCCCAAATTTTTAAAAGCACTTTCAAAACATTCAATTTAGCATTTACAAATTTTGTTATGAAATTTTTTAATTAGGAATTTAGTATTTAAAAATACAATTGCTAAACAACTCAAAATAATGGTTGAAAGAGCTATTATGCTGAGCCTTTGGATCAAATCGAACAACAGCCATTCAATCGCAACAACAATGGGGACTGGGCAAAAAGTATTTATTCAATGCCTTTTGTGCACATATATTTCTTCTACGTCATTAGATAAGAATTGCAATCAGATCGTGGGTCTTTTCTTATCAAGTAGTAGAAATAAAGGACATGCAATTGTGATATTACATGATCAGACGGTTGAAAGATTTAGTAGGTTGAAAATTTAGGTGTGGTAGTGATCATTTTATTGCAAAAAAGTGCAATCAAATCGCTCACTTCACTATAATTTTGAAGTTGGTTGCACAATAAAAGCAATAAATTTAGTCCCACATAGTGCATTTTAAAAGTGCAATTTCATAATATAAGCAATCTGACACGCACTAGGGGTAGCTTAATTTTGAGATTGGCTACCTCATGCTTCGTGCACAGTTACATGTATTTATAAGCTTAATTATGCAATCATCATAATAATATATTCCTTATTTAAGCTACATTCGATGCTTTGAACAAGTTCAGGATTACTTCTCCAGCTTGAACTGAACAGTATAGCAACTAGAAATTGTGAGGTTATTAAGAAGGCAACTAGATTTTTTTTGTTTTTATTATATTTTAAATTTTTTACTTAACTCATTACAAAATAATAATATTTTGAAGATATTAATCAAAAGCTTGAGAAATATGTATTTCAAATATTGAATCAAAGATGGTGATCAAAGATATTACATATGGAAGTTAATTAATATTTTGGTTCCATGACAAACTAATTTTAATCAAGCTTAACATTCCAAAAATGAAATTTAAATACGTTAAACTAATGTCGAAAAATATTTCTTGGTGGTTTACCACCTACAGCACTATAATCTCCATGTGATTTAATACTTGAGGCTCCTTTTTTTTAGTTCTCTCACGAATATAATCATTAATTATTTACAATATAAAATTCACTGAACCAAATTTTGTAATAATGTTTAGGGGTTGTTATCAACAAATGAAACATGGCTAATGATTAGTAAGAGAATAATCTTTGATGTTTGATGACAACAAAATCTTTAATATAATTGAGAAAAATAGTAGCTATATAAAAATAATTAAATGTGAACTTCCTTTACATGTATGCAATAACTAAGCTAGGACTCCACTTTTTTTCATGCTTCCTTTTATTTCAATATCGATTCTTTCCTTTTTTTTTGTTATCACTTAAATGGATTTAACACTCCTAAACTAAATCTAAGTTTTGTAAATTAATCACAACCAAATTGTTTTGTGATAATACTGGTCAGTTGATCATTAGTAGACACATAGGTTTTGCACTAAAATTATTAGTTGTATTTTTCTTTAAGCTTATTTGATTTGAATTACCACAGTAAATAGGAATTTGTGCTAGTGTAATACTATAATTTTCTAGTTATTGTTTGATCTACAAAACTTGTGCTATACATCTACTTAAAGCTATATATTCTGATTTAATGGTAGACAGTGCAATACAATTTTGCTTCTTACTATTCCACGAAACTAGAGGATTTCCTAAAAATTTGTGTCCGACTTATGTGTTTTCTATCAATTCTACTTCTTGAAAAATATACATCCATGAATCCTCCTAATTAAAAGTTTAGACCTTCCATTGGATGCCAAAGTATTAATTTAGTTATTACGACTATATATTTAAATATATGCTTTCCTAAAGTTAAATAATACTCGTTAGGACATGCTTAAAATCAAGTAGATACACAAACACTATAAACTATACTAGGCCTACTTACTATAACATATAAAAGTGAAACTAATTAGATCTATATACATTTTATTATCTACTAGCTTTCCATTTTCATCTTTATCTATCAATGTATTAGTGGCCATATGTGTCTTTCAAAGTTTACCATTCACGAAACTATATTTCTCTAAGAGTTCTAAAGTATATTTATTTTGTGATATGAAAATTCTATTCTTAGCTTGTTTATTAAATAATGTGCTATCTATTTTTCTTCTTACGACATACTTTGAAACTAGAAAAGTACATAATCTATCATACCATGCTCTAGATGCTTGCTTAAGTCCATATAAAGCTATTTTTAACTTTTGTGCATGATCTATTTTATCATATACCTTAAGTCCTAGGGATTGTTCTACATAAACTTCTTCATTTATATAACCATTTAGAAAGACAAATTTAACATCCACTTGATATAGTTTCAAATTCTTATAGCAATCATAAGGTAACAAAATTCTTATTACCTCGATCCTAACTATGGATTTGAAGGTTCTTTATAGATCTATGCCTTTAATTTAATTATAACAATTTACAACTAATATTCCTTTATTTCTATTACATTTCCATTTTTTTCTAGTTTTTTAAAAGACCCACTTTGTTCTTATTATACTATTATCTAATGGTCTAGAGGTTAACTCCCACTCATAATTCCATCCAAATTAATTTAATTTTTCATTGATGGCTATTATCCTAAATTCACTATGTATGGCTTGTTCTAATAAGATTGGTTCAAAATTTACCAGAAAAGCTGATTAATAATGGGAATACCAAGTTCTAACACTACGCAAATTTTCCCTAGTTGATCTTTGGGATAATCCTTATTATATGTTGAAGTTTTAGGAGTTTTATTTTCTTCAATTATTTCCTTTTCCCTATTTATCTCTCTCAACCTTTTTTAAAATAATTTTTTAAATTCTATTTTTTTATCATTTAAAGTTACATTATTTTGTTTTGTTGATATTGATTCATCAAAATTTACATGTATATATTCTTCTATTTTTTTAGTAGTTTGATTATGAACTTTTTAAACTCTACCAATAACTGAATATCCTAAGTTGTTTCTCACATTTGACATTTGATCAAATTTTCTCGATTCTATTTTCTTTTTATTTAAAATGTAACATTTACAATCAAATACATATACAGGAGCAACTTTTGGTTTCTTATGAAATATTATTTATATGGTAATTTGTTTAATATGGCCCTAGAAAGTATTCTACTAGAAACATAACATGCTATTAGCCACAACTTCTACCCAAATGAATTTTGATGTATCATACCCATTCATCATACTAATAGCTAAATCTCATATAAATCTATTTGTTATCTCCATTGCACCATTTTTTTTGAGTTCTAGATGCCACAAAAGTGTGAAACTCTCCATTATTATTACAATACTTAATGAATTCATCATTTCAAAATTCTTCTCTAATATTACATCTAATTGTAATTAAGTTATGAGTTAACTTATTTTTTTAATTTGGTTATCAACACTTGTTGTTTGCATGATTCACTCTTTTTCCTTTAGAAAATAACCCATGTATACATAAAATAATCATCTAGCATAACACATCTAAATTGCTTACCTCTTAAGATAATGTGATGAATTATTCCAGCAAAGTCTATGTATAAGTTCAAAAATCTTTTTATAAGTTACATCTTTCTTTTTTTGAAAGCTTGCTTTTATTGCTTTTCCTAAATTACATGGTCTACCAAAAAAGTATATAAAATTTAATTAAAGAAAACTACTTACTAAGTTGTATTTAACCATTTTTCATAATGTATGGGTGCTAGCATGATAAAATCTCCTATGCCATAAATTTGAGTCACTAGCATATGAAATGAAACATTTTATTTGAGAATTATTTATAGTTTTTCAATGAAGTAAATAAGTATTTTTTCTTTTTGGTTGAATATTTATTATATGTCTATTTTTAGTAATTTCACATTCAATAGTATCAAATAAAATACTAAAACCACTATGATATTGTTGACTAATGCTAAGTAAATTATACTTTAAGCCTTGAACAAATAAAACTTTAGTAATTAAAAATTTAATGTTTCCAATAGAACCTATTCTTTGATAGATTTCATTGAATCTTAATCCAGCATTACTTCTCCTCCATTGTAGGCCTCCAGTTGGGTGAAAAGCTTGAAGTTTCCAATGATGTGCCTCAAGAAGACACTGTCCAAGAACTGCATCCTTTTGAGCCTTGAAACAAGACATGCTTAAACTCACAAATTAATTGTTAGATTTAGGAACCCAAAGCATTATGGGTCCAAAACATTTAAGAATTATTAAACTATTATTTTCCTTCATTACCCGTGCATAAGAAGGATAGTTTGAGTGAACATTATTTATAATTCTACATGTACATGAAGTGTGACAAAAGACATGAAATAATTTAATATATCCCTTTTATAACCATATAACAAGTTAATAATATCATTAAACCTATACATATGCAATATTAAAACATATGTAACAACTCTATTAATTGATTTTTCTTTTAAAATTGATCAACTATAATGCAAAGATTTGAAATCATTAAAATCATTGACTAAGAAAGCATGCTTATTAATGTTTTGTACTAAAGTCATCACCTGCACATTAACAATGTTCCTCTTTAGTTTCTTATATTTTTTACTCAAAGCTTCACACTTTTAACAAACGTAAAATATTTGATTAGATAATGTTTCATCTAAATTATTTAGCACTTCCTCACTTGAGGATGCACCCTCTTCTTTTCCATATCTTGTCTTACCATAATGTAAAAGAATCCAGCACTATTACTCTCCTCTTCACTTGCACATGTTTCTAATGAATCATTCTAAGCTACTTCGTACCCTTTTTCTTCTTACATTTCTTCATCTCATTCTTCTCTTTTTCAACTCTTTCATGGATGACAAGATATGTTTGTCTAACATGTCCTAGCTTTGCACATTCATGATAAATAATTTCTTTTTTCTTCTTGTCATTCTCTTAGACTTTTGATTTCAGATAAAGCTTTCAAAATTAAAGCTATACCATCATGAACAATAGATTCCTCTTATGAAATTCCTTCCTCCATCATCAATGTTGTTGGTTACTCCTTTATTTTATTCTTCTTAACTAATTCTTTATCTTATTTTTTCTTCCATAATTTTAGCACATTTTTCATAAGCTCACCCATCAAGTCATCTATTATAATCGTAGAAATTGTTTTGGCTGTCTATATGGTGGTGGTCATTAGATCATAATCTTCTGGCAAGATTCATAATATTTCTTTATCTATGTATTCATAGAAATTGGATTTCCCAAGCTTGTAAGAGTATTAATAATATTGGTAAATCTAGTATACATGCTTTTGATACACTCATTTTAAGGCATTGTTAATAATTCATGGACATGTGTCATCATATTTTCCTTATTTTTTAACTAAAGAAGTTTCTTCATATGTTACTTGAAATTTATGTCGAAACTCATAAGAAGCTTGTAAATTCATGTTTCCATTAAATTTTTTCATTTAAAGCATAATTAAAAAACCTAATAACCCTATTATTTAGTTACACTTTATGACTTTCAATATAATCAATTTCATAAAATAGTTTTAGAATAAAATTACCTTGTGCATTTTTATTTGTGTAAAATCAAAAGGAAATTACATCAATTCCAACATTTCACTATCAATGTATTTTAAATGACTGGCCATCTTAATCTTCCAATAAAGATACTAATCACCACAAAAGAGTAGAAGCCTTTTGGAACATGCACCTTCACCCAATCAAATTCTAGCACCAATTTGAGCCATATTATGTTAGAATAAAAAATTATAATTTCTCAAAAACATGTTAATTTTTATTTTGATAACAAAGCTTTAAAAGTGATGAAACAATAAGTTACAAAAATTTAACAAGCATGTTCTAAGTTCTATAGTTTAAAATGAAGCCTTAGTCGACCCCTAATTAAAACTAGGCATAAAAACAAATTATAGAAGCCTTCAATAAAAAGACAAGTAGGCTAAAGCCTTACAATAAGAATATAAAAAAGGACACAATATCCTTACAATAAAACAAAATAGGATAAAAGAGAAAAAATGAAAATTCATACAAATAAATTCCTATGTTTGACAGAATATTTAACAAACCACAAATATTTTAATGTAATCTGTCATAAATAAGAAAATGAGAGATTAGCTAATTGAAAGATTAATCATGGAATTTTTAGTTCACTAAACAAAGATGTAGTGCAAGGAGGTGATAATTAGCAATAGCTAAGAATTGCTTCAAATTTATGACTTGAGAAATCTTCTTTAGAATTTTGTAAACTTTTTCATGAAAACATTAGCTAAAGTATTCTATTATTTAAAGGCAACATCTAACAAATAAAATCACCTACCAAACATCTCTTTTAGGAGTTACATTTCTACTATCACAAATTTTTAATTAGGGATTGAACATATATAGAAAGATTACCCAATGGCTTGAAATAATGGCCAAAAGAGCCATTGCACTAGATTCATTGGATCGAACTATTCGATGGTCATTCGATCATGAAAACTACGTGTTCAAGGAACGAAATTTAATCTATTCTTCTAAGACACATACATTTGATCTAGGGTTGTTAGATCAGAGACATATTCTAATAACAAGATTTAACATATCAATCAGAAGAAACATGGACCATGCAATTATGGCATTATGTGATCAGATGAGTAAGACATTTTGCGAGATGTAAAATTAGATACAATGGTGGTCATTCGATTACAAAAATGAGACATCAAATGGCTTAGCTCTGTCCTCCAATTCATTTAGTTTCACATCGTGTGTTTAGGAAGTCCTTTTTAAGATATAAGATTTTGATCTGCACAAGAGGTAGCCTAATTTTGAGGTTGGCTGCCTCCTTATTCCTACGGGATTTCATCACTTGTACTACTAGTAATTAAAAGATTAGCTGTGCATTCATCTAATTAACATATTCTTAATCCAAGCTACATTTGAATGTTTTTTTCAAGTTCATAATTCATTCCCAAACCTAACCCAAACATTGCAGCAACCTATGAATGACAAGCAATTATAAGTGAGGCAATTACGTTTTTTTGATTTTATTATATTTTCAATTTCTTTTTTAAAACATTATTAAATAACAATAATTCAAGGATTTAATCAAATAATAGAGGATATGCATTTTACAAGTTTAATCAAAGATAATGATGAAGGATATTATAGATGAAAGCTAATTAATTTTTTAGCCTTAAAAAACTAATTTTAGTCAATCTTAACATTCTAAAAGTTAAATTGAAATACATAAATGTGATGTTAAAAATTTTTCTTAGTGGTTTGCCACTTCCACCAAGTTAATCTTCATGGGATTTAATACTTGTGTGTTTTCTTCTCATAGTTGTCCTACAAATAATATCATCAACTATTTAGAACCTAAAAATTAAGTAAACAAAATTAATAATAAATACTTAGGGTTTGTTTTGTTCAAATAATGCACCATTGCTAAGGGTTAATAACACATCTCTCTCTCAACTTTTTCTCTATATTTTCTCATTTCTCTTTCTCTCACTCCATTAGTTGTTATCTCTATCTCTTCTATCTTATCCCTTTTTTTACCCTCATTCAATTTTTTATCATTTTTTTTTACTATTTCCATCCTATTTCCCATGTATTAATCTATCACTTCTCCTCTCTCGTATAGAATAGTTATCTCCATCTAAACCATCTCTTTTTTGCTCCTATTAGTTAATGGTATTTGAGAAATCTCTTATCTTTCAAAATCTCATATAAATTTACTATAATAAATATACATTTTCTTATTTATGTTTAAAATGTAATTTAATTTTTATTTACAATAATGATGGCTTAATTGAAGAAAATTTAATAAATTAAAGTTTTCCTTAACAAAAATAATAGTTTGTCATTTTTTAATAGTTTGATATGGATAAATATAAATATTAGAGTATATTATGACATACATAACAAACATAAAGTTATTTTTAAAAGTTAATATGCTTAATAATTTAACAAATTTTAGAAGTAATTCATTATCTTCATAACAATAATCACCCAACAATGAATTTTCGTTTTTCATGTTTGTGTGATCACACCACATGCATTATTGTGCTTGATCTCATGATAACTCAAATGTTAAGCATGTTTGTCTAAGAGTTGTATTCTAATGGGTGTCCTTTTATGAAGTCCTCACTTTGCACTTATTTTTTATGACATTTTTTCTAAACAATGGTAATTTATTTTAATAACATATTAATGTTAAAAACATAAAATATTATAAATAATAGTTTATAAATATCATTTTGTAATTGGTTATTAATATTAACTTTATAACATTATTAAGAATTTAATATAAGAAATGTGGCAAACCATATAATACAATAAAATAATAATTTAAATATAGTAAAATATTAAATAAAATAACTTACATCAATTACAATATATTAGCAATAATTTATGCTTTAAATTATGTATAAATGTTTTTTGCATAAACTGATTTAATCTAGTAATAATATATTATAGAATATTAAAATATAAAATTATATCATTAAATTTAAAATTTTATTGAATTAGCATCTTTAATTATAAGTTTGAGTAAATTAATATTAAATAAATAGTCATGATTTTTCAAAAATATTTTTAATATTTAAAATTTTAATAATGTGTCTAAAATATATTTTATGTTTTAGCATATTTAAATATTATATATTATTAAATTATTATATTTAATAAGGGTTATAAATTTAATATTTGATTTAACAATTATTTAATTATTTCTATCATTTGTTTCTTTTTATCTCAATGTTTCTCAAATTTTATCACCTCCTCTCATATTACATTCTTTTGTTTTCTCTCAATTCTTTATCATTTCATATTCTCTTCTTTTTCTTTATCCTATTTTCTTCTTTTTTTCAATTCTCCCTCTTTCATATTATTATTTATTCTCTATATTGCTTTTATCATCTTTTATTTCCTTATCTTACTTTCAATGAATTGTCTTTTATCTCTCACTTCACTATTTCTTGTTTTATTTTCTCTTATTAGTTTTTGGCTTTGTCTCTCTATAGAATAGTTTTCTTCATCTACAATATCTCTTTTTTTGGGCAATCATTAATAATATTTTAAAAATCTCTCATGATACACAGCTTAATATGTATTAGTTATAATAATTATGTATTTTAGCATTTATATTTATTATTTACATGAATATATATTAACGTTTTCTTTATAAAAGTAATAGCTTATGTTAATTTTTATTATTTTATTATATTTAAATATTCATATTCTTTTATATTATAATTAATATGAAAAGCATAAAATTATTTTCAAAAGGTACATAAGGATAATAATTTACAAAAATTTTGAAACAATTCATTATCATCACGATAATAATCACACAATTTCTAGCTTTTTGCTTTTGTGTTTGTGTGACCACACCAGCATTGTACCAATCAATGACATCATACCTCAAAAGTTATACATGCCTAGGTGAGGGTAGTAATGTGATGGGTGGCTTGTTAAGATTTTCTCAGATTACACATTTTTTATCATAACATTCCTTTTTCTAAGGTAAAACAAATTATTTTAATAACAAGTTAATTAAAAATATCAAATTAATAACAATATTGTTTATTTCATTAACTAATAAATATGACACTCTATATAATATAACAAAATAAAAACTATAACATTTTTTTAATGTTAATAAAAGTAACTTATGTCAAATATAAAAAACTAGAATTAATACATATTTATTATTGTCAATATTTCATGGTTATAAAAGATTTTAAATCTATTAATGTTATGTTATAAAATATTAGAATTTAAAAAATTATATTATTATTATTAAATATATTGATAATTATTAACTATATTTATAATATGAAGATAATATATTAGAATAATGACATAATTTAATATTTAATTTGTTTTTTAATTGTAAGAACAAATAAAAAAATTTATATTTATAATTAAAAATATAGCATAAAAATTTGTAATATACTAAAATAATAATAAATCTAAAACATTTTTAAGTATTTAAAGATTATTAAATATAATATATAGATAATATTTTATATTTAATAAATATTCTAAGTTTAATGTTGAGATTTAACTTTTATTTATGTATTTTTTATGACCTTTTTCTTTTTATCTCAAATTCTATAACATTGTCTCACTTCTCACTCCTATTATAATTATGTTATTTGTTTCTTCATTCTATACCCTATTTTGATTTTCTTAAGATCTCTCTTATCTACCCATCTCTACTTCTTCAATTCTTTATTTTTTACTTATTTATTTATTCTCTCAAACTATTATATGTTCTCTCTTTTTTCTTCTTGATTTAATCATCTCTTATCTCACTATTATTTTTTTCTCTATTTCTCCCAAATTAATCCCAAACTTTCTCTCTCTGATAATATAGCTGTCTCATTTACTTGTTCTTTTTCTTCTTCCTCTACTGTTTCTTATTCTTCCTCTTCTTGCTCCTCCTCTTCTTCCTCTTCTTCAACTTCTTCTTCTTCTTCTTCTTCTTCTTCTTCTTCTTCTTCTTCTTCTTCTTTTTCTTACTCTTATTCTTCTTCTTCCTCTACTTCTTCTTCTTCAGCTTCTTCTTCTTCTTCTTCTTCTTCGTCATATTTATCTTGTTCTTCCTCTTCTTCTTCTTGTCCTTCTACATCTTCTTCTTCTTCTTCATCATCTTCTTCTTCTTCCTCTTCTTCCTCTTCTTCTTCTCCTTCTTCTTCTACTTCTTCTTCTTCTTCTTCTTTTACTTCTTCCTCTTCATATTCTTCTTCTTCTTCTTCTTCTTCTTCTTCTTGTTATTCTTCTTCTTTTTCTCTTCTTCTTCTTCAACGTGTTCTTAATCACCTACTTCTTCTTCTTCTTCTTCTTCTTCCCCTTCCTCTTCTTCTACTTCCTCTTACTTCTTCTTTTACTTCTTCCTCATGATTTTCTTCTTTTACTTCTTCTTCTACTTCTTCCTCTTCAACTTCTTCCTCTTTGTCCTCTTCTTCTTATTCTTCTTCTTCTTCCTCCTCCTCCTCCTCTTCTTCTTTTTCTTCCTCTTTTAGCTCTTCCTCTTCTTCTTCTTCCTCTTCTTCTCCTTCCACTTATTCTTCTTCTTCTTCCTTTACTTTTTCTTCTTCCTCTTCTTCTTCTTCTACCACTACTACTACAACAACTACAACTTCTTCTTTTTCTTCCTCATCTTCTTCTTCTACTACAACTACTTCATCTTCATCTACTTCTTCTTCATCTTCTTCCTCTTCCTGTTCTTCATCCTCTTGTTTTCTTTTTCTTCCTCTCTTCTCCTTCTTCTTCTTCTTCTTTTTCCTCTACTTCTTCCACTTCTTCTTCCTCTTCTTCTACTTCTTCTTCTTCTTCTTCTTCTTCTTCTTCTTCTTCTTCTTCTTCTTCTTACTTCTTGTTCTTCTTCTACTTTTACTTCTTCTACTTCTTCATCTTCTTCTTCCTCCTTCTTTCTTCTTCTTCTTTGTATTCTTCTTCATTTTCTTGTTCTTTTTCGTCAAGTTCTTCTTCTTCTTCTTCCTCTTGCTCTACTTCCTTTTCAACTTCTTCTTCTACTTCTGCTTCTTCTTCTTCTTCATCCTCTACTTCTTAACCTTCGTCTTCCTCTTCTTCTTCCTCTGCTTCTTCTTCCTCTTCTTCATCTTCTTATTCTTCTTCTACTTCTTCTTCAACTACTACTACTACTACTACTTCTTCTTCCTCTTCTTTATCCTCATCATCATCTTCCTCTTCTTCTTCTGCTACTTCTTCTTCATCATCATCTTCTTCTTCTTCTTCTTCTTCCTCCTCCTCTTCTTCTTTTTCTTCCTCTTCTTCTTCCACTTCTTCTTCTTCATCATCCTCTTCTTCTTCTTCTTCTTCTTCTTCTTTGTCTCCTTCTCCAACTTCTTCCTCTTCTACATCTTCCTTTTTTTCTTCTTCTTCTGCCTCTCCTACTTCTTCATTTTCCCTCTTCTTCTTCTACTTATTCTTCTTTTTCTTCTTCTTCTTCTTCTTCTTCTTTTTTCTTCTTCTTCTGCTTCTACTTCTTCTTCCTCCTCATCTTTTTCTTCCTATTTCTCTACTTCCTCCTCCTCTTCTTCTTCTTCTTCTTCTTG
>JAIUJO010000668.1:152500-155000 GCA_023846275.1 Vanilla planifolia | reverse complement strand
CACTTCTACCTCTTCTTCTTCGTTTACTACTACTTCTTAATCTTCTTCTTCTTCTTCTTTTTTCTTCTACATCTTTTTCTCCCTCCCCTTCTTCTTCATCTTCCTCTTCTTTTTCTTCATCTTCTTCTTTATCTTCGTCCCCGTCTACTAGTTCTTCTTCTTCTTCCTCCTCTTCTTCTTCTTCTTCCTCTTCTTCTTCTTCTTCTTCATCTTCTTCTTCTTCTACTTCTTCTTCTTTTTCATCATCTTCTTCTTCTTCTTCTCTAACATCTTCTTTACCTTCTTCTTGTTCTCCTACTTGTTCTTTTTGTTCATCTTCTTCTTCCTCTACTTCTTCTAATTCTTCTTCTTCCACCTCTTACTTCTTTTTGTTCTTCTACTTTTTCTTCTTCTTCTTCTTTAGCTACTTATTCATTTTCATCTTCTTCTTCTTCCTCTTCTTCTTCTTCTTCTACTTTGTCTTCTTCTTCTTCTTCTTTTTCTTCTTCTTCATCATCATCTTAGTCTTCTTCATTCTCTTCTTCATCTACTTCTTCTTCTTCTTCTACTACTACTTTTTCTTGTTATTCTTCTTCTAATGCATCTTCCTTTTTCCTTTTCTTCATCTTCTTCTTCATCTACTACTACTTCTTCTTAATCTTTCTCATCTTCTTCCTTTTCTTTTTCTTCTTCTCCTTCTTCTTCATCATATTCATCTTCGTCTTCTTCCTCTTCTTCTTCACCTACTTCTTCATCTTCTTCTTCTTCTTCTTCTTCTACTTCTTCTTCTCCTTCATCTTCTTCTTCTGCCTCCACTTCTACCTCTTCTTCTTCTACTACTACTACTTCTTTATCTTCTTCTTCTTCTTATTTTTTTCTTCTAAATCTTTTTCTTCCTCCCCTTCTTCTTCAACCTTTTTCTCTTCTTCTTCTTCTTCTTCTTCTTCTTCTTCTTCTTTATCTTCTTCTTCATCTACTACTTCTCCTTCATCATCCTCTTCTTCTTCTTCTTCCTCTTCTTCTTCTTCTTCTTCTTCTTCTTCTTCTTCTCTAACATCTTCTTCACCTTCTTCTTGTTCTCCTGCTTGTTGGTTTTCTTCATCTTCTTCTCCCTTTACTTCTTCCAATTCTTCTTCTTCCTCCCCTTACTTCTTTTTATTCTTCTACTTTTTCTTCTTCTTCTTCTCCTTTGGCTACTTCTTCATTTTCGTCTTCTCTTCTACTTCTTTTACTTTGTCTTCTTCTTCTTCTTCTTTTTCTTCTTCTTCTTCGCCATCTTTGTCTTCTTCATTTTCTTCTTTTTCGTCTTATTATTATTATTATTATTCAAATCTTCCTTTTTCCTTTTCTTTGTCTTCTTCTTCTTCTTCTTCTACTACTACTTCTTCCTAATCTTTCTCTTCATCCTCCCTTTCTTTTTCTTCTTCTTCTTCTTCTTCATCTTCGTGTTTATCATCTTCTTCTCCTTCTTCTACTTCTTCTTTTTCCCCCTCTTCTCCCTCTTATTTTACTTCCCTTTCTTCTTCTTTTTCTTTTTCTTGTTCATCTTCTTCTTCTTCTTCTTCATCTTCTTCTTGTTTTTCTTTGCCTTCTACTACAACTTCCTCTTTGCATTTTTCTTATTCTCCTACTTCTACTTCTCCTTTTTTGCCTTCTTCTTCTTGTTCTTGTTCTTCTTCTTCTTCTTCTTTCTCTTCCACTTCTTCTTCTTCCACTTCTTCTTCTTCTTCTTATTCTTCTTCGACTTCTTCGTGTTCTTCTTCTTCTTCTTCTTCTTTACCTTATTCTTTTGATCCTACTTTTACTTCTTCTTCTTCTTTTACTTCTTCTTCTTCTTCTTCTACTACTACTTCTACTTCTGCTTACTTCTTTTTCTTCTTGTTCCTCTTCTTTTTCTTCCTCTTCTTTTACTATTTTTACCCCAACTTCTTCTTCTTCCTCTTCTTCTTCTTCATCTTCTTCTTTTCCAACCCCTTCAACTTCTTCTTTTTCTTTTTGATCTTCTTCTTCTTGTTCATGTGCTTCTTCTTCATGTTCTTTTTCTTCTTCTTCCTCTTCTTCTTCTTCTTCTTCCTCTTCTTCTTCTTTTACTACTTCATCATTTTCTTTTTCTTCTTCTTGTACTTCTTCTTCTCCTCTCTCTTCATCTTCTCCTTCTTCTCATTCTTCTTCTTCTTCATCATGTTCTTCTTCTTCTTCTTCTTCTTCTACTACTACTACTACTTCTTCTTCTTCTTCTTCTTCTTCTTATTCTTCTTCTTCTACTACTTCTTCTACTACAAGTACTTCTTCTTCCTCTTACTTCTTCCACTTCCTCGTCTTCCTCTACTTCTTCTTCGTCTTCTTCTTCTTCTTCTTCTTCTTCTTCTTCTTCTTCTTCGTCTTCTTCCTCCTCCTCCTCTCTTACTTCTTACCATTCTTCCTTTTCTCCTTTTTCTTACACTTCTTCCTGTTCTTGCTTATACTCCTCTTTTTCTTCTACTTTTTCCACCACCTCTCCCTCTTCTTCTTCTCTTCTTCT
>JAIUJO010000668.1:127500-140000 GCA_023846275.1 Vanilla planifolia | reverse complement strand
TTCATCTTAAGCTTCATAAATTTCTTCTTCATTTTCTTCTTCTTCATCATCATCATCATCTTCTTCTTCTTCTTCTTGCACTTCTTTTTCTTCCTCTTCTTCTTCTTCTTCCTCTCCTTTTTTTTCCTTCAACTTCTTCTTCTTCTTCTTCCTCCTCCTCTTCTACTACTACTACAACTACTAATACCCCTTCTTCCTCTTCATCTTCTTCTTCTTCCTCTTCTTCTTCTTCTTCTTATTCTTATTCTTATTCTTCTTTGTCTTCTTCTTCTTCTCCTTCTTCTTTTTCAACTTTACTTTCTTCTTCTTCATACTCTTCTTCGTCTTCTTCTTCTTCTTCTTCTTCATCTTCTTCTTCCTTTTACTTCTTCATCTTCCACATCTTCTTCTCCTTCTTCTTCTTCTTCTTCTTCTTCTTCTTCTTTATCTTCTTCTTCTTCTTCTACCCCTTTGTCTTCTGCATCTTAGGTTTCTTCTTCATTTTCTTCTTCTTATTCATGTTCTTCTTCATCTTCTTCTTTTGCTTCATCTTTTTCTTCCACTTCTCTTTCTTCTTCTTTTTCTTCTTCTTCCTTTCTTTTTTTTTTCTTCTACTGCTTTTTCTTCTTCTTCTTCCACAACTACTACTACTACTACTCCTTCTTCTTATTCTTCTTCCTTATCCTTCTCTTCTTCTTCTTCTCCCTCTACTTCAACCACTACTACTACTACTTCTACCACTTCTACGTCTTCTTCTTCTTCTTCTTCTTCTCCTTATTCTTCTCTAACTTCTTCTTCTTCTTCTTTGTCTTCTTCCTCACCATCTTCTTCTTCTTCTTCTTCTTCTTCTCCTTATTCTTCTCTAACTTCTTCTTCTTCTTCTTTGTCTTCTTCCTCACCATCTTCTTCTTCTTCTTCTTCTCCTACTTCAGCTTCTTCTTCTACTTCTCATTCTTCTTCTTCTTCTCTTATTCTTTTTCTTCTTCCACTTGCTTCTTCTTCTTCTCTTCTTCTTCCTCTTCTTCTCCTACTTCTTCTTCTCTTACTTCTCCTTCTTCGTATTGTTCTTCTTCTTCTTGTTCTTCTTCCTCCTCCTCTTCTCCTTCCACTTATTTCCTCCTCATATTATTCATCATCATCTTCTTCTTTTATTACTGCAATTTTATCTTCTCCTTTTTCTTCTTCTTCTTCTTATACAACTTCTCCTTCTTCATCATCACCAACTTCTTCTTCTACCTCTTCATGTTCTTCTACTTCTACTTCTTCTACTCCTTGTTATTGTTCTTTGTCTTCTATTTTTTCTTCTTCTTGTTCCTCATCTTTTCTTCTTCTTCTTCCTTTTTTTCACCTTTTTTTTCCGACTTCCTCTTCTTCTTCTTCTTCTTCGTCTTCCTTTTCTTCTTCTTTCTCTTCCTCTTATTCTTCTTCTTCTTCTTCACCATCTTCTTCTTCTCTTACTTCTGCTTATTCTTCTTCTTCGTCTTCTTGTTCTTCTTCTTTAAATCCTTTTCCTTCTACTAGTTCTTCTTCTTCTTGTTCTACATCTTCTTTTTCATCTTCTTCTTCTTCTTCTTATTCTTCTTCTTTGCCTTCTTTTTAATCCCTTACTTCTTCTTCTTCATCTTTTTCTCCTTCTTCTTCTTCTTCTTCTTCTTCTTCTTCTTCTTCTTCCTCTTCCTCTTCTTCTTCTATTACTTCTTATTCTTCATCTTCTTTAGCTTTTTCTTCTTCTTCCTGCTCTTCTTCTTCCTCTTTGTCTTCTTCATCTTCTTCTTCTTCTTCTCCATCTTCTTCTTCTTCTTCTTCCTCTTCTTCTTCTGTAACTTCTTATTCTTCTTTTTTTGTTTCTTCTTCTGAAACTTCTTCTTCTTCTTTCTCTTCTTCATCTTCTTCCACTTCTTATTCTTCTTCATCTTCTTCTTCTTCTTCTTCTTCTTCTACTACTACTACTACTACCACTACTACTACTTCTTCTTCTTCTTCCTCATCCTTGCCTTCTTCTTCTTCTCGTTCTACTTCTACTTCTTCTTCTTCTTCTTCTTCCACTTCTCTTCCTCTTCCTCTTCTTCATCTTCTTCTACTTCTTCTTCTTGTTCTTCTTCATGATCATCTTCTTCTTCTGCTTCTTCTTCTTCTTTGACTTCTTCTTCATCATCTTCTTTTTCTTCTTCCTCTTCTTCTTCTACTTTTTCTTTCTTCTTCTTCTTCCTCCTCTTTGTCTTCTTCCTCTTCTTCTTCTTCCTCTTCTTCATTTCATCTTCTTCTTCTACTTCTTCTATCTTCTTCTACTTCTTATTCTTTTATTTATTCCTCATCTTCTTCTTTGTCTTCTTCTCCTTCTTCTTCTTCTTTTTCTTCTTCTTCTTCTTCTTTTTCCTCTTCTTTTTCTTCTTCTTCCTCCTCTCCTTCTTCTTCTTCTTCCTTCCCCTCTTCTTCTCCTTCTTCTTCTTCTTCTTCTTCTTCTTCTTCATCTTCTTCCTCTTCTTCATCTTTTTTTTCTTCTTCCTCTTCTTCTTCTTCTCCGACTCCTTCGTCTCTTACTTCCCCTTCGTCTTGTTCTTCTTATTCTTCTTCTTCCTCCTCTTCTTCTGCTTCTTCTTCCTCCTCTCACTTCCTCCTTTACTTATTCATCATTATCATCATCTTCTTCTTCCTCTATTACTATTTCTTCTACTTTTTTTCTTCTTCTTCTTATTATTCTTCTTCTTCTTCTTCTTTGTCTTCCTCTTCCTCTTCTTCTTCATTTTCTTCTTCTTATGTTTCTTCTCCTCCTTCTTGTTCTACTACTTCTTTTTCGTCTTCCTCATCTTTTTCTTCTTCTTCTTCCTTTTCTTCTTTTTCTTCTTCTTTTTAATCTTCTTCATCTTCTTCTTCCCTTTCTTTTTCTTCTTTTTCTTCTTCTTCCTCTTATTCTTCTTCATCTTCTTCTTCTTCTTATTCTTCTTCAACTACTACTACAATTGCTACTTCTACTTGTGCTTCTTCTTTTTATCCACCATCTTTTTCTTCTGTTTCATCTTCTTCATCGTCTTCTTCTATTACTACTACATCTTCTTCTTCTTCATGTTCATCTTACTCTTACTTCTTGTTCAACATCATCATCATCTTCTTCTAGTTCCATTTCTTTTTCAGCTTCTTCTTCTTCTTCATCTTTAGTTTCCTCTATTCTTCTTCTTCTTCTTCTTCTTCTTCCTTCTTTTCTTTTTTGCCATCTGTTCTTCTTCATCTCCTTCTTCTTCTTCTTCGACTTCTTCTTCTTCATCATCTACTTCTTCTTCCTCCACTTCTTCTTCTTCTTTTTCTTTCTTTCTTCTTCTTTTTCTTCCTCCTCCTCCTCCTCTTCGTCTTATTCCTCTTCTTCTTCTTCCTCTCCTTCTTTTTCTTCTTCTTCTTCTTCTACTTCTTCTACATGTTCTACTTCTAATTCTTTTATTTCTGCCTCATCTTCTTCTTCATCTTCTTTGCCTTCTTCTTCTTCTTCTTCTTCTTCTTCCTCCTCCTCCTCTTCTTCTTCTTCCTCTTCCTCTCCTTCTTCTTCTTCTTCCTCCCCCTCTTCTTCTTCTTCTTCTTCTTCTTCTTTTTCTCCTACGTCTCCTTTTTCTTCCTCTTCTTCTTCTTCTTCCTCTACTTCTTTTTCTTCTTCTTACTTCTTCTTCTTCTTCTTATTCTTCTTCCTCTTCTTCTTCTTCTTCCTCTTACTTCATCTCCTTCTTCTTCTTCTCCTCTTCCTCCTCCTCCTCCTCCTTCTTCTTCTTCTTCCGCTTCTTCCTCTTCTTCTTCTTCGTCTTCTACTTCTTCTTCTGCTCTGATTCTTCTACTTCTTTTTCTTCTTCTTTTGTTACTAGTACTTTTACAACTACTTCTTCTTCTACCTCATCTTCTTCTTCTTCTTCTTCAACTTCTACTTCTTCTTCTTCTTCTTCTTCTTCTTCTTCCTCTTATTATATTCTTATTCATCATCATCTTCTCCTTCTCCCTCTTCTTCTTCTAATTCTTCCATCTTGTTGTTCTTCTTTTTCATCATCTTCTTTTTCTTCTTCTTCTTCTTCTTCTTCTTCTTCCTCTCTTACTTCTTCTACTCTGACTACTTCTTCTTCTTCTTCTTCCTCTCTTACTTCTCCTTCTTCTTCTTCTTCTCCTTCTTCTTCTTCTTCTCCTCCTCCTCCTCCTCCTCGTTCTTCATCACATTCTTCTTCTTCTCTTACATTTCCTTCATCTTCTTCTTCTTCTTCTTCTACTTCTTCTTCTACTAATCTTCTTCTGCTTCTTCTTCTTCTTCTTCTACTTCTTCTTCTTCCTCCTCTTACTTCCTCCTTTACTTATTCATCATCATTATCTTCTTCATCTTTTTCTACTTCTTCTTCTTCTTGTTCAACTTCCTCTTCTTCTTGTTCTTCTCCTTCATCATCATCATCATCATCTTCTTCTTCTTCTTCTTCTTCTTCTTCTTCTTCTCCTGCTCCTGCTCCTCCTTCTTCTTCTTCCTCATCGTTTTCTTCTTCTTCTTCCTTTTCATCTTGTTCTTCTTCTTTTTAATCTTCTTCATCTTCTTCTTCCCCTTCTTCTTCTTCTTCTTCTTCTTCTTCTCCTTCTTCTTGTTCTTTCTCTTCTACTCCTTCTTCTTCTTCCTCTTCATCTTCATCTTCTTCTTATTTTTCTTCTTCTTCATGTTCTTCTTTACCTTCTTCTTCTTGACATAATTCTTCGTCTCCTAGTTCTTCTTCTTCATCTTCTTCTTCTTCTTCTTCATATTCTTCTTCTTATTCTTCATCTTCTCTTCCTCTTACTTCTTCATATTCTTCTCCTTCTTTTTCTTCTTGTTCTTCCCCTTCTTCTCCAGCTTGCTAAATTTCTTCTTCATTTTATTCTTCTTCTTCTTCTTCATCATCATCATCTTCTTCTTCTTCCTCTTCATCTTCTTCCTCTTCTTCTTCTTCTTCCACTTCTTGATCTTCTTCTTTTCCTTCTTCTTCTTCCTCAAATTCTTCTTCTACCTCTTCCTCTTCTTCATCTCTTCCTCTACTTCTGCTTGCTCATCTTCTTCTTCTTCTACTTCTTCTTCTTGTTCTACTTCTTGCTCTTCTTCTTCTTCTATCTCTTCCTCATCTTCTTCTTTTACCTATTCTTCTTCTTCTTCTTCTTCTACCTGTTCTACCACTTCCACTTCGTCTTCTCTGTTTCTTTAACTTGATCATCAACTTCTTCTTCTACTTCTTCTTCTTCTTCTTCTTCTTCTTTTTATTTTTCTTCTACCTCTTCTACTTCTTCTTCTTGTTCTTGTTCTTCTTCTTCATCTTGTTCTCTTTCCTCTTCTTCTTCTACTTCTACTAGTACTTCTAATTCTTCTTCTTTCCTAACTTTTTCACGTTCCTGTTCTTCTCCTTCTTCTTCTTCTTCTTCTTCGTCTAGTACGTCTTCTTGTTCTTCTTCCTCTTACTTCTTGTTCATCATCATCTTCTTCTTCTTCCTCTTCCTCTTGATCATCTTCTTCTTATTCTTGTTCTTTCTCTTCTTCTTCAGCTTCCTCTTCTTCATCTTCTTCTTCCTTTTTCTCTTCTTCCTCTTCTTCTTTTTCTTCTGGTTCTTCTTCTTCTACTACTATTACTATTATTACTTCTTTTTTTCTTCTTCTTCCTCATCATCTTCTTCTTCTACTAATATTTCTTCTTCTTATTTTTCTTCTTCTTCTACTTCCTTTCCTTCATCTAATTCTTCTAATTCTTCTTCTTCTTCTTCTTTTTATTCTTCTTCTTTTTCTTCTTCTTTGTCTTCTTCTTTTCCTCTTCTTCTTCACCATCTTCTTCTTCTCTTACTACTTCTTTCTCTTATTCTAATCCTTCTTCTTCTTCTTCTTCTTCTTCTTCTTCTTCTTCCTCCTCCTCCTCCTCTTCCTCTTCTTCTTCTTCTTTTTCTTACTACTTCTACATCTTGTTCTTCTTCCCGTTCTTCTTCTTCCTCTCTTTCTTCTTCTTCTTATGCTTTTTCCTTTTCTTGTTCTTGTTCTTCTTCCTCTTCTTCTTATTCTTCTTTTTTGTCTTTTTCTTCTACTTCATCCACTTCTTTGTCTTATTATTATTATTATTATTATTATTATTATTATTATTATTATTGTTATTATTATTATTATTCTTATTATTATCATAATAAATATTATTATTACTATTATTATTAGTATTGTTATTATTATTATTATTCTCCCATTTCTTCTCCTCCACCTTCTTCATCTTCTTAATCTTCTTTTTCTTCTTCTTCTTCTACTACTTCCTCCTCTTCTTCTTCTTCTTCTTCATCATCTTCTTCCCATACTTCTTCTTCTACTACTTCTTCGTGATCATCATCATCATCATCATCTGGTTCTTCTACTTCTTTTTCTTTCTCTTACTTCTCCTTCTTCTACTTGTTCTTTTTTTGCTTGTTTTTCTCCTTCTTCTTCTTATCTAACTTCTTCATCTTCTTCTTCTTCTTCTTCCTCCTCCTCCTCTACCTCTTTTTCTACTTTCTCTTGCTTCTTCTTCTTCTTCTTCCACTTCTTCTTCTTCGTATCCTTCCTCTTTTTCTTGTTCTTGTCCTTCTTTTACTTCTTCTTCTTCTTCTTCTTCTTCTTCTTTTTCTTCTTCTGCTTCTGCTTCTTCTTCTTCTTCCTTTTTTTCTCCTACTCCATCTTCATCATCATCTTCTTCTTCTTCTCCTTCTCCTTCTTCTTTCTCACCATCTTCTTCATCTCCTCCTTCTTCTTCTTTTTCTTATTTCTCTTACTTCTTCTTCTTCTTCTTCTTCCACTTCTTTTTCTTCTTTCTCTTCCTATTACTTCTTCTTCTTCTTCCTCTTCCTCTTCTCCTTCTTCATTATCTTCCTCTGCTTCTTCTTTCTCTCTTTCTTCTTCTTCTTCTTATTGTTCTTTTTCTTCTTCTTCTTCTTCATCATCTTCTTCTACCTCTTCTTCCTCTTACTTCTTCTTCGTCTTCTTCTGCATCTTCTTCTTCTTAAACTTTGTCTTCTTCTTCTTCTTCTTCTTCTTCTTCTTTGTCTTCTTTTTCTTTTTTTTCTTCCCTTCTTATTCAGCTACTTCAATTTTCTTCCTCATTTTTTTCTTCTTCTTCACCTCCTCCTTATTCTTCTTCTTTTTTTTCCTCTTCCACTTTTTCTTCTTCTTTCTCTTCCTCTTTTCTTCTTTTTCTTCTACTTTTACTTCTTCCCTTGTTCTTCTTCTTCTTCTTCTTCTTCTTCTTCTTCCTCGTCTTTTACTTCTTCTACGTCTACCTCTCCTTCTTCTCTTCTTCTTCTTCATCTTCTACTTCTTCTTCTTCTTCTTCTTCTTCTTCTTATTTTTATTCTTATTCTTCTTTTTTCTCTTCTACTTCTTCTTCTTCCTCCTCTTCTTCTTTTTCCCCTTTTTCTTCTTCTTCTTTTTCTTCTTCTTCTTCTTCTTCTTCTTCTTCTTCTTCTTCCCATTCTTATTCTTCTACTATTTCTCCTTCTTCTTCATCATTTTCTTCATCTTCGTCTTCTTCTTCTTCTTCTTCTTCTTCTTCTTCTTCTTTTCCTTCTTCTTCTTCCTCTTCTTCTTTTTCTTCTTCTTTCTTCTTCTTCTTCTTCTTATCCTTCTTCTTCTTCTTCTTATTCCAATTCTTCTTCTTATTCATATTCTTCTTCCTATTCATATTCTTCTTCTTATTCTTCTTCCACCTCTTCTTCTTCTTCTATTTTTTCCTCTACTTGTTCTTCTTCTTCATCATCTTCCCATTCTTCTTCCTTTTCTACCTCTTCTTCCTCCTCTTCTTCTTCTTTTTTTTCTTCGTCTTCTTCTTTTACTACTACTACTACAACAACCCTTACTACTATCACTTCATCCACTTCTTCTTCTTCTTCTTCTTCATCTTCTTCTTCTTCTTCTTCCTCTGCTTGCTCTTGTTCTTCTTCTTGCTGCTTCTTCTTCTTCTTCTTCTTCTTCTTCTTCTACTTCACCTTTTTCTACTTCTTCCTCTTCTTTTCTTTCTTTTTCTCCTCCTTCTTTTACTTCTACTTCTTCTTCTGCTTCTTCTTCTTCTTCTTATTCTTCTTCTTTTTCTTCTTCTACTTCTTCACCTTAACCTTCTACTTCATCTCTTACTTCTTCTTATTCTTAGTTTTCCTCTTTTTCTTCTAGCTCCTCTTACTTCTTCTTATTCTACTACTTCTTCGTCTTCATCTTCTTCTTCTTTGTCTTCTTCTTCTTCTACTACTACTTCTACTTCGTCTTAATTTTCTTCTTCTTCTTCTTCTTCATCTTATACCGCTTTTTCTACTTCTTCCTTTTCTTCCACTTTTTCTTCTTCTTATTCTTTTCTATCTTCTTCTTCTTCTTCTTCATTGTCTAGTTTTTCTTCTTCTTTTTCCACTTTTTATTAATATTATTCTTCTTCATCTTCTTTTTCGTCTTCTTCTTCTTGTTCTTCTTCTATTTCTTCTTCTTCTTCTTCTTCTTGTTCCTCCTCTTATTATTGTTCTTCTTCTTCTTCTCCTTGTTCCTGCACTTCTTCTTATTCCTCCTCTTCAATATGTTCTTCTTCTACTTCAACCTCTTCTTCTTCTTCTACTACTTCTACTTCTTCTACCTCTTCCTCTTCTTCTTCTCTTCTTCATCTACTTGTTATTGTACTTCTTCTTCTTTGCTTCTTTTTATTCTTATTCTTATTCTTCTTCTACCTCTTTCACTTCTTCTTCTTGTTCTTCTTCTTCATCTTCTTCCTCTTCTTCTTCTACTCTTTCCCCTTCTTTTACTACTTCTCCTTCTTTGTCTTCTTCTTCTTTTTCTTCATCATCATCTTTTCTTCTTCTTCTTCTTCTACCACTACTACTACATCTTCTTCTTCTTTCCTATTTATTTTCACCTTCTTCTTCTTCTCCTACTTCATCTTCTTCTTCTTCTTCTTCTTCTTCTAAGTCTTCTTGCTCTTCTTCCTCCTACTTCTTTTTGTGCAACATCATCTTCTTCTTCTTATCGATTATCTTCTTCTTCTACTACTTCTTTTTCTACTTCTTTAGCTTCCTATTTGTCATCTTCTTCTTCTTTTTCTTCTTCTTCTTCTACTACTTCTTCTTCCTCCTTTTTCACTTCCTCTTCTTCTTCTTCTTCTTGTACCACTACTACTATATGTTCTTCTTCTTCCTTATCTTCTTCGACTTCTTCTTCACCATGATCATCATCTTCTTCTTCTACAACTATTTCTTCTACTTATTTTTCTTCTTCTTCTTCCTATTCTTCTTCTTCGTCGTCTTCTTCTCTTCTACTTCTTCTTCTTCCTCTTATTCTTCTCCTTCTTCTTCTTCTTCTTCTTTTTCTTCTTCCTCTTCCTCTTCTTCTTCTTTATCTTACATCTTCCACTTCTCGCTCTTCTTCTTCTTCTTCTTCTCCTATTTCCTTTTCTTGTTCTTCTTCTTCTTCTTCTTCTTCTTGTTCTCCTTTTTCATCTTCTTCTTCCACTTCCTTAACTTCCTCATCTACTTATTCTTCTTCGTCATCATCTTCCTCTTTTTCTTGTTCTTGTTCTTCCTCTTATTCTTATTCTTATTCTTATCCTTAGCCTTCTTCTCCTATTTCTTGTTCTCCTTGTTCTTCTTCTTCTTCTTCTTCTTCTTTTTGTTCTTGTTTTCTTCTTCTTCTTCCCATACTACTACTACTTATTCCCCTTCTTCTTCTTCTTCTTCATCATCATATTGTTCTTCTTTATCTTCTTCTTTATCATATTATTGTTCTTCTTCATCTTCTTCTTCAACTTGTTCTTCTTGATCATCTTCTTCTCTTTCTTCTTCTTCATCTACTTCTCTTTCTTCTTCTTCTTATTCTTTTGCTTATTTTTCTTCTTCTTCTTCTACTACTACTATTATTATTGCTACTACTACTACTAAAACTACTACTACTATCTCAATTACTACAACTTGTCCTTCTTCTTCTTCTCCTACTTCCTCTTCATCTTCTTCTTCTTCTTCATCTTCTTCTTCCTCTTCATCTTTCTCTTCAACTTCTTTTTCCTCTTGCACGTTATCATAATGATCTTCTTCTTCTTTATCCTTTTCTCCTTCTTCCTATTTTTCCTCTTCTTCTTTTTCATCATCATCAACTTCTTATTTTTTTTCTTCTTCCACTACTTCTTGTTCTACTTCTTCTCACTCTTCTACTTCATCTTCTTCTTCTTTTAATTCTTATTATTATTCTAATTCTTCTTCTCCTTCTTCTTTTTCTTCTTCTTCTTCTCCTCCTTATCCTCCTACTTCTTCTTCTTCTTCTTCATCTGCTTCCTCCTCCTACTTCTTCTTCTTCTTCTTCTTCTTCTTCTTCTTCCTCTCTTTTGCCTTCTTCTTCTTCTTTTTCTTCTTCTCTTCTTCTTCTTCTTCTTCTTCCTCGTCTTCTTCTTCTTTTTCTTCTTTCTCCTCTTCCTCTCCTTCTTCTTCTTCTTCCTCCCCCACTTTTTCTTCTTCTTGTTCTTCTCCTTCTCCATCTCCTTCTTCTTCTCCAGCTTCTTCTCCTTCTTCCCATTCACCTTCTTCTTCCTCTTCTTCTTCTCTTACTTCTCCTTCTTCGTATTGTTCTTCTGGTTCTTCTTCTTCTTCATTTTCTTCCTCCTCTAACTTCCTCCTCCTCTTATTGATCATCTATATCTTCTTCTTCTACTACTATTTCTTCTTCTTCTTTTCCTACTTCTTCTTCTTATACTTCTTCTTCTTCCTCTTCTTCTTCTTCTTCTTCCTCTTCCTCTTCTTCCTCTTCTTCTTCATCTTCTTCTTCTTCTTCTTCTTCTTCTTCTTCTCCTTATTCTTCTTCTTCTTCTTCTTCTTCTTCTTTCTCATCCTTTTCTTCTTCTCCTTCCTCTTCTTCCTATTCTTCTTCTTTTTCATCTTCTTCATCTTGTTCTTCTTCTCCTTCTTCTTCTTCTTCCTCCTTTTCTTCTCCTTCTTCTTCTTCTTCTTCTTCAACTTCTTCTTCCTTTTCTTCTTCATCTTCTTCTTACTAACATTATTATTCTTATTCTAATTCTTCTTCTTCTTCTTCTTCAACTTCTTCTTCTTTTCATTCTTCTTCTTCTTTTACTTCTTCCTCATCTTTATCTTCTTCTTGTTCTTCTTCATCTTCTTCTTCTAGTACTTCCTCGTCATCTTCAGCTTCTTAAATTGCTTCTTCATTTTCTTCTTCTTCTTTATCTTCTTCTTCTACCTCTTCCTCTTCTTCTTCTCTTCCTCTTCTTCTTCTTCTTCATCTTCTTCTTTGCCTCTTTCGTCTCCTACTTCTTTTTCATTTTCTTATTCTTCTTCTTCTTCTTCTTCTTCTTCACTTTCTTCTTCTTCTTTGTCACTTTCTTCTTCTTCTTCTCGTTATTCTTCTTCTTTTTCTTCTTCTTCTTCTTTTACTTCTAAAACTTCTTTTTCTTTTTCGTGTTCCTTTTCTTTTTCCTCTTCTTTTTCTTGTTCTTCTTCTTCTTCCTGCTCTTCTTCTTCTTCTTTTCTTCTTCTTCTTCTTCTTCTTCTTCTCTATGTTCTTATTCTACTTCTTCTTCTTCTCTTTCTTCTTCTTTTTCTTCTTCTTCTTTTAATTCTTCTTCTTCTTCTTCTTCACCTTCTTCTTCTTTCTTTATTTCTTCTTCTTCTACTTCTTCTTCTACTTATTTTTCTTCCTCTTACTTCATTTTCTTCTTCTTCATTTTATTTTCCTTTTCTTCTTCTTCAACTTCTTCTTCTTCATCATCCTCTTCTTCTTCTTCCAATTGTTTCTTCATCATCTTCTTCTTCTTCTTCTTATATTTCCTCTTCTTCTTCAACTTCTTAAATTTCTTCTTCTTCTTCTTCTTCCTCTTCTTCTTCTTCTTCTTCTTTTCTTCTTCCTCTTCTTCTTCTTCTTCTTTTTCTTATTCTTCTTCTTCCTCTTCTACTTCTTCTTCCACTTCCTCATCTCCTTCTTCTTCTTCATCCTCTTCTTCTTCGACATCTTCTTCTACCACTTCCTGTTCTTCTTCTCTGCCTCTACTTGTTGTTGTTGTTGTTCTTCTTCTTCTTCTACTTCTTCTTCTAGAACTGTATCTTCTTCATCTTCTTCTGCTTCTTTATCGTCGTGTTCTTATTATTATTATTATTATTCTACTACTACTTCTGCTATACTTCTTCTTCTCCCTTTTTCTACCTTCTTTTTCTTCTCCTACTTCCTCATCTTCTTCTTCTCCTTTTTCTTCCTCCTTTTCATCTTCTTTGTCTTCTTCTTCTTGAACTTCTTCTTCTTCACCATCTTTTTTTTATCCTACTTCTTCCTCTTCTTCTACTTCTTCTACTCCTTTAAATTCATATTTTTCTTCTAGTTCTTCTTCTTCTTGTCACTTCTTCTCCTTCTTTTCCTTCTTCTTCTTCTACATCTTCTTCATCTTCATCTTCTTATTCTTATTGTTCTTCTGTTTCTTCTTCTTCATCTTCTTCACCATCTTCTTCACCATCTTCTTCATCTCCAACTTCTTCTTCTTCTTCTTCTTCTTCTTTAGCTTCCTATTCCTCTTCTTCTT
>JAIUJO010000668.1:107500-112500 GCA_023846275.1 Vanilla planifolia | reverse complement strand
TCTTCTTCTTCTTCTTCTTCCTCTTCCTCTTCTCCTTCTTTATCTTACATCTTCCACTTCTCGCTCTTCTTCTTCTTCTTCTTCTTCTTCTTCTCTTATTTCCTTTTCTTGTTCTTCTTCTTCTTAATCTTCTTCTTGTTCTTCTTTTTCATCATCTTCTTCTACTTCCTTAACTTCCTCATCTACTTATTCTTCTTCGTCATCATCTTGCTCTTTTTCTTATTCTTGTTCTTCCTCTTATTCTTATTCTTATTCTTAGCCTTCTTCTCCTATTTCTTGTTCTCCTTGTTCTTCTTCTTCTTCTTCTTCTTTTTGTTCTTGTTTTCTTCTTCTTCTTCCCATACTTCTTCTTCTTCTTCTACTTCTTCATCTTCTTCTTCTTCTTCTACATCTTTTTCTCATAATTAAACATTCATCTTCTACTTCTTCTTCCTCTTCTTCTTTTTCTTTTTCTCCTCCTTCTTGTATGACCTATTCTTCTTCTTTACCCTCTTCTTCTTCTTCTACCTTTTGCTTCTTCTTCTTCTTCTTCTACTTCTTCTTCTTCCTCTTCTTCATCTTCCTCTTCCCCCGCTTCTTCTTCTTCTTCTTCTTCGTCTTCTTCTACTTCTTCTTCTTCTTCCTCCAGTTCTTCTTCTTTTTCTTTATCCTCATCTTTTTCTTCTTCTCATTCCTCCACTTGTTGTTCTTCTTCTCTTTTTTCTTTTTCTTCTTTTTTTTCTTCTTCTTCTACTTCTTATTCTTCTTTTTCTTCTTCTTGTTCTTTTTCCTCTTCTCCTCCTTCCTCTTCATCTCGTTCTTCTTCCTTACCTTCTTCTTCTTCTCCTTCTCGTTCTTCCCCTTCTTCATCTTCTTCTTCCTCTTCCACTTCTTTTTCCTCTTTGTTTCTTCCTTTTACTCCTTCTTCTTCTTTTTCTTATTCTTAATCTTCTTCTTCTTCTTGTTCTTCTTCTTCTTTTTCTTCTTCCACTCCTTCCTCAGCTTCTTCAATTTCTTCTTGATTTTCTTCTTCTTCTTCTCCTTCTTCTTCATCTTCTTCTTCTTCCTCATCTTCTTTTTCTTCTTCCTCCTCTACCTCTTCTTCTTCTTTTTCTTCTTCCTCTTCTTCTACTTCTTCTACTTCTTCTTCTACTTTATCGTTTTCTACTTCGTCCACTTCTTCTGCTTCTCCTTCTTCTTCTTCTTCTTTTTCTTCTTCTTTTTCTTCTTCTTCTTCTTCTTCTTCTTCTTCTTCTTATTCTTCTTCTTTTTCCTATTCTACTTCTCATCTTAACCTCTACTTCATCCTATACTTCTTCTTCTTCTCCTTCTTCTTCTTCTTCTTCTTCTTCTTCTTCTTCTTCTTCTGCTTCCTCTTCTTCTTCTTCCTCCTCTTAATTCTTCTTCTTCAACATTTTCTTCTTCTTATCCTACTTCTTCTGCTTCTCCCTCTTCATCTTCTTCTTCTTCTTTGTCTTCTTCTTCTTATTCATCTTCTTCTCCATCATTTTCTTATTCTTCTACTTCATCCTCTTCTTCTTCATCTTCTACCGCTTGTTCCTCTACTTCTTTTTCTTCCACTTCTTCCACTTCTTCTTCTTCTTGTTTATCTTCTTCTTCTTCTTCTTCACTTCCCTTCTCCTTATTTTCTTCTTATTCTTCTTTGTCTTTTTGTTATTCTTCTTCTTCATCTTTTTTTTCTTCTTCTTCATTATCTTCTTATTCTTCTAGTTCTAGTACTACTACTTCCTCCTCTTCTTATTCTTCTTCTTCTTTTTGTTATTCTGCTTCTACCACTTCAAACCTCTTCTTCTTCTTCTTCCTCTTCTTCTTCTTATTCATATTCTTCCTCTTTTATTTCTTCTTCTTCTTCTTCTTATTCTTTGTCACCTCCAACTTCTTCTTCCTCTTACTTCTTCTTCCTCTTCTTCTTCTTCCTCTTCTTCCTTATCCTCTTCTTCTTCTTCTTCTTCTTCTACTACTACTACTACTACTACTCTACTACTACTTCTTCATCTTCTTCTTCTTCCCCATCCTCTTCTTCTTCTTCCTCTTTGTCAACTTTTTTTCCTCTTCTTATTCTTCTACTTCTTCTTCTTCTTCTTCTTCTTGTTGCACTTCCTCTTCTTCTCTTTCTTTTTTTTCTGTAACTTCTTCTTCATCATCATCTTCATCATCTTCCTCCTCTCTTTATTCTTCTTCCTCTTACTTCTTCTTCTCCCTCTACTTCTTCTTCTTCTTCTTCTTCTTCTTCTTCTTCTTCCTCTTCTCTTCTTCTTAAACATCTTCTTCTTCTCCTACTTCTTTTGCTTTTGCTTCTTCTTCTGGTTACTTCTTCTTCTTCTTCTTGTTTATCTAAATCTATTTCTGCTTCTTCTTCCTCTTCTTCTTCGTTGTCTTCTTCCTCATCCTCTTGTTCTTCTGCTCTTCTTCTTCTACTGCTACTATGACTTTTTCTTCTTCTTCTTCTTTCTATAACTTTTTTTCTTCTTCTTCATCATATTTTTATTCTTATTCATATTATTCCTCTTCTTCTTCTTCTTCTTCTTCTTCTTCCTCTTCTTCTTTTCATCATAATCTTCTTCTTCTTCTTCACTTTCTTCTTCAACTTATGCTTCCCCTTCTTCCTCTTCCTCTAATTGTTCTTCTTGTTTTTCTTCTTCCTCTTTTTCTTCTTCTTCTACCTTTTCCTGTTCTTCTTCATCTTCTTTTTCTTTTTCTTCTTCTTCTTCTTCTTCTTCTTCTATTACTTTTACTTCTACCACTTCTTGTCCTTCTTCTTCTTCTTATTCCTATTCTTCTTTTGTTTCTTCTTCTCCTTCTTCTTCACCTTATTCTTCGTTTTATACTTCTTCTTCCTCTACTACTACTTCAACTACTGCTTCCTCCTCTTCTTCCTCTTCCATTTCTTACATCTTATTCTTTATCTACTTCTTCTACTTCATCTAGTTCTTCCTCTTCATTTTTTACTTCCTTCTCTTCCTCTTCATCTTCTTTGCCTTCTTCTCCTTCTTCTTTTGCTTCTTCTTCTTCTTTTTCTGCTTTGTCTTCTTCTTCTTCTTCTTCTTCTTCCTCTTCCTCTTCTTCTTCTTCTTCTTCTTCTTCTGCTTCCTCTTCTTCTTCTTCCACTTCTCCTTCTTCTTCTTGTTCTTCATCTTCTTCTTCTTCTTCTACTACTACAACTAAAAAAACAAGTTCTTTTGCTTCTTTTTTCTTCCTCATCTTCTTCTTCGTCTTTTTCTTCTTCTTCTTCTTCTACTTCTTCTATTATTTCTTTTTCTTCTTCTTCTTCTTCTTCTTCATCCTCTTCTTGCTCTTCCACTTCTTCCTCTTCTTCTTCTTCTTAATGATCTTCTTGTTCTTTTTTTTCTTCTTCTTATTCTTCTTCTTTTTCTTCTTCTTCTTCTTCTTCTTCCTCCTTTCTTCTTCTTCACTGATTTCATCTTTCTCTTCTTCTTCTCCTTCTTCCTCTTCTACTTTAGCTTCCTCTTTCTTCTTCTTCTCCTTCTTCTTCTACTACTACTACTACTACTTCTATCTCTACATCTTCTTGTTCTCCTACTTCTTCTTGTTCCCCTTCCACCTCTTCATCTTCTTCTTCATCATTTTCTTCTTCTTCTTCTTCTTCTTCCTCTCCTTCTTCATCTTCTCCTTCTTCTTATGCTTCTTCTTCTTCATATTCTTCTTCTACTTCTTCTTATTCTTATTCTTTTTCTTTTTCTTTTTCATCCTCTCCTTCTTCTTCTTCTCCTACTTCTTTTATTCCAACTTCTTATTCTTCTTCTTCTTCTTGTTCTTGTTCTACTTCTTCTTCCTCCTCTTACTTCTTCTTCTTGCTCTTCTTCTTCTTCTTCTTCTTCCTCTCCTTCATCTTCTTCCTCTTCTCTTCTACTTTTTCTTCTTTTTTTCTTCTTCTATTTCTTCTTCTTCTTCTTCTCCTTCTTGTCCTTCTTCTTCTTCATTCACTTCCACTTCCTCCACTTGTTTTTCTCCAACTTCTTCTTCTTCTTCATCATCTTTTTGTTCTTCTACTTTTTCTTCTTCCTCCTCTTCTTCTTCTTCTTACTCCTCTTTCCCTTCTACTTCTTCTCCAGGTTCTTCTACTTCAACTTCTTCTTCTTCATCTTCTTTTTCTTGTTCACATTTTTCTTCTAATACTTCTTCTTCTTCTTCTTCTTCTTCCTCTTCTTCTCTTTCTTTTTCTTCTAATTCTTGTTCTTTTTCTTCTTTTTCTTTTTCTTCTTCTTCTTCTTCTTCTTCTTCTTCTTCTTTTCTTATTCTTCTTCTTCTTCTTCTTCTTCTACTTTCCTCCTCCATCTTCTTCTTCACCTTATTCTTCTTATCTTACATCTTCTTCTTTTTCCTCTTCTTCTTCCTCATTTAATTCTTCTTCTTCTTGTTCTTCTTTTTCTTCTTCTTCTTGTTCTTCTTCTTCTTCTTCTTCTTCTTCTTCTTCTACCTATTCTTCTTCTTTTTCCTCTTCCTCTTCTTCTTCCCTTCTTCTTCTACTACTACTTCTTTTTCTTCTTCTTCTTCTTATTCTTCTCCTTCTTCTTCTTCTTCCTCTTCTTCTTCTTGTTTGTAATCTTCTTCTACCTTTTTTCACTCTTCTTCTTGTTCTAATTCTTCTTCTTTTTCTATATCTTTTTATTCTTCTAATTTTTCTTCTTCTTCTTCTACTTCCTCTTACTTTTTCTTCTTCTTCTTCTCATCTTCTTCTACTTCTACTTCTTCTTCTTCCTCCCCCTCTACTTCCTCTTCTTCTTTTCTACTTCTTATTTTTCTTCTTCTACATCTTCTTCTTTTTCTACCTTACCTTCTTCTTCTTCACCTTCCTCTTCTTCTTCTTCTTCTTCTTCCTCTTCTTCTTCTTTATCTTCTTCCTTGTCTTGTCCTTCTTCTTCTTCTTCTTATTATTATTATTATTATTATTATTATTATTATTATTTTTATTCTTCTTCTTCTTCTAATTCTTCTTCTTCTTCTTCTTCTTCTTCTTCTTCTTCTTCTTCTTCCTCCTA
>JAIUJO010000668.1:90000-102500 GCA_023846275.1 Vanilla planifolia | reverse complement strand
GTTTGACTTCTTCTCCAACTTCTTATTCTTCTTCTTCTTCTTCTTCTTCTTCTTCTTCTTATTCCTTTTATTCTCCTTCTTCTTCTTCTTCCTCTTTTTCTTCTATTTGTCTTTTTTCTTCTTCTTTTTCTTCATCTTCTTCTTCTTCTTCTCCTTCTTTTCCTTCTTCTTCTTCCTCTTCTTCTTCTTCCTCTTCTTATTCTTCTTTCTCTTCTATTAATGCTACTACTTCTTCTTTTTCTTCTTTTCTTCTTCTTCTTCTTCTTTTTCTTGTTCTTCTACTACTACTACTACTACTTCTTCTTCCTCCTCTTCTTCTTCTTCTTGCTCTTCTTGTTCTTCTTATTATTATTGTTATTCATCTTGTTATTCTACTTCTTTTCCATCTTTTTCATCTTTTTCTTCTCCTTATTTTTCTTCTTCTTCATCAACTTCTAATTCTTCTTCTTCATATCATTTTTCTTGTTCTTTTTCATCTACTTCACCTTCTCCTTCTTCTTATATTTCATCTACCTCTTCTCCTTCTTCTTCTTCTTCATCTACTACTACTACTGCTTCTTCATCTTCTTCTTCTACTTCTTCTTCTTCTCCTTCTTCTCCTTCTTCTCCTTCTCCTCCTCCTCCTCCTTATTCACTTCTTCACTTTCTTCTTCTTATTGTTTTTTTTTCTTATTTTTCTTCTTCTTCTTTTCCTTCTCCTTAATCTCTTTAAATTTCCTCCTCTTTCTCTTCCTCTACTTCTCCTTCTCCTTCTTCCTCGCCTTCTTCTTCTCCCTCTACTACTTCTTCTTCTTCTTGAACTACTACTACTTCTTTTTCTTCCTCTTCCTCTTCTTCTTTTTCCTCTTCTTTCTCTTGTTCTTCATCTTTTTCGTCTTCTTCTTCTTCTTCTTTTCTTTTGCCTCTTCTTCTTCTCCTACTTTTCCTTCTTCTTGTTCTTATTCGTGTTCATCTTTTTATTTTTCTTCTTCTTTTTCTTCTTCTATGTCTTCTTGTTCTTCTTATTTTTCTTCTTCTTCTATTCTTCTTCTCCTTCTTCTTATTGTTCTTATTTTTCTTCTCCATCTTCTTCTTCTTCTTCTTCTTCTTCTACTCCTTCCTCTTGTTCATCTTCTTCTTTTTCTTCCTCTTCCTCTTATGTTCTTCTTCTTCTCCTCCTCCTCCTTTTACTCATTCTTTCTCTTCGCCTTCTCATTTTTCTTCTTGCTATTCTTCTTCTTCTTCTTCTTTGTCTTTTTTCTTAGTCTTCTTCTTCTTGTTCTACTTCCTCTTCTTCTTCTTCTTCTTCTTCTTCTACATTCCCTTCTTCGTCTTCTTCTACTTTTTCTTCTTCTTCTTCTTCTTCTTCTTCTTCTTCTTTTTACTCTTCTTCTTCTTGTTCAACTTCTTCTTCTTACTCTACTTTATCTTCTACCTCCTCTTCTTCTTTATCTTATTATTATTCTTCTACTTCTCACTGTTCTTCTTCTTCTCCTCCACCTCCTCCATTTATTCTTACTCATCCTTAACTTCTCCTTGTTGTTCTTCCCTTTCTACTTCTTCTTCTCTCCTTCTTCTTCTTCTTCTTCTTCCACTTCTTTCACTTTTACTTCTTATTCTCTTTCTTCTTCTACTTGTTCTTTATCTTCTCCTTCTTCCCCTTCTTCTTCTTCTTCTCCCTGTTCATCTTCTTCCATCTCTTTTCCTTTCTTCTTCTTCTCCATTTTCCTCTTCTTCTATGTCATCTACTTCTTCTCCTTGTTCTTCATCTCCTCCTTCTTCTTCATCTTCTTCTTCTTCTTCTTCTTCTTCTTTCTCTATTACTTCTTATTCTACTTCCTTTTCTTCTTCTTCATCTTCTTCTTCTACCTCTAGTTCCTCTTCTTCTTCTTCTTCTTCTTCTTTTTCTTCTTCTTCTTCTTCTTCCACTTCTTGTTCTCCTTCTTCTTCTTCTTCTTAAGCTTCTCCTTCTACCCTTTTATCTTCTACTTCTTCTTCTTCTTCCCCACCTTTTTTTCTTCTTCTCTTCGTTTTCTTCTCCTCCTTTTTTTCACGTTCTTCTTCTTTTTCATCTTCTGCTTCTTATTTCTCCTCTTCTTCTTGTTCTTCTTCTCTTTCTTCATCCCCTTTTTCTTCCCTTCTACTTCATCTTCATCTTCTTCCTCTTCTTCTTTTCCACCTTATTCTTTCTCTTCTTCTTCTTCTTCTTCTTCTTCTTCTTTTCCTTCTTCTTCTTCTTCTTTTTCTTATCCTTCTTCTTCTTCCTCTCCTTATCCTTCTTCTTCTTCTTCTTCTCGTACTTCTTCTTCTTGTCCTCCTTTATGTTCTTCTTATACTTCTTCATCATCTTCTTCTACTGCTTCCTCTTCTTCTTCTCCTTTTTCTTCTTCTTCTACTTCTTCCTCTTCTTCTTCTTCTCCTTGTTGTACTTCTCCTTCTTCTCCTTCTTCATTTTCTTCCTCTTCTACTTCTTTTTCTACTTCAAGTTCCTTTTCTTCTTCTTCTTCTTATTCTTCTTCTTCTTGTTCTTGTTCCTTCTTCTTCTCCTTCCTTTTCTTCCTCTTCTTCTTCTTCTTATTTTTCTTCTTCTTCTTCTTCCTCTTCTTCTTCTTCTCCTTTCTTCTTCTTCGTCTTCTTCTTCTTCTTCTTCTGCTTCCTCTTCTATTTTTCTTCTTCTTCTTCTCCTCCTTTTTCATCATATTCTTCATCTTCTACTACTACTACTACTTCTTTTCCTTCTTCTTCTTCATCTATTCCTTCTTCTTCTCCTTCTCCTTCATCCTCTTCTTCTTCTTCTTCTTCTTCTTCTTCTTCTACTTCTACTACTACTTCTTCTTCTACTACTCGATTATTTTCCTCCTATTCTTCTTCTTCTCCTTTTACTTCTTCTTCTTCTTCTTCATGTTCCTCTTCTTCTTCTATGCCTACTTCTTCTCCAACTTCTTCTTCTTCTTCTTCTTCTACTTTTGCTCTGCTTCTTGTTTTTTTTCTTCTTTTTGTTGTTCTTCTTCTTCTCCTCCTTCATCTCCTTCTTTTTCTTCTACTTCTTATTCTTCTTCTTCTCCTTCTTTTTCTTCTTCTTATACCACTACTTGTTCTTCTTCATCTTCTTCCACAAATTCTTCTTCCTTTTCTGGTTCTTCTTCTTCTTCTTCTTCTTCTTCTACTTCTTTTCCTTCAAGTTCTTCTTCTTCTTCTTCTTCTTCTTTCTCTTATACTACTGTCCTCTTTCTTCTTCCTCTTACAACTCTTCATCTTCATCTACTTCTTCTTCTTCTCCTTCTCTTTCTTCTTCTCCTGCCTCTTCTTCTTCTTCTTCTTATTCTTAATCTTCTTCTTCTTATTCTTCTTTCTCTCCTTCTTCTCATTCTTATTCCTCTTCTTCTTCTACTTCTTCAACTACTACTTCTTCCTCATCATCATTTTCTTCTTCTTCTTATTCTTCTCCTCCTCCTTTTTCTACTTCTTCTTCTCCTTCTCCTTCCTCTTCTCCTTCTCCTTCTTCTTCTTCTTCTTCTTCCTCTTCTTCTTTTTCAACTTATATTGTCTTCTTCTTCTTCCTCTTCTTCATGTTCAACTTCTTCTTCTCCTTATTCTTCCTCTTATTATTCTTCTTCTTCCTCTTCTTATCCTTATTCCTCTTGTTATGTTTCTTCTCTTTCTTCTTCTACGTCTTCTTCTTCGTCTTCTATCTTTTCCTCTTGTTCTTTTTTACTTTTTCTCCTTCTCCTTCTTCTCCTTATTCTACTACTACTACTACTTCTTCTTCTTCATTTTCTCCTTCTTTTCTTCTTTTTCTCGTTCTTCCTCTTTTTTGATGTGTCCTTATACTTTTCTTCTTCTTGTTCTTCTTTTTTTTGCTTCTTATTCTTCTTTATCTTTTTCTTTTTCCTGTTCTTCTTCTTCTTATTCTTCTTCTTCTTCTTCTTCTTCTTCTTCTTCTTTGTCTTCTTCTTCTACTTTTTTTTCTTCTTCTTCCTCTTCTTCTTCTTCTTCTTCTACTACTTTTTCTTCCTCTTCTTCGTCTTGGTTTTGTTCTTGTTCTTCTTCTTCCTCTTTAATTTCTTTTTCTTCCCCTTCTTCCTTTTCTTCTTCTTCTACTTCTCCTTTTTCTACTCCTTATTCTTCCTCTCCTTCTTCATCTTCTCATTCTTCTTCTTCTCATTCACTTTCTACTTCTTTTTCCTCTTCATCTTCTTCTTCTTCTTCTTCTTCTTTATTCTTTTCTTCTTCTTCTTCTCCTCCTTTTTCTGTATCTTCTTCTTCTCCTTCTTCCCCTTCTTCTTTTTCTCCTTCTTGTTCTTCTTCTCCTTTTCCATCTTCTTCTTCTTCCCCTTCTTCTTCTACTCCTCCTTTTCATCATTTCCCCTTATACTTCATCCTCTTCTTCTTAGTGATCTTTCTCCTCTTCTTCTTTGTCTTCTTCTCCAAATTCTTCTCCTTCTTCTTCTTATTGTGTTGTTTCTGCTTCTTCTTCTTCTTCTTCTATTTCTCCTTATTTTTCTTGTTGTTCTTGTTCTTCTTTTTGTTCTTCATCTTCTTTTTGTCCTTCTTCTTCTTCTTCTTCCTCTTCTTCTTCAACTTCTTCTTCTACTACTTCTCCCTCTATTTCTTCTTGTTCTACCACTACTCCTTGTTCATCTTCTTTTTCTTCTTATTCTTTCTCTTCTTACACTTCTTGTTTTTCTTCTATTTCTCCTTCTTCTTCTGATTCTTTTCATTCCTCTTCTTCATGTTCTTTTTCTTCTTCTTCTTCTTCTTCTCCTTCCACTGCTTCTTCTTCATCTATCTTTTTCTTTTTCTTTTTCTTTTTCTTGTTCTTCTTGTTCTCCTCCTTTTTTCTTCTTCTTCTTTTCCTTCTTCTCCCACTTCTTCCTTTTCTCCTTCTCCTTTTTCTTCTTCTTCTTTTCCTCTTCTTCTTCTACTACTTCATCTTCTTCTTCTTTTTCCTTTTCTTCTTCCTCTTAGTATTCTTCTTCTTGTACTACTTCTTCGTCTTCTTCTTATTCTACTAACACTTCTTCGCCTTTTTCATTTTTTCATCTTTCTCTCCTTCTTCTTCATCTTCTTCAGCTTGGCCTTCTTCTCCATCTTCTTTTTCTTCTCATTCTTCTTCTTCTTCTTCTTCTTCTTCTTCTCCTTCTTATCCCTCTCCTCCTCTCTCATATTCTTCTTCTTCTTCTTCTTCTTCTTTCTCATCTACTTCCTTTTCTACTTCCTTTTCTCCTTCTTCTTCTTCTTCTTCTTCTTCTACTTCTAGCTCCTTTTCTTCTTCTTTTTCTTTGTCTTCTTCTTCTTCTTCTTCTACTACTACTACTTCTTCTACTTCTTCTCCTTCTGCTTCTTCTTCTTCTTCTTCTCCTTCTTCTTCTTCTTCTTCTTCCTCTCCCACTTCTTTTTCTTCTTCTTCTTCTTCTTCTTTTTCTACTTCTTCTTTTATTTTCCTTCTTCTTCATCATCTTGTTCTTCTTCTTCTTCTTCTTCTTCTTCTCCTTCTTCTTCTTCTTCTTCTTCTTCTTCTTCTTCTCCTCTTCCTTCTCTGTTTTCTTCTTGTTCTTGTTCTTCTTCTTCTTCTATTTATAGCGCCACTTCTTCCTCTTCTACCTATACTCCTTCTTCTACATCTTTATCTTCAACTTCTCCTTCTTCTTCTTCTTCATCATCATCATCATCTTCTTCTTCTTCTTCTTTTCCACCTTTTTCTTCTTCTTCTTCTACTACATCAACTTCTTCTTCTACTTCTTCCTCTTCTTTTTCTTCTTCTTACTTTTCCTCTTGTTCTTGTTCTTCTTAATCTCCTTCTTCTTTTTCTTCCTCTTCTTCTTCTTCCTCATCCACTTCTGCTTCCTCTTCTTCTTCTGTTTCATCTTTTACTTATTTGTCTTCCTCTTCTTCTTCTTCTTCTTCTTCTCCTCCTTTTACTTCTTCTCCTGCTCCTTTTCTTCTTCTTCTTCTCCTACTTCATCTTCTTCTTCTTCTTCTTCTTCTTCTTTCTCTTCTTCTTTATCAACATCTTGTTCTTCATCTTCATCTTCTTCTTCTTGTACTTCTTCTTCTTGTTCTTCTTTATTTCCATCTTCTTTTACTTCTTATTCTTGTTCTACTCCTTCTTCTTCTTCTCCTTCTTCTTCTTCTTGATCATCTTCTTCCCTTTCTAGATCCTCTTCAGCTCTTTTTTCTTTTTTATCTTCTTCTTCTACTTGTACTTCTTCTTCTTCATCATCATCATCATCATCATCATCTTCTTCTTCTTCTTGTTCTTCTTCTTCTTATTATTTTTTTTATTCTTCTTGTTCTTCTTCTCCTTCTTCTTCTTCTTCCTCCTTTTTAGCTTCTTCTTAGTCCTCTTCTTTTTCTTCCTTTCTTTCTTCCTCTTCTTCTTTTTCTTCTTCATCTCCTTCTTCTCCTTCTTCCTCTTCTTCTACTTCTTCTTCTTCTTCTTCTTCTTCTTCTACTACTACTACCTCCTCTTTCCCATCATCTTTGTCTTCTACTTCTCCTCTACTTCCTCTTCATCCTTTTCTTCTTATTGTTCTTCAACCTCTTCTTCACTTTTTTCTTCTTCCTCTTCTTCTTCTTCTTATTCTTCTTCTTCTTCTTCTTCTTCTTCTTTATTTTCTTCTTCTCCTTCTCCTCATCCTTCTTCTTCTTCTACTTCTTCGTCTCCTTCTTCTTTTCCTCCTTCTTCGTCTTCTTCTTTTTCTTCTTCTTCTTCTTCTTCTCCTCCTTCTCTACCTTCTTCTTCTTTTTAATCTTCTCCTCCTTCTTCTTGTTTGTCTTCTTCTTCTTCTTCTTCATCTCCTCCACCTCTGGCTCTTACTTCTCCTTTTTAGTCTCTTTCCTCTTCTTCTTCATCTTCTTCATCTTCTTCTTCTTCTCCTCCATCTCTCTCTCATTCTCCTTCTTCTTCTTCCTCTTCTATAACTTCTTCTCTTGTTGCTACGACTTCTTTTTCTTTTTCATCTTCTTCTACTACTTTTTCGACTTCTTCTTCTTGTTGTTCTTCTCCTTCTTTCTCTTCTCCTTCTGCTTCCTCCACTTCTTCTTCTACTCCATCTTTTTCTTCTCCCTCTTTCTCTTCTTTTTGTTCTTTTTGTTCTTTTTCTTCCTCTTCTTCTACTACCATTAGTACTTATTCTTCAACTTCTTCTTGCTTGACTTCTCCTCCAACTTCATCTTCTTCTTCCTCCTCTTCATCGTCATCATCATCATCATCTTCTTCTTCTTCTTCTTCCTCTTCTTCTCATTCTTCTTCTTCTTGTTTTTTTCTTCTTTTTCTTCTTCTCCCTCTTCCTCTTCTTCTTCTTCTCCATCAATTTCTTCTTCTTCTTCTTTTATTTGTTCTTTTTTTTTCTCCTTCTTCTTCATCTTTTACTACTACTACTACTATTTCTTCTTCTTCCTCCTCCTCTTCTTCTTCTTTTTCTTTCCCTTATTCTTCTTCTTCATCTTCTTCTTCTTCTTCTTATTCTTCCTCTTTTCCTTCCTTTTCTTCTTCTTCTTCTTCTTATTCTTCTTCTACCACTACTACTACTTCATCTTCTAATTCTTCTTCTTCTTTTTCTTTTTCTTTTTTCTCTTCTTATTCTTCTTCTTCTTCTTCTTCCTCTTGTTCTTCGTCCTCTTCTTCTTCTTCTTCCTCTACTTTTACTACTACTTTTGCTTCTTCTTCTTCATCTCCTTCTACTACTTCTTCCTCTTCTTCTTCTTCTTCTTCTTCTTCTACTTCTTCCTCTGCTTCTTCTCCTTCTTCTTTATCTTTTCCTTGTCCATATTCTTCTTCTTCTTCTTCTTCTTTCTCTTTTTCTTCTCTTTCTTCATCTTCCTCTTCTTTGTCTTGTTAATGTTGTTTCATTTCTTCTTTTACTTTTACTTGCCACTCCTTCTGTTTTTTCTTTTCTTATTCTACTTGTACTCCTTCTCCTCTGCCTCCTTATAATTATTATTCTTCTTCTTCTTTTGCTTTTTCTTCCTTTTCTTCTTCTTTTTCTTCTTCTTCTTCTTCGTATTCTTTTCCTTCTTCTTCTTCTTTTAGCTCTTCTTCTACTTCTTATTCCTCTTCTTCTTTTCCTTCTTCTAGTTCTTCTTATTCTTCTTCTTCTTGCATAATTCTTCATCCTCTTCTTCTTCTTTCTCTTATTCTACTTCTTCCCATTCTTCTTCTTGTACTTGTACTTATCCTTCTTCTTTTTCTTCTTCTCCTTCTTCTTCTCCTTCTTCTTCATCATCATCATCTTCTTCTTATTCTTCATCTTACTCTTCTTCAACTTGTTCCATTTCTTCCTCTTCTTCTTCTTCTTATTCTACTAGCTCTTCTTCCCCTTGCTCTTCTTTTCCTTCATCTTCTTCGCCTTCTTCTTCTTCTTCTTCTCCTTCTTCTACTTCTACTTCCTCTTCTTCTTTTTCTTCTTCTTTTTCTTCTTCTTCTTCTTCTTATTCTTCTTCTTAATCTTCCTCTCGTGCTTCTATGGCTACTCCATTTTCTTCATCTTCCTCTTCCTCTTTATTTTCTCTTCTTCTACTTCTTGTTCGGTTTTTTTCTTCTTCTTCTTCTCCTCCTTTCACTCCTTCCTCTTCTTCTTCTTCTTCTTCCTATTTTCTTCTTCTTCTTCTTCGTCTGCTTCCTCTTCTTCTTCTCCTTTTTCTCCTTCTTCTACTGCTTTTTCTTCTTCTCCATCTTCTTCTTCGTCTTCTACTTCTACTTTTACTTCATTTTCTTCTTTTTCTTCTTCTTCTTCTTCTTCTTCAACTTCTAGTTCCTTTTTTTCTCCTTCTTCTTCTTGTTCTTCTTCTTCTTCTTGTCCTTCTTCATCTTCTTCTTCCTTTTTGTTTCTTCTTCTTCTTCTTCTTCTTCTTCTTCTTCTTCTGCTTCTCCTTCTTCTTCTTCTTCTTTCTTTTCTGCTTCGTTTCCTTCTTCTCGTCTTCTTCTTCTTCTTCTACTTTTGCTTCTTCTTTTTCTTCTTCTTCTTCTCCTTCTCCATATTCTCTTCTTCTTCTTCTTCTTCCCTTTCTCCATCTTCCTCTTCTTTGTCCTATTCTTGATGTTTCATTTCTTCATCTTCTACTTCTTCTTCCTCTTATTCTACTTCTTCCTCTTCTTCTTCTTCTACTACTTTTTCTTTTCCTTCTTCTTCTTCTTCTTCTTCTTCTTCTCCTTCATTCTCCTTCTTCATCTTCTTTTACTTTTTCTTGTTTATCTTCATCTTGTTCTTATTCTTCTTCTTATTATTCTTCTACTTGTTCCATTTCTTCTTCTTCTTCTTCTTCTAATTTCACTAACTCTTCATCTTTTTCTTTTTCTTCTTCTTCTTCTTCTTCTCCTCCTCCTCCTCCTCCTCCTCCTTCTTCCTCCTCGTCCTCTAATTATTCTTCTTAATTTTCCTCTTGTGCTTCTTCCTCTACCCCATTTTCTTCTTGTTCCTCTTCTTCTTTCTTTTCTTCTTCTTCTACTTCTTGTTCTCTTTCTGCTTCTTCTTTATCTTCTCTTTCTTTCACTCCTACATCTTCTTCTTCTTCTTCCTATTTTTCTTCTTCTTGTTTAGTCTGCTTCCCCTTCTTCTTCTCCTTTTTCATCTTCTTCTATTGCTATTTCTTCTTCCCCTTCTTCTAATTCATCTTCTACTTCTTTGCCTTCTACTTCCCCTTTTACTTTTCTTCTTGTTCTTCTTCTTCTTCTTCAACATCTAGTTCCTTTTCTTCTTCTTCTTCTTCTTCTTCTTCTTCTTCTTCTTTTACTTCTTCTTCGACATTTACTTCTTTTTCTTCTTCTTCTTCTTCTTCTTCTCCTTCATCGTCATCATCTTCTTTCGCTTTTGCTTCTTCTTCTTCTTCTCCTTCTTCTCCTTCTTCTCTTACATCTTCTTCTTCTACCTCTTCTTCTTCTTCTTCTCTCTCTTCTTCTTCTTCTTCTTCTTTTCCTTCTTCTTCTTCTTCTTCTTCCTCCTCCACTTCTCCTTCTTCTTCTTCTTATAGTTTCTATTTTTCCCCTTCTTTCAGTTCTTCTCCTTCTTCTCTTTCTTCTTCTCATTCTTTTTCTTATTCTTCTACTTTTATTTCTTTTTTTTATCTTCTTCTTTTTCTTCTTTTTCTTCTTCTTCTACTTCATCTTTTTCTCCTTCTTCTTCTTCATCTTCTTCTCCTTCTCCTTCTTCTTCTTCTTCTCTGTCTCCTTCTTCTTCTTCTTCTTCATCATCTTCTCCTACTTCATCTTCATCTTCTTCTTCTTCTTCCTCTTCTTCTTCCTATCATTCTTCTTCAACTTCTTCTTCTCCTTCCTCTTCTTCGTCTGCTTCTTCTCCTTCTTCCACATCTTCTTCTTCCACTTCTTCCTCTTCTTCCTCTTCTCCTGTTTTTTCTTCTTCTTCTACTTCTTTTCCTTGTTCTTCTTCTTCTTCTTCTTGTTCTTCTTCTTCTTATTCTTCTTCCACTTCTACTTCCCCTGCTACTTCTTTTTCTTCTTCTTCTTGTACTTTTAGTTCCACTTCTTCTGCTTCTTGGCCTTTTTCTACTTCTTCTTCATGTTGTTGATATTCTTCTCCCCTTACTTCTTATTTTCCTTTTACTTCTGTTTCTTCTTTTACTTCTTCTACTTCTCCTTCGACTTCTTCTTCTTCTTCTTATTTTTTTCCTTCTTTTGATTCTTTTTCTTCTTTTTCGTCATCTTCTTCTTCCTCTTCTTCATCCTCTTCTTCTTCTTCTTCTTCTTCTTCTTCTTCTTCTTCTTTTCCTTCATCTTCATCATCTTCTTCTTCTTCTTCTTCTTCTTTTTCTTCTTCTTCCTCTTCTCTCCTTCTTCAATTTTTCTTCTTCTTCCTCTTCTCCTTCGACTTCTTCTTCTTCTTCTTATTTTTTGCCTTCTTTTGATTCTTTTTCTTCTTTTTCGTCATCTTCTTCTTCCTCTTCTTCATCCTCTTCTTCTTCTTCTTCTTCTTCTTCTTCTTCTTCTTCTTTTCCTTCATCTTCATCATCTTCTTCTTCTTCTTCTTCTTCTTTTTCTTCTTCTTCCTCTTCTCTCCTTCTTCAATTTTTCTTCTTCTTCCTCTTCTCCTTCTCCTTCTTCATTTTATTCTTGCCCTGATTCTTCTTCTTCCTCTTCTCTTCTTCTTCTTCCTCCACTTTCCTATCTTCTTCTTCTTCTTCTTCTTTTTCTTCCTCTTCTTTCTCTTCTTCTTGCTTTTCTTCTTCTCTTTTTTTTTCTTCTTCTTCTTCTTAATCTCCTCCTTGTTTTTCTTCCTCTTTTTCTTCTTCTTCTCCTCCTCCTCCTCCTTCTCGTCCTCTTGCTCATCTTTCTTCTTCTTTTTGCTATTTTTCTTCTTCTACTTCTTCTTCTCCTCCTCCTCCTCCTCCTCCATTTCCTTCTTTTTTATCTTCTCTTGCTTCTTCATTTTCTTCTTCTTCTTTTTCTTCTTCTTATTTTGCTTATTATTCCTCTTCTTGTAGTTCTTCTTCTTCTTCTCCTTCTTCTTCTTCTTCTTCTTCTAATTCTTCTTCTTCTTCTACTTCTTCCTCTTTTCCTTCTTCTCTTTCTTCTTCTTCTTCTTCTTCTCCTGCTTCTTCTTCTTCTTTTCTACTTCTTCTATTTCTTCTTCTTCTACTTCTCCTTCGTCTTCTTCTTCTTCTTCTTCTTTTTCTACTTCATCTTCTTCTTCCCCTTCTTCTTCTTAGTGTTATTGTTATTTTTTTCTTTTCTTCTAATTTTTTTGTTCTCCTTCTTCTTCAACTTCTTCCTTCTCTACTTCTCCTTTTTTTCCTTCGTCTTCTTCTTGTTCTTCTTCTTCTTCTTCTTATTCGTCGTCTTGAATTCTTCTTCTTCTTCCTCTTCTCCTTCTCTTTCTTCTTCTTCTCCTTCTCCTTCACTTCTTCTTTTTCTTCTTCATCATCATCATCATCTTCTTCTTCTACTTCCTCTTCCCCTTATTCTTCTTCTTCTTCTTCTTCTTCTTCTTCCTCATCTTTCACTTCTTCTTTTTCTTCTTCCCTGTCTTCTTCTCCTTTTTCTTCTTCTTCTTCTTCTACTTTTTCTTCTTCTTCTTAACCTTCTTCTTTTTAATCTTCTCCTACTTCTTCTACTTCTTTTTCTTCCTCCTCTTCTTCTTTGTCTCCTCCTTCTCTCTATCATTCTCCTTCTTGTTCTTCTTTTTCTTCTTCGTCCTCTTCCTCTTCTTCATCTGATGCTGCATCTTGTCCTTCTTCTTCATTATCTTCTCCTCATTTTTTTACTTATTCTACTTCTTCTTTTTCTTCTTCTATTTCTACTTCTCCTTCTCCTTCTCCTTCACCTTTTTCTTCTTCTTCTTCTTCTCTTTCTCCTTCTCCTCCTCCTCCTCCTTCTCCTCCTCTTCTTCTTTCTTCCTCTTCTTCATCTTCTTCTTCTTCTAGTTCTTCTTCATCTTCTTCTTCTTCTTCCTTTTCTTCTTCACCTCCTTCTCCTTCTTTTTAATCTTCTCCTACTTCTTCTTCTTCTTCTTCTTTGTCTCTTCTTTCTCTCTCTCATTCTCTTTCTTCTTCTTCTTATCTTCTTT
>JAIUJO010000668.1:82500-85000 GCA_023846275.1 Vanilla planifolia | reverse complement strand
CTTCATCTTCTTCTCCTTATTCTCCATCTTCTTCTTCTTGTCATTCTTCCTCTTCCTCTTCTGCTTCTTCTTACTTTCATTTCTCTTCTCCTTTTCCTTCATCTTCTGCTTCTTCTTCTTCTTCCTCTTCTACTTCTTTTCATTCTTCTTCTTCTTTTTTTCCTTCTAGTTCCACTTCTTCCACTTCTTCTTCATCTAGTTCTTCTTTTTGTTCTTCCTCTTCTTCTTCTTCTTCTTCTTTTTCTACTTTTTCAACTTCTTCTTCTTCTTCTTCTTCTTCGTTTGCTTCTTCTTCTTCTTCTTCTTCTTCTTCTTCTTCTTCTTCTTCTTTTTCTCCTTATTCTTTTTCTTCTTCTTCTTCTCCTTCTTTTTCTTCTTCTTCTTATTCTTTTTCTTCTTCTTCTCCATCTTCTTCGTCTTCTTCTTCTTCTTCTCAATTTTCCTTATTTTCTTATTCTTCTTTTTCTCTTTCTTCTTCTTCTTCCTCCTCTTTTACATCTTAGTCTTCTTCTTTTTCCTCTTATTCTTCTTCTTCTTCTTCTTCTTCTTCTTTTCCATCTTCTTCTTCATTTTCTTCTTTCATTCTTCTTCTGCTTCTTCAACTTCTTCTTCTCCTTCTTCTCCACCTACTTCTACTTCTACTTCTTCTCCTCCTTCTTTTTCTTCTCCTATTTCTTTTTCTTCTTCTTCTTCTTCCTCTTCTTCTTCCCCAAATTCTAGTTCTCCTTCATCATTGTCATCATCTTCTTCTTCTCCTTCTTGCTCTTCTTCATCTTCTACTTCTTTTTCTTCTTCTTCTAGTTCCTCTTCTTCTTTTTGATTTTTTTCTTCCTCTACTTCTTTCATTTCTTTTTCTACTTCTTCTTCTCCTTTTTCTTCTTCTTCTCCTTCTTCCTCTTCTTCTTCCTCCTCTTCTTCTTTCTCTTCTACTCCTTTTTTTCTTCTTCTTTTCCTTTTTCACTACTTCTTCTCCTTTGTCTTCCCCTTCTTCTTCTTCTTCATCATCTTCTTATTCTTTTACTTCCTCTCCATTCTTTTCTTCTTATTTTTCAACTTTCTCTTCTTCTTCTATTGTTTCTTCTTCTTCTTCTCCTCCTCCTCCTTCTCCTCCTCCTCTTCTTCCACCTCCTTTTTTAATCTTCTCCTCTTCCCTCTACTACTTCTTCTTCGTCTTCGTCTCCAACATTCTCTCATTCTCCTTCTTCTTCTTCTTCTTCTTCCTCCTCTTCTTCTTCATTTTCTTCTCCTGTTTTTTCTACTTCTTCTTTTCCTTCTTCTTCTTCTTCTTCTTCTTATTCTGCTTCTTCTTCTCTTTCTCCTTCTCCTTCTAATTCTACTTCTCCTACTCCTTGTTATTCATTCTATTATTCTTCTTCTTCTACTTCTTTTTTTACTTCTTCTTCATCTTCCTCTTCCTCTTCTTCTTCTTTATCTTCATTTCCTTCTCCTTCCCTTCTTCTTCTTCTTCTTTTTCATCCTTTTCCTCTATCTCTTCTTCTACTAATTCTTCTACTTCTTCTTCTTCTTCATCCTCTAGTTATTCTTTTTCTCCCTCTTCTTCTTCTTATTCACTATCTACTTCCTCTTCTGCTTCTTCTTCCTCTCCTTCTTCTTCTTCTTCTACTTCTTTTTTTCTTCTTCTTCTTCTTCTTCTTCTTCTTCTTCTTCTTCTCATTTTTTTACTTCTTCTTCTTCCCTTTCCCCCTCCTCTTCTTCTTCTTCTCCTTATTCTCCTTGTCTGCTTCCTTCTTCTTCTTCTTCTTCTTCCTCCCCTTCTTCATTTTCCCCTTCTACTCCTACTCCTCCTTCTGTCTCCTCTTCTTCTTCGTCTTCTTCTTCTTCTCCAACTTCTCCTTCTTCTTCTTTTTCTTCTTCTTCTACTTCTTCTTCTCCTTGATCTTCTTCTTCCCTTTTTTCTTCTTTTTGCTCTTCTTCTTCTTCACCTTCTTCCCCTTCTTCTATCACTTTTTCTTTTTCTTCTTCTTCTTCTCCCACTTTTTGCTCTTGATGTACTACTACTCCTTCCTCTTCATCTTCTTTTTCTTCTTAATATTATTATTATTATTCTTTTCCTTCTTCTTCTTGTTGTTAATCTTCATCTTTTTCTTTTTGCTTTACTTGTTCTTCGTCTTCTTCGTTTCTCCTCCTTTTCTTCTTCATCTTCTTCTTCTTCTTTATCTTCCTCTTCTTCTTGTTCTTCTTCATATTCTTCTCCATCTTATTCTACTACCTCTTCTTCCCCTTCTTCTTTTTCTTCTTTCTCTTCTTCTTCTTCTTCTTGTTATTCTTCTTCTCCTTCATCTTCTTCTTCTTCTACTTCTTCTCCTTCTCCTCCTTCATCTTCTCCTTCTTCTTCATCTCCTCTTCTTCCTCTACTTCCTCTTCTACTTCTTTTTCTTGCTCCTTCTCTTCTTCTTCTTCTGTTTCCAATTCCCCTTCTTCTTCTTCTTCTTCTTTTACTACTACTTCTTCTTCTTCTTTTTCTTCTTGTTTTCTTCTA
>JAIUJO010000668.1:65000-77500 GCA_023846275.1 Vanilla planifolia | reverse complement strand
CCTTTTCTTTCTCTTCTTTCTTTCCTCCTCTTTTTTTTCTTCTTCTTCTTTTTAATCTCCTCCTTCTTGTTCTTCTTTTTTCCTTCTTCTTCTTCTTCTTCTTCTTCTTCTCCTCCTCCTCCTCCTCCTCCTGCTCGTCCTCTTGCTCATCTTTCTTCTTCTTCGTCTTCTCCTCCTCCTCCTCCTTCTCCTTCTTCTTTTTGATCTTCTCATGTTTCTTCATCTACTTATTCTTCTTCGTCATCATCTTATTCTTTTTCTTGTTCTTGGCCTTCTTCTTATTATTCTTATTCTTATTCTTAACCTTCTTCTCCAATTTCTTCTTCTCCTTGTTCTTCTACTTCTTCTTCTTCTTTTTGTTCTTATTTTCTTCTTCTTCTTCTTCCCATACTTCTTCTTCATCTTCTACTTCTTCATCATCTTCTTCTTTTTCTACATCTTTTTCTCATTATTACACCTTCTTCTTCTACTTCTTCTTCTTCCTCTTCTTCTTTTTCTTTTTCACCTCTTTCTTGTATGACTTGTTCTTCTTCTTTACCCTCTTCTTCTTCTTCTACCTCTCGCTTCTTCTACTTCTCCTTCTTCTACTTCTTCTTTTTCCTCTTCCCCCTCTTCTTCTACTTCTTCTTCTTCTGCTTCTTCTTCTTCTTCGTGTTCTTCTACTTCTTCTTCTTCCTCTAGTTCTTCTTCTTTTTCTTCATCCTCACCTTTTTCTTCTTCTCGTTCCTCCACTTGTTGTTGTTCTTCTCCTTTTTCTTTTTCTTCTTCTTCTTCCTCTTCTTCTACTTTTTATTCTTCTTTTTCTTCTTCTTGTTCTTCTTCTTCTTCTTCTTCCTTACCATCTTCTTCTTCTCCTTCTTGTTCTTCCTCTTCATCATCTTCTTCCTCTTCTTCTTCCTCTTCCACTTCCTTTTCCTCTTTTTTTCTTCCTCTTACTTCTTCTTCTTCTTCTTATTTCTCTTCTCCTTAATCTTCTTCTTCTTCTTCAACTCCTTCCTCAGCTTCTTCAATTTCTTCTTGATTTTCTTCTTCTTCTTCTTCTCCTTCTTCTTCTTCTTCTTCTTCTCCTTTTTCTTCTTCTTCTTCTTTCTCTTCCTCTTTTTCTTCTTCCTCCTCTTCCTCTTCTTCTTCTTCTTCTTCCTCTTCTTCTTCTTCCATTTCTTCTTCTTCTTCTTCTTCTACTTCTTCTACTTCTTCTTCTTCTTCTTTATCATTTTCTACTTCGTCCTCTTCTTCTTCTTCTCCTTCTTCTTCTTCTTCTATTTCTTCTTCTTCTTCTTCTTCTTCTTCTTCTTATTCTTATTCTTCTTCTTTTTCCTATTCTACTTCTCATCTTAACCTTATACTTCATCACTTACTTCTTCTTCTTCTACTTCTTCTTCTCCTTCTTCTTCTTCTTCTTCTTCTCCTTCCTCTTCTTCTTCTTTCCCCTCTTACTTCTTCTTCATCAACATTTTCTTCTTTTTATCCTACTTCTTTTGCTTCTTCCTCTTTATCTTCTTCTTCTTCTTTGTCTTCTTCTTCTCGTTCATCTTCTTCTTCTTCTTCTTCTTCTCCATCATTTTCTTATTCTTCTTCTTCATCCTCTTCTTCTTCATCTTCTACAGCTTGTTCCTCTGCTTCTTTTTCTTCCACTTCTTCTTCTTCTTGTTTATCTTCTTCTTCTTCTTCTTCTTCTTTTCCCTTCTCCTCATTTTCTTCTTATTCTTCTTTGCCTTTTTGTTATTTTTCTTCTTCTTCATCTTTTTTTTTCTTCTTCATCTTTATCTTCTTATTCTTCTACTTCTACTACTACTACTTCCTCTTCTTCTTGTTCTTCTTCTTCTTCTTATTCTTATTCTACTTCTTCCACTTCAAACCTCTTCTTCTTCTTCTTCCTCTTTCTCTTCTTCTTCTTATTCATATTCTTCTTCTTCTTCTTCTTCTTCCGGTTACTTCTTCTTCTTCTGGTTACTTCTTCTTCTTCTTATTTACCTAAATCTATTTCTACTTCTTCCTCTTCATCTTCGTCGTCGTCTTCTTCGTCATCCTCTTGTTCTTCTGCTATTCTTCTTCTTCTTCTTCTTGTACTTTTTTTCTTCTTCTTTGTCATATTTTTATTCTTATTCTCATTATTCCTCTTCTTCTTCTTCTTCTTCCTCTTCTCGTTTTCATCATCATCATCTTCTTCTTCTTCTTCTTCTCTTTCTTCTTCAACTTATGCTTCCCCTTCTTCTTCTTCCTCTATTTTTCTTCTTGTTGACCTTCTTCCTCTTTTTCTTCTTCTTCTACCTTTTCCTATTCTTCTTCCTCTTCTTTTTCTTTTTCTTCTTCTTCTCCTTCTTCTTCTTCTTCTTCTTCTTCTTCTTCTTTCTCTTCATCCTCTTCTTCTCCTACTTTAACTTCTACCTCTTCTTGTCCTTCTTCTTCTTCTTCTTATTCCTATTCTTCTTTTGTTTATCCTTCTTCTCCTTCTTCTTCACCTTCTTCTTCGTTTTATACTTCTTCTTCCTGTTCTTGTTCTTCTTCTTCTTCTTCTTCTTCTTCTTCTTCTTCTTCTTCTTCCTCTTCTACTACTTCAACTATTGCTTCTTCCTCTTCTTCCTCTTCCATTTCTTACATCTTCTTCTTTATCTACTTCTTCTACTTCATCTAGTTCTTTCTCTTCATTTTCTACTTCCATCTCTTCCTCTTCATCTTCTTTGTCTTCTTCTCCTTCTTCTTCTACTTCTTCTTCTTTTTCTTCTTCATCTTCTTCTTCTTCTTCTTCTTTTTCTTCTTCCTCTTCCCCTTCTTCTTCTTCTGCTTCCTTTTCTCCTTCTTCCACTTCTCCTTCTTCTTCTTGTTCTTCATCTTCTTCTTCTTCTTCTACTACTACAACTACAAAAAAAATTTCTTCTGCTTCTTTTTTCTTCCTCATCTTCTTCTTTCACTTTTTCTTCTTCTTCTTCTTCTAATTCTTCTATTATTTCTTTTCCTTCTTCTTCTTCTTCTTCTTCTTGCTCTTCCCCTTCTTTCTCTTCTTCTTCTTCTTAATGATCTTCTTGTTCTTTTTTTTCTTATTCTTATTCTTCTTCTTTTTCCTCTTAACTTCTTCTCTGATTTCATCTTTCTCTTCTTCTTCTCCTTCTTCCTCTTTTACTTTAGCTTCCCCTTGCTTCTTCTTCTTCTTCTTCTTCTTCTTCTACTTCTATCTCTACTTCTTCTTCTCCTACTTCTTCTTGTTCCCCTTCCACCTATTCGTCTTCTTCTTCATCATCATCATCTTCTTCTTCTTCTACTTCTTCTTCTTCTTCTTCTTCCTCTTCTTCTTCATCTTTTCCTTCTTCTTCTACTTCTTCTTCTTCATTTTCTTCTTGTACTTCTTCTTATTCTTATTCTTTTTCTTTTTCATCCTCTCCTTCTTCTTCTTCTTCTACTTCTTTTATTCCAACTTCTTCTTATTATTATTCTTCTTCTTCTTTTTCTTCCTCTTCTTGTTCTACTTCTTCTTCCTTCTCTTACTTCTTCTTCTTCTTCTTCTTCTTCTTCCTCTCCCTCATCTTCTTCCTCTTCTTCTTCTACTTTTTCTTCTTCTTTTTCTTCTTCTACATCTTCTCCTTCTTCTTCTTGTCCTTCTTCTTCATCCACTTCCACTTCTTCCACTTGTTTTTCTCCAACCTCTTCCTCTTCTTCATCATCTTTTTGTTCTTCAACTTTTTCTTCTTCTTCTTCCTCTTCTTCTTCTTCTTCTTCCTCCTCTTCCTCTTCTTCTTCTTCTCAAGGTTTTTTTACTTCAACTTCTTCTTCTTCATCTTCTTTTTCTTCTTCATGTTTTTCTTCTAATACTTCTTCTTCTTCTTCCTCATCATCTTCTACTTCTTCTTCTTTCTCTTCTTCTCCTTCTTTTTCTTCCAATTCTTGTTCTTGTTCTTCTTTTTCTTCTTTTTCTTGTTCTTCTTCCACTTCTTCTTCTTCTTCTTCTTCTTCTTTTCTTCTTCTACTTCTTCTTCTTCTTCTTCTTCTTCTCCTCCATCTTCTTCTTCAACTTCTTCTTCAACTTCTTCTTATCCTACATCTTCTTCTTCTTCTGCTTCCTTATTTACTTCTTCTTCTTCTTCTTCTTCTCCTTCTTCTCCTTCTTCTTCTTCCTCTTCTTCTTCTTCTTCTTCTACCTATTCTTCTTCTTTTCCTCTTCCTCTTCTTCTTCCCTTCTTCTACTACTACTTCTTCGTGTTCTTCTTCTTCTTCTTCTTCCTCTTCTTGTTATTGTTTGTATTCTTCTTCTTCCTCTTTTCACTCTTCTTCTTGTTCTTGTTCTTCTTCTTTGTCTATATCTTTTTATTCTTCTAATTTTTCTTCTTCTTCTTCTACTTCCTCTTACTTTTTCTTCTTCTTCTTCTTCTTCTTCTACTTCTTCTTCTTCTTCTTCTTCCTCCTCTAATTTCTCTTCTTCCTCTTCTTCTTTTTCTACTTCTCCTTATTTTTCTTCTTCTACATCTTCTTTTTCTACCTTACCTTCTTCTTCTTGATCTTCCTCTTATTCTTCTTCTTCTTCTTCTTCTTCCTTAACTTCTTCCACAACTTGTCCTTCTTCTTCTTCTTCTTCTTTTTATTTTTATTATTATTATTATTATTATTCTTTTTCATCTTCTAATTCTTCTTCTTCTTCTTCTTCTTCTTCTTCTTCTTCGTCTCCATGTTCTTCTTCAGCTTCATCTTGTTCTCCTACTTGTTCATTTGCTTCTTCTTCTTCTTCCTCCTACTTCTCCTCTGATTTCAGCTTCTTGTTCTTCCTCTTCTTTTTCTTCTTCTTCTTCCTCGCCATCTTCTTCTTCTTGTTACTTCTTCTTCTTCTTCTTCTTCTTCTTCTTCTTCTTCTTCCTCTTTTCTTTCTTCTTCTTCCTCCTCTTTTCTTTCTTCTTCTTCTTCCTCTTCATCTTCTTCTTCTTCTTACTTCTTCTTCTTCTTCTTCTTTATCTTCTTTAACCTTTTTCCTCTTCTTTTTCTTCCTTTTCTTCTTATTATTATTATTCTTCTTCTTCTAATTCTTCTTCTTCTCCATCTTCATCTTCAGCGTCTTCTTGTTCTCTTACTTTCTCTTTTTCTTCTTCTTCCTCTTACTTCTTCTTCTCTGATTTCATCTTCATCTTCTTCTTGCACTTCTTTTACTTCTTCTTCTTCTTCTTCTTTTTCTTCTTCTTCTTCATCTTCTTCTTCTTCTTACTTCTTCTTTTCTTCTTCTTCTTTTTCTTTTTCTCCTTCTCCTTCTTCTTCTTCCTCTTCTTCTTCTTCTTCTTCTTCTTCCTTTGCCTCTTCTTCTTCTTCTTCTCCTTCCTCTTCTTCTTCTACCTCTTCTTCTTCTTCTTCTTCTTCTTCTTCTTCTTCTTCTACTTCTTCTTCTTCTTCTTCTTCTCCTTCTTCATCTTCTTCTTCATCTTCCCCTACTTCTTCTTCATCTTCCCCTACTTCTTCTTATTCTTCTACTAATTCTTCTTCCTCTTCTTCTTCAACATCTTGCTCTGCTTCCCCTGCTTTTTCTTCTTATTCTTCCTCTTCATCTTCTTCTTCGCCTTCTTCTTCTTCTTGTTCTTCTTCTTCTTCTCCTTTTTCTTCTTGTTCTACTTTTTCTTCTTGTTTACGTTCTTCTATTTCTCCTCCTCCTTCTTCTTCTTCTTCTTCTTTATCCACTACTACTACCACCTCTACCTTTTTTTCTTCTTCTTCTTCTACTTCTAGTTCCTCTCCTTCTTTTTGTTCTTCTTCCTCTTCTTCTTCTTCTTTTGTGTCTTATTCTTTATCTTCTTATGTTTCTCCATCTCCTTCTTTTTCTTCTTCTTCTTCCATTTCTACTTCTTCTTCACCTATTTCTTGTTATTATTATTGTTATTATTATTATTTTTCTTCTTCCTATTCTTGTTCTTGTCCTTCTTATTCTTCTTCCTCTTTTACTTCTACTGCATCTTCTTCTTCTTCATCTTCTTTCCCTCTATATTCTTCTTCTCCTTCATTTCCTTGTTGTTCTTCTTCCTCTTCTCCTTCTCCTTCTTCTTCTTCTCCTACTAGTTCTACTTCTTCAACTTCTTCCTCTTCCCCTTCTTCTTTTTCTTCTTCTTCTACTACTTCTGCTTCTTTCTCTTTTTCTTGTTTTTCTTCTTCCTCTTCTTTTTCTCCTTTTTCTTCTTCTTCTTCTTCTTCCTCTTCTTCTTCCTCCTCTTACTTCTTCTTCTTCTTCTTCTTCTTCTTGTCATTCTCCTTCTTCTTCTTCCTCTTCTTCTTCTTCTTCTTCTTCTTCTTCTTCTTCTACCTCTTCTTCTTCTTCTTCTTCATTTTTTTTCTTCTTTGTCTTCTTCTTTTCCTCTTGATCTTTTTCTTGTCCTTCTTCTTCTTCTTCTTCTTCTTCCTCTACTACTACAACTACTTCTTCTTCATTTTCCTCATCTTCTTCTTCTTTTCCTTCTTCTTCTTCTTCTTCTTTTTCTTCTTCTTCTTCTCCTTGTCATCTTTCTTCTTCCTCTACCTCTTCTTATTCTTCTCCTCCTACTTCTTCTTCTTCTTCTTCTTCTAATCCTACTATTACTTTGCTTCCTCCTCCTCCTCCTACTGCTTCTTATTTTTCATCATCTTCTTCTTCTTCACCTTCTTCATCATCATCTTCTTCTTCTACTATTACTACTACTACTTCCTCTCCTTCTTCTCTCTCTCTCATTCTCCTTCTTCTTCCCTTTCCTCTTCTTCTTCTCCTATTATTGCTACTTCTTCTTCTACTTCTTCATCTTCCCCTCTTGCTTTTTCACTACTTCTTCTTCATCAACTTCTTCTAATTCTTATCCTTCTCCATCTACTTCTCCTTCTTCTTGTTCTTTTAATTCCTCCTCATCTTCTTCTTCTTAAACTCCTTTTTTTCTCCCTCTTCTGATTCTTCTTCTTCTTTTTCTTATCTGTCTTTACCTTCTTCTTTCTATTCTTCTTGTTCGAATTATTCTCGAAATTATTTTTCTTCTTCATCTTCTTCATCTTCTTCTTCTCCTTCTTCGCCTTCTTCTCGACCTTCTTCTTCTTCTCTTTCTTCTTCTTCTTCATCATCATCATCTTCTTCTTCTTCCTCTCCTTCTTCTTCTTCTTTATCATGTTTTTCTTCTTCTTCTTCTTCTTCTTCTTCTTTTTCTTCTCCTTCTACTTCTTCCTCTTCTTTTTGGTCTTATTCTTCATTTTCTTCTCCTTTTTATCCTTCTTCTTCTTCTTCTTCTGCAACTACTCTATCTTCTTCTTCTTCTTCTTCTTCTTTTCCCCTTCTTCTTCTTCTTCTTATCTTTCCTCATCTTCTTCTTCTTCTTCTTATTGTTATTTTTCTTCTTTTCCTTCTTCTTCTTCTTCTTCTACTTATTTTTCTTCTTCTTCTTCTTCATCTGCTAATTCTTCTACTACTATTTCTTTTTCTTGTTCTTCTTCTTCATTTTCTTCTCCTTCTTCTTCGTCATTGTAATTACTTCTTCTTCTTCTTATTCTTCTTCTTTTTCTCCTCCTTCTTCCACATGCATTCTTCTTTTTCTCCTTCTTCTTCTTGTTCTTCTTCTTCATCTTCTTATTCTTCTTCATCGTCTTCTTCTTCTTCATCTTCTTCTTCTTCTTTTCTTTCTTCACCTTCTTGTTCTTATTCTTCTTCTTCTTCATCTTCTTCCTCCTCCTCTTCTTCTTCTTCTTCTTCTTCCTCTTCTTCTACTTCTTCTTTCTCATCTCCTTCTTCTTTTTCTTTTCATTCTTCTCCTTCTATTTCATCTCCTTCTCCTTCTTTTTCTTCCTCTTCTTCTTCTTCTTGTTCTTCCATTTCTTCTTCGTCTTCTACTTCTTTTTCTTACTCTTCTTCTTCTTCTTATTCTACTACCTCTTCTTCCTATTCTTTTTCTTCTTCTTCTTCTTCTTCTTTGCCTTCTTCTTTTTCTTCTTCTTCTTCATCTTCTTCTTCTTCTTCTTCTTCATTTCTTCTCCTTCTTCGTCTTCCACTTCTTCGTCGTCTTCTTCTACTTCATCTACTTCCTCTTCTTCTCCTCTTTTTTTCTTCTGTTTTTACTTCTTCTTTTTATCATTCTTCTTCTCCTTCTCCTTCTTCTTCATCTTTTGCCTCTTCTTCTCCCTCCTCTTCTTCTTCTTCCTCTTCTTCTTTTTTTTCTTCTTCCCCTTCTTGTTCTTTTTCTTTATTCTCCTTTTACTTCTACTTTCTTTTCTCTTTCCTTTTGTTTTTCTTCTTCTTTTTTTGATTCTTCTTCTTATTCTTCTCATTCTTCTTCTTCTTCTTCTTCTTTCTCTTCTTCTTCTTCTCCTTCTCCTTCTTCTTCTTCTTCTTGTTGTTTTCTTCTTCTTCTACCTCTCCTTCTTCTTGTTCTGGTTCTTGTTCTTTTTTCCTTTTCTTATTGTTCTTCTCCTTCTCCTTCTTCTTTTTCTTCCTCTTCTCTCTCTACTTCTTCTTCTTCTTCTTTTAAGTTTTCTTCTTCCAGCTCGTCTTCTTCTTCTTCTTCTTCTTCTTCTTCTCCTTCTCCTTTTTCTTCTGCTTCTTCTTCTTCTCTGTCTCCTTCTTCTTCTTCTTTTTATCTTACTTCTTCTTCTTCTCCTTCTCCATCTTCTTCTTTTTCTCCTCCTACTTCTTCTTCTTCATCTTCTTCTTCTTCTTCTTCTTCTTCTTCTTTCTCTTCTTCTCAATATCTAGTTCAGCTTCCAATTCTTCTTCTCTTTATTCTTCTTCTTTCTCTTCATCTTCTTCTATGCCTTCTTCTTCTTCATCTTCTTCTTATTCTTCCTCTTCTTCTTCTACTATTCCTTCTACTTCTACTTTTTCTTCTTATTCACCTTCTTCTACTTCTCCTCCTCCTCCTCCTCCTTCTTCATCATACTCCACTTCTACTTCTGCTTCTACTTCTTTTTCTTCTTCTTCTTCTTCTTCATGTTCTAGTTCTTCTTATGTTTCCCCTTTTGCTACTTCTTCTTCTTCTACTTTTACTTCTTCTTCCTCTCCGACTTCTTTTTCTTCTTCTTTTACTTCTACTTCTGCTTCTTCTCCTACTTCTTGTTCTTGTCATTCTTCTTCCAATTCTTATTCCTCTTTTACTTCTACTTCTTCTTCTTCTTCATCATCTTCTTTTCCTCTGTCTTCTTCTTCTTTTTCTTCTTCTTCTTCTTCTTCTTCTTCTCCTCATCCTCCTCCTCCTTTGTCTCCTTCTTCTTTTTGCTCCTCTTCTCTTTCTCCTTCTTCTGCTTCTCCTACTACTTCTTCTTCTTCATCATCTTCTTCTACTTCCACTTCCCCTTCTTCTTCTTCATCATCTATTACTTTCTCTTCTTCGTATTTTTCTTTTTGCTCATCTTCTTCTCCTACTTTTTCTTCATCATGTTCTTTTCTTCTCCTCCTCCTACTTCTTCTTCTTCTCCTCCTCCTCCTCCTCATCTAACTCCTTTTTCTCCCTCTTCTTCTTCTTCTCCTACTCCTCCATCTTTTTATTCTTCTCCTCCTCCTTCTTCTTTGCCTTCTTCATCTTCTTTGTCTTCTCCTTCTCTCTCTCATTCTCCTTCACCTTCTTCCTCTTCTTCTTCTTCTTCATCATCTTCTCTTCCTCTTTCTACTTCTTCTTCTTCTTTTTTTTCTTTTTCTTCTTCTTCTTCTTCTTCTTCTGCTTCTACTTCTACTTCTACTTCCCTTTGCCTTCTTCCACTTCTTCTTTTTCTTCTTCCTCTTCTAGTTCTTCTTCTTCTACTCCTTCATCTTATTCCTTTGCCTCTTCCTCTTCTTCTTCAAATTCTTTTTCTTCTTCTTATCCACCTGCTCCTCCTTCTTCCTTTTTTTCTAGTTTAACTTCTTGTCCAACTTCTTATTCTTCTTCTTCTTCTTCTACTCTTCCTTTTATTCTCCTTCTTCTTCTTCTTCCTCTTTTTCTTCTATTTGTCTTTTTTCTTCTTATTTTTCTTCATCTTCATCTTCTTCATCTCCTTCTTTTCCATCTTCTTCTCCTCTTCTTCTTCTTCCCCTTCTTATTCTTCTTTCCCTTCTATTAATGCTACAACTTCTTCTTTTTCTTCTTCCTTTCTTCCTCTTCTTCTTCTTCTTCTTCTTCTTCTTCTACTACTACTACTACTTCTTCCTCCTCTTCTTCTTCTTTCTCTTCTTGTTCTTCTTATTATTATTGTTATTCTTCTTGTTATTCTACTTCTTTTCCATCTTTTTCTTCTTTTTCTTCTCCTTATTCTTCTTCTTCTTCTTCAACTTCTAATTGTTCTTCTTCATATCAATTTTCTTGTTCTTCTTCTTCTTCTTCACCTTCTCTTTCCTCTATTTCATCAACCTCTTCTCCTTCTTCTTCTTCATCTACTACTACTGCTGCTTCTTCTTCTCCTTTTTCTACTTCTTCTTCATTTACTTCTATTAAACCCTTGTGTTTGATGAGTCAAGCATAAATGTTTATATTTCATATGAGCTTGTTCTAAACAAAATTGTTAATATTCAATTTAGATAAGCCCTGAAATTTAAATGCCTAAAATAGTGGTCTTCAAGGCTCTTGGAGTCATGACAAGCTTCAAGGTAATTGAAGACATGTACTAAAACTTTCATACTTGATTTTCTTTTTATTTTTCTTAAATTTGATATGTCCAAATTTTGAGATCATGTGGCACACTAGTAGTATTAATATTTAAAAATGTTATAAAATTAATAATTATTGAATTTTGATTTTTGGGCCAAGCTTTATTGACAAAAAGTATAGACATTGGTATTTTATTTTTTAAAAATATTTAGGAATTATTTTTCATGAATTTCTTTTCATAGTCATTTAGAAGCTTATAATACTATGATAATATAAAATTATTTTGGTACACTTATATTTAAACTTTTTGCACAAAAATTCTCACAAAACACCTTAAAACAATATTACTCTCAGGAATTTTCACTGTAGCATTGGGCGGGTCGACCCGACCCGACTACTGGCCCATCCAGGATTTTAGAAATTAAAAAAATAATAAATTTAAAAAAAAATAGGTGGGCTAACCCGATAGGGGCGCCCATAGTCTAATGGAATTCAGGCTGTAGGCAACGCCGAACAGAGCCCGGCAATTTCAGGTCGCAGGCAAAGACGGAATAGTGCAAGATCAAGTCAACCCAAACTAGGTGATGAAATCCTGGTCAAGGAAGGAGGGAGCCAACCCAAAAGAGGCTAGGGAGTAACGGGAAGAGAATTAGTTTTAAAGCGCAATGGCAAAAAATTTTCCACGATGTGGGAAAAAATTCCAACCTTACTATTAAAGAAATCAGAAGAACAAGCCCGATCGGACGACTGAGATTATTCAGCCTAAAATGACACGCAGAAGAATCGAACCCAGGCTGCGCGGATATGCGCCAAGATGCGAAACCACTGAGGTAAACTGTTTTAATTTAAATTATGGCATAACGCATTGTATTAATACATACAAGACAGCGTGCACGGAATCCAAATGCTCAGATCAAGCCCGCCTACATCGAACGGATTGGATTAATCTCAAACGGTAAATTCGAGATTCAATACGTGTCGTCCGTGTTTGGGCCCGAATCAGACGGTAGGAGTTTTCCGTCCGTTACCCTTACGGCTAGTTGATTTTAAGAGCCGTTGGGAGTGATTTTAGAGCTCAAATTTAAGCTCTATAAATAGGGAAGATTGAAGAACTTCTAGAGGTTACATTTTGCCAAGATCTCAAAGCTTTCAGATCAAGACTTCGACAAAAATCAAGTGAATATGGTGCTTCCAATTTCATAAAGAGAAAGTGGCAAGAAGGATTCCGAAAGTATAGGTTATTGCTTCAAAAATCTCTTAATTTCTATTCCTCTATTTTTCAATCTTGTGTGCTTCTTATTTCACTTCAAGTTATTTTAAGTTTTGCTAATTTTTGTATTCTGTTCTTTGGGGTAAGGGCATCCCAGCATTTTATAAAAGCCCGGGGTTTGAGTTGAGCCCATAAAAACTCAAGTAGGTTCGGGATTAGCCGTAGGAAAAATCCCAAGTAGGTTTGAGGTGAACCGTACGAAAAACCTCGATTGTAATTTGGTATTTTTAGTGTTGTTTTGCCCAACACTGATTGGGGGTAGACGTAGGCTCGATTTTGACTCGAACCATCTAAAAATCTTGTGTGTTATATTTCTTCTTATTCGTGCTTAACAGTTTTAATTTTTAATTGAAACCTAAAATCGAAAAATTTTATTTACCACAATTCACCCCCCCTCTTGTAGGATTTCCTTAAGCACAAAGAACTTCAACTTCTTCTTCTTCTTCTTCTTCTTCTTCTTCTCCTTCTCCTCCTCATCGTCCTCCTCCTTATTCACTTCTTCACTTTCTTCTTCTTCTTGTTTTTTTCTTATTTTTCTTCTTCTTCTTTTCCTTCTCCTTAATCTCTTTAAATTTCCTCCTCTTTCTCTTCTTCTTCTTCTCCTTCTCCTTCTTCCTCATCTTCTTCTTCTTCTCCCTCTACTACTTCTTCTTCTTCTTGTACTACTGCTACTTCTTCTTTTTCTTCCTCTTCTTCTTTTTCTT
>JAIUJO010000668.1:47500-50000 GCA_023846275.1 Vanilla planifolia | reverse complement strand
TTCTTCTTCTTATATTTCTTATTTTTTCCCTTCTTGTAGTTCTTCTTTTTATCCTTCTTCTTTTACTTCTTCTTATTCTTTTACTTCCTTTTCTTCTTCTTTTTCTTTTTTCCATCTTGTTCTTCATCTTCTTCTTCTTTTCCTTCTTCTCTTCATCTTCTTCTCCTTCTTCTTCTTCTTCTTCTCCCTCTCCTTCTTCTTGTTCTTCTTCTTCTCCTACTTTATCTTTTTCTTCTTCTTCTTCTTCTTCTTCTTCTTCTTCCACTTCTTCCTCTCAATCTTCTTCAACATCTTTTTATCCTTCCTCTTCTTCTTCTCTTTCTTCCTCATCTTCTTCTTCCACTTCTTACTCTTCTCCTCCTTTTTCTTCTTCTTCTACTTCTTCTTCTGCTTCTTCTTCTTCTTCTCCTTGTTCTTCTTCTTCTTCTTAATCTTCTTCTTCTTCTTCCACTTTTACTTTCTCTACTACTTCTTTTTCATCTTTTCCTTCTACATTTAGTTGCTCTTCTTCTACTTCTTTGCTTTTTTCTTCATCTTCTTCTTCAAGTTCTTGATCTTCTTCTCCTCCTCCTCCTCCTCCTCCTTCTTCTTCTTCTTCTACTTTTGCTTCTTCTTTTTTTACTTCTTCTTCTTCTTCTTCTCCTTCTTCTTCTTCTCCTCCTTCTTTATATTCTTCTTCTTCTTCTTTTTCTTCTTCTTCTTCTCTTTCTCCATCTTCCTCTTCTTCGTCTTGTTCTTGATGTTCCATTTCTTCTTCTTCTTCTACTTCTTCTTTTCCTTCTTCTTCTTCTTCTTCTTCTTCTCCTTGATTCTCCTTATTGTTGTTGTTGTTCTTCTTCTTCTTTTTCTTCATCTTGTTCTTATTCTTGTTCTTACACTTCTTCTACTTGTTCCATTTCTTCTTGTTCTTCACATTCTACAAACTCCTCTCCTTCTTCTTCTTATTCTCCTTCGTTTGCTTCTACTTCACCTTCTTCTTTTTCTTCATCTTCTTCTTTTTCTTCTTCTTCTTCTTCTTCTTCTTATACTTTTGTCCTCTTTCTGCTTCTTCTTCATCTTCTCTTTCTTTCACTCCTTCCTCTTCTTCTTCTTCTTCCTATTTTTCTTCTTCTTCTTCGTTTGCTTCCTGTTCTTCTTCTTTTTCATCTTCTTCTACTACATTTTCTTCTTCCCCTTCTTCTTAATCATCATCTACTTCTTGGCTTCTACTTCCCCTTTTACTTCTTTTCTTCTAGTTCTTCTTCTTCTTCTTCAACATCTAGTTCCTTTTTCTCTTCTTCTTCTTCTTCTTCTTTTACTTCTTCTTCTTCTTCTACTACTTCTACATCTTCTCCATCTTCTTCTTCTTCTTCTTCTTCTTCTCCTTCTTGATCATCATCTTCTTCTTCTTTTGCTTCTTCTTTTTCTTATTCTTCTTCTTTTGCTTCTTCTTCTTCTTCTCTTGCTTCTTCTTCTACTACTTCTTCTTCTTCTTTTTCTTCTTTCACTTCTTCTTCTTCTTCTTCTTTTTCTTCTTCTTGTTCTTCTTCTTCTTCATCCACTTCTCCTTCTTCTTCTTCTTCTTATAGTTTTTATTTTTTCCCTTCTTGTAGTTCTTCTTCTTCTCCTTCTTCTTCTAGTTCTTCTTCTTATTCTTCTACTTCTTTTTCTTCTTCTTTTTCTTTTTTTCCCAACTTCTTCTTCTTCTTCAACTTCTTCTCCTACATCTCCTTCTTCTTCTTGTTCTCTGTCTCCTTCTTCTTCTTCTTCTTCTTTATCTTCTTTTACTTCATCTTTTTCTTCTTCTTCTTCTGCTTCTTCTTCTTCCTATCAATCTTCTTCAACTTCTTGTTCTCCTTCCTCTTCTTCATCTTCTTCTTCTCCTTCTTCCTCATCTTCTTCATCCACTTCTTCCTCTTCTCCTACTTTTTCTTCTTCTTCTACTTCTTCTAATTCTTGTCCTTGTTCTTTTTCTCCTTCTTCTTGTTCTTCTTCTTATTCTTCTTCCACTTCTACTTCCATTCTTTTTCTTCTTCTTCTTGTACTTTTAGTTCCACTTCTTCTGTTTCTTGGCTTTTTTCTACTTCTTCGTGTTCTTGATATTCTTCTCCTCCTGCTTCTTCTTCTTTTTCTTCTACTTTTGCTTCTTCTTTTTCTTCTACTTCTACTTCGACTTCTTCTTCTTCTTCTTCTATTTCTTCTTCCTTTTCTTCTTCTTCTTCTTCTTCTTTTTCTTATATTTTGCCTTCTTCTAATTCTCTTTCTTCTTCCTCTTCTTCTTCCGCTTCTTCTTCTTCTTCTTCTTCATCTTTTCCTTCGTCTTCATCATCATTTTCTTCTTCTTCTTCTTCTTACTCTTCTTCTCCTTCTTCAAGTTTTCTTTATCTTCCTCTTCTCCTTCTCCTTCTTCATCTTATTCCTCCCCTGATTCATCTTCTTCCTCTTCTTCTTCTTCTTCTTCTTCACCTTCCATAACTTCTTCTTCTTTTTCTTTTTCTTCCTTTTCTTTCACTTCTTTCTT
>JAIUJO010000668.1:25000-37500 GCA_023846275.1 Vanilla planifolia | reverse complement strand
CATCTTCTTCATCATCTTCTCCTATTTCTTCTTCTTCTTCTTCAACTTCTTCTCCTTCTCCTTCTCCTTCTACTTCTTCTCTTTCTTCTTTTTCATCTTTTTCTTGTTCTTCTTTTTCTTCTTCTTCTACCCTTTCCTCCTCTTCTTCTTCTACTTATTCTTCTTCTCCTTCTACTTTTTCTTTCTATTCTTCTCGATAAATTCATCTCCAACATTTTCTTCTTGTTCTTCTTCAACTCTTCTTCTTTTTTTTCCTTTTCCTCTCCTTCTTCTTCTTCTCCTTCTTCTTCATCGTCTTCATCTTCTTCTCCTTCTCCATCTTCTTCTTCTTGTGCTACTACTTCTTTTTCATCATCTTCATCTTCCTCTCCTTCTCCTCCAGCTTCTTGTTCTTATGCTACTACTTGTTCTTCTTCTTCTTCTTCTTCCTCTTCTTCTTCTTGTTCTTCTTCCACTTCTGCTTATTCTTCTTCTTCTTCTTCTTCTTTTCTTTCTACTTCTTTTTTTTCTTCTTCTTCTTCTTCTTCAACTTCTAGTTCTTTTGTTCTTTTTCTTTTTTTGTTCTTGTTCTTCTTCTTCTCGTCTTCTTCGTCTTCTTCTCCTTCATCTTTTTTTCTTCTTTTTCCTCTTTTTCTTTTTCATCTTCTTCTTGTTTTACTTATTCTTCGTCCTCTTCTTCTTGATCTTCTTCTTCTTCTTCTACTTCTTTTCCTTCTTCTTCTTCTTTTACTTCTTCTTCTTCAACTTCTAATTCTTTTTGTTCTTTTTCTGTTTCTTATTCTTGTTCTTCTTTTTCTACGTCTTCTTATGCTTCATTTTCTTTTTCTTCTTTTTTTGCTTTTTCTTCTTCATCTTCTTTATGTTTTTCTTCTTCTTCTTCTTCTTCTTCTTCCTCTCTTTGTTTGTCTTCTTCTTCTCCTTCTTCTTCTTCTTCTTCCTTCCTTTTCTTCATCTTGTTCTTGTTGTTCCTTTTGTTGTACTTCTTTGAGTTCCTCCTCCTCTTCCTCCTCGCTTTCTTATTCTTCTTCTTCTCCTCCTCGTTCTCCTCCGCCTCCTCCTCCTCCATCTTCTTCTTCCTCTTCTTCTTCTTCTTCTTCATCTTCTTCTTCTTTTTCTCATTATTATTATTTTTCCTCTTCTTCATATTCTTCTTGTTCTCCTTCTTCTTCTTCTTCAACTTCTACTTCTTTTTCTTGTTCTTCTTCTTCTTCATTTTGTTCTTCTTCTTCTTCATCATCTTCTTCTCTTGCTCCTTTTTCTTCTTCTTCTTCTTCTACTACTACTTTTTCTACTTCTTCTTCCTCTTCCCTTCTTCCTGTTCTTCTACCTCTTCTTCTTCTTCTCCTTCTTCTTTTTCTTCATCATCTTGTTCCTTTTTTCTTCTTCTTCTCCTCCTCTTTTTTATTATTCATCTTCTTCCTATTCTTCTTCTTCATCTTCATCTTCTTCTTCTTATTCTTTTCCTCCTTCCCCTCCTTCTCCTCGATCTTCTTCTTCATCTTCAACTCCTTTTTCTCTCTCTCTCAAACTCCTTCTTCTACTACTACTATTGTTGCTACTTCGTATTCTTCTTCTTCATCTACTTCTTCTTCTTCTTCCTCTTTCTCTTCTTCTTCTTCTTCTTCTTCTGCTTCTGCTTCTGCTTCTTCTGCTTCTTCTTCCTCTTCTCCTCATTTGACTTCTTCTCCTCCAACTTCTTCTTCTTCTTCTTCTTCTTCTTCTACCTCTTCTTCTCCATCTTCTTCTTCTTATCTTTTCTTCTTTTTCATATTCTTCATCTTCTTCTTCTTCTTCTTCTTCCTCATCTTTTTCTTCATCATCTTCATATTCTTCTCCATCTTCTCCTTCTTCTTCTTCTTGTTTTTTTCCTTCTTCTACTTCTACTTCTTCATCTTCTTCTTATTCTCCTTCTCCTTCTACTTCATGATCATGTTCTTCTTCTTCTTCCACTTCTTCTTAAATTTCTTCTTCTCCTTCTTCTTCTTCTTTGTTTGCTTCTTCTTCTACTTCCACTTCTTCTTTTTCTTCTTCTCCTTCTTCTTCTTCTTTGCCTTCTTGTTCATCTTCTTCTTCTTCCTTTTGTTTTTCTTCTTCATCTTCTTCTTCCTTTTCTTCTTCTCCTTTTTCTTCTTGTTCTACTTCTTTTTCTTCTTCTTCTTGTGCTTCTTCTTTTAGTTCTTCCTCTTCTTCTTTCTCTTCTTCCTCTTTTTTTTCTTATTTTTCTTGTCCTTCGCCTTTTTCTCCTTTTTCTTCTTCTTCTTTTGCTTCTTTATCTTCTTCTTCTTCTTCTTCTCCTTCTCCTTCTTCTTCCTCTTCTTATTCTTCTTCTTCTTCACCATTTTCTTCTTGTTCTTCTTCTTCTTGTTCTTCCTCTTCCTCTCCTTCTTCTTCTTCTCTTTCTCCTTCTTCTCCTTCTTCCTTTTCTTCTTCTTCTTTTGCTTCTTCTTCAACTTCTTTTTCTTCTTCATCATCTTTTTCTTCTTCTTCTTATTTTTCCTCTTCTTCATATTCTTCTTGTTCTCCTTCTTCTTCCTCCTCTTCTTCGTCTTCTACTTCTTGTTCTTGTTCTTCTTCTTCTTAATTTCCTTCCTCTCCTTCTTCTTCATCTTCTTCTTCTCTTGCTCCTCTTTCTTCTTCTTCTTCTTCTTCTACTGTTACTACTTTTTCTTCTTCTTCTTCCTCTTCTCCATCTTCTTCTTCCTCTTCTTTACCTCTTCTTCTTCTCCTTCTTCTTTTTCTTCATCATCTTCTTTTTTTCTTCTTCTCCCCCTCCTCTTTTTTATTATTCATTTTCTTCCCCTCCTCCTCTTCCTTTTCCTTCTTCATCTTCAACTCCTTTTTCTCTCTCTCAAACTCGTTCTTCTTCTTCTTCGTCTACTATTACTACTATTGCTGCTTCTTCTTCTTCTTCATCAGTTTCTTCTTCGTCTTCCTCTTCCTCTTCTTCTTCTTCTTCTTCTACTTCTTCTTCTTCCTCTTCTCCTTGTTCGACTTCTTCTCCTCCAAATTCTTCTTCTTTTTCTTCTACTTCTTCATCTTCTACCTCTTCTTCGCCATCTTCTTCTTCTTGTTGTTTCTTCTTTTTCTTCTTCTTCTTCTTGGTCCTCATCTTTTTCTTCATCTTCTTCATATTCCTCTCCATCTTCTCCTTCTTCTTCTTCTTATTTTTTCCTTCTTCTACTTCTACTTCTTCATCTTCTTCTTCTCCTCCTTCTCCTTCTACTTAATCATGATCATTTTCTTCTTCTTCTTCTTCCACTTCTTCAATTTCTTCTTCTCCTTCTTCTTCTTCTTTGTCAACTTCTTCCTCTTCTCCTTCTTTTTCTTCTTCTCTTTCTTCTTCTTCTTCTTCTTCTTTTTCTAATTTTTCTTCTTCATCTTCTTCTCCCTTTTCTTCATCTTCATTTTCTTCTTGTTCTACTACTTCTTCTTCTTGTGCTTCTTTTTTTAGTTCTTCCACTTCTTCTCTCTCTTCTTCATCTTTTGTTTTTCTTGTTTTTCTTGTCCTTCTCCTTTTTCTCCTTTTTTCCTTCTTCTTTTGCTTCTTTATCTTCTTCTTCTTCCCCTTCTCCTTCTTCGTCCTCTTCTTCTTCTTCTACTTCAACTTTTTCTTCTTATTATTCTTCTTCTTCTTCCTCTTCCTCTCCTTCTTCATCTTCAGCTTCATCTTTTTCTATTTCTACTTCTTCTTCGTCTACTTCATTATTTGCTTTTCCTTGTCCTTGTCCTTCTCCTTCTTCTCCTTCTTCTTTTTCATCTTATTCTTCTCCTTCATCTTCTTCTTCCTACTCTTGTTCTATTTCTTCTTCTCCTTCTTCCTCTTCTACATCTTTTTCTTCTTCTTCCTGTTCTTCACCATCTTCTTTTTCTTCTTCTTCTTCCTCTTCTTCTTGCAGTCTTTCTTGGAGTTCTTCTCATCCTACTACTTTTTGTTCTTCTTCTCTAACTTTTTTCTTTTGTTGTTGTTCTTCTTCTTCTTCTTCTTCTTCTTCTTCTCCTACTTCATCATCTTCTTCTTCTTCTACTTCTTCTTCTTCTCCTTCTTCTTCATCTTCTTCTTCAACATCTTCTACTTCTTCTTCATGTACTTCTTCTTCTCCATCAACTTCTTTTTCTTCTTCTTCTTCTTCCCCTTCTTGTTCTTCTTCTTCTATTACTTCTTTTTACTCTTCTTCTTCTTATTCTACTTCTTCTAATTTTTTTTTCTTTTTACTCTTCTTCTTCATGTTCTACTACTTCTTCTTCTACTACTTTTAATTCTACTTCCTCTTCTTCCTCTTCTTCTTCTTCTTCTTCACTATATTATTATTATTATTATTCTTCTTCCCCTTCTTCTTCCTCCTCCTCCTCCTCTACTCTGTCTTTTTCTTCCCTTTTTACCTCTTCTTCGTCTCTTTTTTCTTCTTCTTCTTCTTCTTCCTCCTCTTCTTCATTTTAAACTTCTTATTCTGTTTCTTCTTCTTGTTGTTCTTCTTTTCCTTCTTCCTCTTCTGCTTCTTCTTCTTCATCTTCGTCTTCTTCTTCTGTTGCTTCCCCTTCTTCTCCTCCTTTCTCTTCTTCAAATTCTTCTTCTTCTTCTTCTTCCTCATCTACTTCGTCTTTCACTTCTTTTTCTTCTTCTTCTTCTACTTCTACATTTTGTTTGTCTTCTTCTCCTTCTTGATCATCTTTTTTTATTTCTTCTGCTTCTTCTTCTTCTTCTTCTTCTTCTAATTCTTCTTCATCATCAACTTCTTCTTCTTCTTCTTCATCATCTTCTTTCTCTACTTCTTCTTCATCTTATCCTCCTTCTTCTTCTTTTCCTTCTTCTTCTTCTTCTTCTAACTTTTCCTCTTCTTCTGGTTCTTGTTCTTCTCCTTCTTCTTCTTTTTCTTCTTCCTCTCCTACTTCATCTTCTTCTTTTTCTTCTTCTTCCTCCTTTCCTTCTTCTTTTTGTTCTTCTTCTTCTTCTTTTCTTCTTTGTTCTTCTTCTTCTTCTCCTTCTTCTCCTTCTCCTTCTTCTTCTTCTTCTTCTCTTGCTTCTTCTTTGTCTTCTTCTTCTTCCTCTGCTTCATCGTCAACTACTTGTTCTCCTACTTCCTCATCTTCTCCTTCTTCTTCTCCTCTTTTTCTTTCTTGTTATTATTCTTCTTCTTCTACTTCTTCTTGTTTTTCGTCTTCTTCTACTTCTTTTTCTTCTTCTTTTCCTTCAATTCTCCTTCTTCTTCCTTTGCAATTTCTTCTTCTTCTTCAACAATTTCTTCTTCTTCTTCTTCTTCTTCTTCTTCTTCTTCTTCTTCTTCGGCTTCTTCTTCTTCTTCTTCTTCTTCTTCTTCCACTTCTTCTTCATCTTATTTTTTCTACTCTTCTTGTTCTTCTTCTTCTCCTTCCTCTTTGCCTTCTTCTTCCACATCTACTTCTTCTTTCAATTCTTCTTATTTTCCTTCTTCTTCTCCTCCTCCTCCTCCCTCTTCTTCTTCTTTCTTCTTCTTCTTATTGTTCTTCTTCTTTTCCTTCTTTTTATTCTTCTTCTTCTTCTTTTTTTGTTACTGCTTCTTCTTCTACTTCTTCTTTTCTTCTTCTTCTTTTCTTCTTCTTCTTCTCTTCAAGTTCTACTTCTTCTTCTTCTTTTTCTTTTTCAACTTCTTCTCCCTCTCCTTCTTCTTCTCCTTCTTCCACTTTTTCTTCTTCTTCTCCTTCTTCCTCTTCTTTTTCTTATTTAACAGCTCCTCCTACATCTTCTTATTCTTCTTCCTCTTGTTCTTCTTCTTGTCCTTCCTCTTCTTCTTCTTCACCTTCTTCTTCTACAACTTCTTCTTCTTTTTCATCTTCTTCTTCTTCTTCTCCTCCTCCTCCTCCTCCTCCTTCCTTTTCTTCTCCTCTTTTTCTTTTCTTTTACATCTCCTTCTTCTTCTTCTTCTTATTCTTGTCCTTCTTCTCTATTACCTTCTTCCACTTCCTCTTCTCCTTCATCTCCTTATTCTACTTCTTTTTCTTCTTCTTCTACTACTACAATATCTTCTTCTTCTTCTTCTTCTTCTTCTTCTTCGTCTTCTTCTTCTTCTTCTTATTTTTCAATTTTTTCTTCTTCTCTTCTTTTTCATCTTCCTATTCTTCTTTTTATTCAAATTCTTCTTCTTCTTCTTTTTCTGTTTCCTGTTGTTGTTGTTCTTCTTCTGCTTCTTCTTCTCCTTCTTCTTTTTCCCTATGTTCTTCTTCTTCTTCTTCTCCTTGTTTTTCTTCTTCTTTTTCTTCTCCTTTCCTTCTTCTTCTTCTACTTCTTCTTCTTCTTCTTCTTCTTCTTCGTCTTCTTCTTGTTCTTCTTCTACTTTTTACACTTCTTCTTGTTCCACTTCTTCTTGTTGTTCTTCTTCTTCTTCGACTTTCTCTTCTACCTATTCTTCTTGTTTTTCTTCTTCTACTTCTTGTTCCTCTTCTTCTTGTTCTTGTTTTTGTTCTTATTCTTCTACCTCTTCTTCTTCTTCTTCTTCCTCTTCTACTTCTTCTTCTTCTTCTTCTTCTTCTTCTTCTTCTTCCTCCTTTTCTTCTTCTTCGTCATCTTCTTCTTCTACTAGTTCTTCTTTTCCTTCTTCGTCATCTTTTTCTTTATTTTCTACTCCTTTTGCTTCTTCTTCTTGTCCTCCTTCTCATTCTCCTACTTCTTCTTCACCTTCTTCTACTTGAACTTCTTCGGCTACTTCTTTTCCTTCTTCCTCTTCCTATTCATCTTCTTCTTCTTTTTCTTAATCTTCTTCTTCTTCTCCATCTCCATCTTCTTCTCCTTCTCCTTTCTTTTCTCCTTCATCTTCTCTTCTTCTTCTTTTCTTTCTTCTTCTTCATTTTTTCTTATCTTATTTCTTCTTCTCCTTCTTGCTCTTCTTCTCCTTCTTCTTCTTCTTACTCTTCTTCTCCTTCTTCTTCTTCCTCCTCCTCTTCTTCTTCTCTTTCTCCAACTTCTTTTTCTTCTTCTTCTTCTTCTTCTTCTTCTTCATCTTTCTTTCTTTCGTTCTTCTTATTCTTCTTCTTCTCCTTATTCTGATTCTACTACTTCTTCACCTCCTTTTCCTTCTTATTCTTCTTCTTCCTCCTCTTTTAATTCTAATTGTTCTATCTCTTCTTCTTCTTCTTCTTCTTCTTCTCCATCATCTTTTTACTCTTCATCTTCTTTTTACTCTCCATCCTTTACTTCTCCTCCTCCTTTTTCTTCCTTTTCTTCTTTTCCTTCTTCTTGCACTTCTTCTTCTTCTTCTTCATCATCTTCTTCTTCTTCTTCTTCTTCTTCTTCTCCTTCTTCTTCTCCTTCGTCACCTTCCACTACTTCTTCTACATTTTCTTCCTCTTATTATTTTTGTTATTATTATTATTATTATTATTATTATTATTATTATTATTATTCTCTTTCATTTTCTTCTTCTTCTTCTTCTTCTTCAAATTCTTTTTCTTTTTCTTCTCCTTCTTTATCAACATCATCATCATCATCTTCTTCTTCTTCTTCTTTTCTTGTCCTTCTTCTTTTTCTTCTTCTCCTTCTCCTTACTCTTCCTATTCTTCTTCTTCTTCTTCTTCTTCCTCTTCTTTACTTCTAGTTCTTCCTCTTCTTCTCTTTCTTCATCATCATCATCGTCATCGTCGTCATGTTCTTCTTGTTCTTCTGCTTGTTCTTCTTCTTCTTCTTCATCACATTCTTCCTTTTCCTCTTCTTCTTCTTCTTCTTCGACCCCTTGTTGTTCTTCTTCGTCATCATCATCCTTTTCTTGCTTTTCATATTCTTCTTCTTCTTCTTCATCATCATGTTTTTCCTCTCCCTCTTCTTCTTTTTCTCCTTCCCCTTCTTCTCCTTGTTTTTCTTCTTCTTCTTCTTCTTCTTCATCTTCCTCTTTCTCTTCTTCTTCTTCTTGTTTTCTTCTACTTCTTCTTGTTCTTCGACTTCCTCTTCTTCTCCTTCCTCTTCATCATCATCATCATCTTCTTCTTCTTCTCCCTCTTCTTCTCCTTTTTCTCCTCCTTCCTCTTCTATCTCTTCTTCTTTTTAATCATCTTCTTCCCCAACTTCCTTTTCTTCTTCTTCATCTACTTCTTCTTTTGTTTCTTCTTCTTCTTCTTCTTCCTCCCCTTGGACTCTTTTCTCTTCTTCATTTTCTTTTTATTCTTTTCTACCTCTTCTTTTTCTTCTTCTTATTTTCTTCTTCTTCTTCTTCTATTCTTCTTCTTCTTATTATTATTCCTCTTCTTCTCTATTTTCTCTTTCTTCTCTTTGTTCTCTTCGTTCTTTTTCTTCTTCTTCTTCTTCTTTTTCTTCTCCTTGTTCTTTTTGCTCTTCTTCATCTTCTTCCTCTTCTTCTTCTTCCTCTTCTTCATCTTCTTCTTCTTTTTCTTCTTTTGGTCCTTCTTCTTCTTCTTCTTCTTCTTCTTCCTCTTCTTCTTGTTCTTGTTCTTCTTCTTCTTTGTTTTCTTCTTCTTCTTCTTCTTCTTCTTCTTCTTCTTCTTCTTCTTCCTCTTCTTTGTGTTCTTTATCCTCTACTTTTTCTTCTTCGTCTCTTTGTTCTCTCTCCAATTCTCTTTCTTCTTCTCTTCTCTTTATCCTTCTTCTTCGTCTTCTTCTTCTTGCGCTTCTTCTTCTTCTTTTTTGCCTCCTTTTTCTTCTTCTCTTTCTTCTTCTTCGTCTTCTAGTTCTTTCTTTTCTTCCTCTTCTTCTACTCCTTTTTTCTTCTTTACCTTTTTCAATTTCCTCTCCAACTTTTTCTTCTTGTTCTTCTTCTGTTTCTTCTTCTCCTTCTGCTTCACCATCTTTTACCTGTTCTTCTTCTTGATCTTTTTCTTGTCCTTGTTCTTCTTCTTCTTCTTCGACTTCCTTTTCTCGTTCTTCTTATATTTTTCTCCTTCTTGTTATTCTTTTTCTCTTTCATGTACTTATTATTATTATTGTTATTCTTGTTCTTACTCTTCTCCTTCTCCTCCTTCTTTTACTTCTTCTTCATCATCATCATCTTCTTTTTATTCTTCTTGTTCTTCTTTATCAACATTATCTTCTTCTTCTTCTTCTTCTTCCACTTCTTCTACTTCTTCTTCTTCTTCTTCAACTTTTGCTCCTTCTTCTTCTCCTTTTTCTACTATTTTTACTTTTTCTTCTTCTTCCCCAATGCCATCTTCTTCTTCTTCTTCCTCTTCTTCATATACTTCTTCTTCTTATTCTTCTTCTTTTTCTACTCCTTCTCCTTCTTTTTTTTTCTTCTTCTTCTTCTTCTTTTTCTTCTTCTTTTCCTTCTCCTTCTTCTTCTTCTTCTTCTTCTTTTTCCTCTTCTTCTTCTTCTTCTTCTCTTTCTCCTTTTACTTCTTGTTGTTCTTCTTCTTCTTCTTCCTCCTCTTCTTTTTCTTTTTCTTCTTCTTCTTTTTCATCTTCTCCTCTGTCATCTTCCACTTCTTCTTCTTCTTCTTTTTCTTCCTCTTCCTCTTCTACTTCTTTTATTTCTTATTCTTGTTCTTCCTCTTTTTCTCTTTCTTCTTTCTCTTCTTCTTCTTCTTCTTCTTCCAATTCTTTTTCTTCTTCTTCTTCTTCTTCTTCAACATCATCATCATCATGATGATCATCATCTCCTTCTTCTCTTTCACCTTCATCTTTCTCTTGTCCTTCTTTTTGTCTACCTCTTCTTCTTCCTCCTCTTCTTCTTCGTCTTTTCTTCCTCTTATTCAACTTCTTTTTCCTCTTCTTCTTCTCTTTCTTGTTCTTCTTCTTCAACATCATCAACTTCTTCTTCTTCATCTTCTTCTTCTCCTTCTTCTTCTCTTCCTTCTTCTTCTTCTTCTTATTCTTCTTAGTCTTCATCTTCTTCCTTTTCTTCTTCTTCTTCCTCTTTTTCCTTCTTCTTATTCTTCTTCTTCTTCTTCTTCCTCTTCTTGTTCTTCTTCTTCATCATCGTCTTCCTCTTCTTGCACTTCATCATTCTCTTCTTGTTGTTGTTCTTCTTCTTCTACTTCTTCATTTTCCTCTTCTTGTTCATCTTCCTCTTCTTCTTCTTCCTCTTCATCTTCCTCTTCCTCTTCTTGTTCTTCTTGTTCTTCTTCTTCTTCTTCTTCTTGTTTTTGTTCTTCTTCTTTTTGTTCTTCTTCTTTTTCGTCTTCTTATTCTTCATCTTCTTCTCTTATTTTTTTCTACGTCTTCTTCTTCTTCTTGTTCTTCTTCTCCTCCTCCTCCTTCTTCTCCTTCTCCTTCTTCATCTTATTCTTCTTCTTCTACTACTACTACTACTTCTTCTCCTTTCTCTTCTTCTTCTCTGTCTTCATCCTCTTCTTCTTCTTTGTTTCTATTGCTTCTTCTTCTTCTACTACTTGCTTTTCTTCTTTTTCTTGTTCTTCTTATTCTTCTTCTTCTTCTTCTTTTACTTCTCCTCCTTTTCCTCTTCTTCTTCTTCCTCTTCTTTATATTCTTCTTCTTCTTCTCCTCCTTCTTCTACTTATTTTTTTATCTCTTTTTCTACTGCTTCTACTTCTTCTTCTTCTTCTTCTCCATCTTCTTTTTCTTCTTTCTCTTCTTCTTTTTCTAGTTCTTTTTCGTCTTCCTCTTCCTCTTCTTTTTCCTTTTCTTCTTCTTCTTCTTCTTCTTTTTCTTCTTTGTCTCCTTCTTTTTGTTCTCATTCTCTTTCTTCTTCTTCTTCTTCTTCCTCTTCTATTTTTTTCTTCTTCTTCTCTTACTTCATCTTCCTTTCAATCTACTTCTCATCGTTTTTCTGCTTTTTCTTCTTCTTCTTCATCTCCTCTTTCTTTCTCTTCTCCCTCTTCTTCTTCTTTTTCTTCTTCTACTCTTTCTTCTTCTTCAACTTCTTTTCCTTCTCCTTCTTTTTCTTATTGTTCTTCTTCTCCTTCTTCTTCATCATCTTCTTCTTGTCAACCTTCCTCTTCTTCTTCTTCATGTTCTTCTTCTTCTTTTTGTTCATTTTACTCTTTTTCACCTTCTTTTTCTCCCTCTTCGTCTTACACTTGTTCTTATTCTTCAACTTCTCCAACTTTTCCCCTATTATTTCTACTACTACTACTTCTTCTTCTTCTTCTTGTTCTTCCTCTTCTTCTACTTCTTTCTCTTCTTCTTCTTCTTTTTCGTCTTCTTCTTCTTCTTCTACTTCTTTTCCTTCTTCTTCCTCTTCTTCTTTTTTATCTTCTTCTAACTCTTCATCTTCTTTTACTTTTACTTTTTCTGTTTCTTCATCATCATTATCTTCTTTTTCTCATATTCTTCTTCTTCTTCCTCTCCTTCTTCTTCCCCTTCTTCTTTTTCTCCTTCTACTCTTCCTCATTCCTCTCCTTCTTATTCTTCTTCTGTAACTTCTTCTTCTACTCCTCCTCGTCCTCCTTCTTCTTCTTCTTCTTCTACTCTTTTTGCTTCTTCTTCTTGTCATTCTTATTCTTCATCTATTACTACTCTCTCTACTTCCTCTTCTTCTTCCTTTCCTTTTCCTTCTTTTTCTTCTCCTTCTTCTTCTTCTTCTTCTTCATCTCCTTCTTCTTCTCATTCTTCTTCTACTTCTTCTTTTTCTACTTATTTTTCTTCTTCCTCTTCTTCTTCGTCTTCTTCTTCTCTTACTTCTTTTCTTCTTTTTCTCCTCCATGTTCTAATTCTTCTTCTTGTTTGCTTCTTCATCTTCTTCTTCTTCTTCGTCTTCTTCTTCATCTCTTATTTCTTCACCTTCTCCTTCTTCTTCTTCTTCTTCTTTTTCCACTTCTTTTATTTATCTGCTCCTACTTTATCTTATTCTTCATCCTGTTGTCCTTCTACTTCTTCTTCTTCTTCTTCTTCCTCTTCTTCTTCATTTTCTTCTTTTGCAACTTCTCCTTCTTCTTCTTATTCTTCTTCTCTACTCCTCAACCACCTCGTCCTTCTCCACCTTCCTGTTCTTCATCTTTTGTTTTTCTTCCTCTTCTTCTTTTACTACTTCTCCTTGTTCTACTTCTTTTTCTTCTTCTTCTGTCATTACATTATCCTCTTCTACTTCTTCTTTTTCTTCTCGTCTTGTTCTTATTTTTCATCTTATTATTATTATTATTATTATTATTATTATTATTATTATTATTATTATTATTATTATTATTATTATTATTATTATTAATATTATTACTATTATTATTATTATTAATATTATTGTTGTTGTTGTAGTTTTTATTCATCTTCACCTTCTTCTTCTTTTTCAACTTCTTCTTCTTCTTCTTTTTCTTGTTGTTGTTCCTCTTCTTCTTCTTCTTCTCCTTATTCTTCCTCGTCTTTTTCTTCTTCTTCTTCTTCTTCGACTTCTTCTCCTTGTTTTCCTTCTTCTTCTTCTTCTTTTGCTTATCCTTCTTCTTCGCCTTCTTCATCTTCTTCTTCCTCATCTTTCTGTCCTTCTTCTTCGCCTATTTCTTACAGTTCTTCTTCTTCTACTACTTTCTCTTCTTCCTCTTGTCCTTCTCTTTCTCATATTCTTCTTCTTCTTCTTCTTCTTCTTCTTCTTCTACTACTTCTTCTTTTTATTCTACTTCTTCTTCTTCTACTTCTT
>JAIUJO010000668.1:2500-10000 GCA_023846275.1 Vanilla planifolia | reverse complement strand
TTCTTTTACTTATTCCTCTTCGTGTTCTTCTTCTTCTTCTTCTTCTTCTTCTTCTTCTCATCCTCCTCCTCCTGCTCCTCCTCCTTCTCTTTCTTTTCTTCCACTTCTTCTTCTTCTTTTTCATCATCGCCATCTTCCACTTCTTCTTCTTCTTCTTCTTATTCTTCTTCTTGTTCATCATTGTCGTCTTCCTCGTCTTCTTCTACTTCTTCTCCTTCTCCTCCTTGTCCAAGCCCTTCTTCTTCTTCTTATTCTTCTTCTTCTTCTTCTTCTTCTTCTTCTAATGCTTCTTTTACTTCTTCTTTTTCCTCTTCTTCTTCTTCTTCTTCTTCTTCTTCTTGTTCTTCTTCTTCTTCTTCTTCCACTTTCCAAACTTCTTCCTCTTCTTCTTCTTGCTCTTCTTCTTCTTCTTCTTCTTCGTCTTCCTCCTCCTGCTCCTCTTCTTCTTCTCATTCTTCTTGTTCTTATTCTTTTGCTTCTTTTATTGTTCTTCTCCTTCTTCTAAATCTTCTCCTTCTTTTGCTTCTTCTCCTTCTTCTACTTCTTCTTTTTCTTCATCACCTTCTTCTTCATCTTCTTCTTCTCCTTCTTCTTCCTCTTTTTCTTCTTCTTCATCTTCCTCTTCTTTATCTTCTTGTTCCTCTTGTTCTACTTCTTACCCTTCTCCTTCTTCTTCTCCTTCTCCTTCTTCTTCTACTTAATTTTTGTCTTCTCCTTCATCTTCTTCTTCTTCTTCTTCTTCTTCTTCTTCTTCTCCTTCTTCTTCTTCTTCTACTTCTTCTACTTCCTGTTCTTCTTCTCCTTTTCTTTGTTTTCTTCTTCTTGTTCTTCTTCTCGTACTTGTTCTTCTTCTTTTACTACAACTTCTTCTTCTTCTTCTTCTTCTAACTCATCCTCCTTTTTCTTCTCCTTCATCTTATTCTTCTTCTTTTTCTTCTATTTCTTCTTCTTCTTGTTCTTTTTTTTCTTCTCCTTCTTCTTCTTCAACTTCCTCTTCTTCTACTTCTTCTTCTTCTTCATCATCATTTTCTTCTTCTTCACCTTCTTCTTCAACTTCTTCTACTTCTTTTACCTCTTCTTCTTCTTCTTCCTCTTGTTTTTCACCATATTCATCTTCTTCTTCTATGCCTTCTTCTTCTTCTCCATCTTCTTCTCCTTCTCTTTGTTCTTCTTCTTCTTCTTCTTCATCTTCTTCTTATTCTTCCTTTTCTTCTTCTCCATATTCATCATCTTCTTCTTCTTCATCATCTTACTCTCCTTCTTCTTCTTTTTCATCATCTTCTCGTTCTTGTTCATCTTCTCTTGTTCTTCAACTTTTACTTCTTTTCCTTCTTCTCCCTCCACTACTTCATCTTTTTCTTCTTCTTCTTCTTCTTCTTCTTCTTCTTCTTCTTCTTCCTCTTCTTCTTCTTCTTCTTCTTTTTCTACTTCCTGTTCTTTTTTTGGCTTCTTTTTTTTGTTTTTCTTCTCCTTCTTCTTCCTTCTTCTTTTTCCTCTTCTTGTTCGTCTTGTTCCTCTTCTTCTTCTAGTTCTTATTCTTATTATTTTTCTTCTTCTTCTTCGTTTTCCTCTCCTTCTTCTTCTTTTGTTCTTCTTCTTCTTCGTCTTTCTTTCTTTTCTTGTTCTTCTTCTTTTCCTCTTTTTCATCTCTTTCTTCTTCTTCTTCCTCTTCTCCATATTTATTTACTTTGCCTCCTTCTTCTTCTTCTTTTCCTTAGTCTTGTCCCTCTTCTTCTTCTTTGTCTTCCTCCTCCTCTTCATCATGTTCTTGTTCTTGTTCTTTTTTCTCTTCTTCTTCTTCTTCTTCTTCTTCTTCCTTTTACCCTTCTTCGCCTCCTTCTTCTTCGTCTTCTAAATCATCGTCATAATCATCATCTTCTCCTTCTTCTTCTTCTTCTTCTTCTCCTTCTTCTTCTTCTTTTTCTTTTCTTCTTCTTCTTCTTTTTATTCTTTCTCTTGTTCCCTTTCAACTTCTTCTTCTTGTTTTTCTACTTTGCCTTCTTCCAATTCCTCTTCTTCGTCTTGTTCTTCTCCTTCATCATCTTCTTCTTCTTCATCTTCTTCTTCTTCATCTTCTCTTTCTCCTTATTCTTCTCCTTGTCCTTTTTCTTTTTCTCTATCTTCTTCTTCCTCTTCCTCTTCTTCTTGTTCTCCTTCTTTTCTCCCTCTTCTTCTTCTTCCTCTTCTACTTCTTTGTCCTCTTCACCTTCTTCCTCTTCTTCTTCTTCTCTTTTTCTTCATCATCATCTTCTTCTTGTTCTTCTTTTTCTCCTTCTTCTTCTACTTCTTCATCTTCTTCTCCTTCTTCTTCTTCTTCTTCTCCTTCTTCTTCCTCTTCTACCTCTTCTTCTACTTCTACTTCTTCTTCTTATTATTATTATTATTCTTCTTCTTCTCTTTTGTCTTCTTCTTATCCTTCTTCTTCTTCTTCTTCTACTTCTTCTCTTTGTTCTTCTCCCTCATATTCTTCATCATCATCATCTTCTTCTTCTTCTTCCTCCTTTTCTTCTTCTTCTCCTCCTTTTTCTTCTTCTTCTTTGTCTTCTTCTTCTCCTCTTCTCCTTTTTCCCCTTCTTCTTCTTCCTCTTCTTCTTCTATTTCACTTTTCCTCTTTTTGTTTATCTTCTTCTTCTTCTTCTCCTTTTTTTATTTTTCTTCTTCTTCTTCTTCTTCTTCTTCTTCTTCTCTTTCTGCTAATTCTTTTTCTTCTTCTTCTTCTTCTTCTTCTTCTTCTTCTTCCTCTTCTTCTTCTTCTTCTTCTTCTTCTCCTCCTCCTTCCTCTTCTTCTTCTCCCTCTTCTCCTTCTTCATCTTCTTCTACTTCTTCTTCTTCTTCGTCTTCTTCTTCTTCTTCTTCTTCTATTACTTCCACTTCTCCCACCTCTTCTTGTTTTTCTTGTTTTTCTTCTTGTACTTCATCTTACTCTTCTTCTTTTTCTTTCTTCCTGTTTTTCTTCATCTTCTTTTTTCTCTTCTTCTTGATCGTCCTCCTCTTCTTCTTCTACCTCTTCTTTTTCTCCTTCTTCTTCTTCTTCTTCTCCAACATCTTCTTCTTCTTCATCTTCTTGTCTTTGTTCTTCTCCATCCTATTCATCATCATCATCATCTTCTTCTTCTTCTACCGCTTCTTCTTGTTCTTCTTCTTGTTCTTGTTCTTGTTCTTCTACTTCTTCTTCTCTGTCTTCTTCTTCTTCTACTTCTTTACTTTTCTTCTTTTTGTTTATCATCTTCTTCTTGTTCTTCTTGTCCTTTTTCTATTTTTCTTCTTCTTCTTCTTCTTCTCTTTCTTCTAATTCTTGTTCTTGTTCTTCTTTTTTCTATTAGTTCTTTTTCTTCTTCTTCTTCTTCTATTACTTCTTTTTCTTCTTCTTCTTCTTCTATTACTACTTCTTTCTGTCCTTCCTCTTCTCCTTCTTCTCCTCCTCCTTCTCCTTCTTCTTCTTCTTCTTCTCCTCCTTCTTTTTCTTCTTCTCCTTCTTTTTCTTCTTCCACTTCTTCTTCTTCTTCTTCTTCTTCTTCTTCTTCTTCTTCTTCTTATTCTTCTTCTACTTCTCATTGTTCCTCTTTGATCACTTCTTCTTCTTATTTTTGTTCATCTTTTTCTCTTTCCTTTTCATCTTCTCCTTCTTTTTCTTCTTCTTCGTCTACTTCTTCTTCTTCCTCTACCTCTTCTTCTTTTTCTTCTTCTACTTCCTCTTCTACTTGTTCTTCTTCTTCAAATTCTTCTTCTTCTTCCTCTTCTTCTTCTCTTTGTTCTTCTTCTTCTCGAAGTACTTCTTCTTCCTCTTCTCATTCTTTTTCTTCTTCTCCTTCTTTCCTTCTTCTTTTTCTTCTTCTTCTTCTTCTTCTTCTTTACTTTTTCTTTTTTTGTTTATCTTCTTCTTCTTCTTGTCCTTCTTTTTTCATTTTTCTTCTACTTCTTCTTTTCTTTCTTCTAATTCTTCTTTTTCTACTTCTTTTTCTTCCTCTTCTTCTTCTTCTACTACTTCTTTTTCTCCTTCCTCTTTTGTTTCTCCTTCCTCTTCTCCTTCAACACCTCCTTCTTTTTCTTCTTCTTCTCCTTCTCCTTCTTCTTCTTGTAGTTCTTCTTCTCCTTCTTCTTCTTCTTCCTCTTCCTCTTCTTCTTCTTCTTCTTATGCTTCTTCTTCTTCTTCTTCTTCTTCTCCTTCTCCTTCTTCTTCTTGTTCAACTTGTCTTTCTTCTTCCTCCTCTTCTTCTTCTCCTTTTTTTCTTTTCTTTTCTTCTTCTTCTTCTCTTACTTCTACTTTTTGTTCTTCTTCTTCTCGTTCTTCTGCTTCTTCTACTAACTATTTTCTTCCACTTTTTCTCCTTCTATTTCTTCATCTTCTTCTTCATATTCTTTTTCTTCCTTTTGTTCTTCTTGTTTTTCTTCTTCTTCTTCACCTCCTCCTACTTCCTCCTCTTCTTTTTCTTCTTGTTCCTCTTCTTGTTCTTCTCCATTTTCTTATACTCCTTGATCATCTTCTTTGATTACTTCTTCTTCTTCTTCTTGTCCATCTTTTTCTCTTTCCTCTTCTTCTTCTTCTTCTTATATTTCCTCCTTCTCTTCTTCACCTTCTTCTTTTTCTTCTTCTTCTTCTACTCCTTCTTCTTACTCTTCTTCTTTTTTGTCTTCTACTTCCACTTATGTTTCTTCTTCTTCTTCATATTCTTTCTTCTTTTTCTCCAAGTCCTTCTTCTTCCTCCTCTCGTTCTTCTTCTTCTTCTTCTTCGTCTTCCTCTCGTTCTTTCCTTCTTCTGTCTCTTCTTCTTCTTCTTTTTATTAATATTTTTATTCTTTTTCTTCTTCTTCTCCTATTTCGTCTCCTTCTTCTTCCTATTCTTCTCTTTCTTCTTCGTCTTCTTCTTCTTCTTCTTCTTCTACTTCTACTTTTTCTTCTCCTTCTTTTTCCACTTTTTCTTCATCTTCTTCTTTCTCCTCTTCTTCTTCTCCTTTTTCTTGCTCTTCTTCTTATTCTTCTTCTTCTCCTGCTCCTCCTTTTTCTTCTTCTTTCTCTTCTTCTTGTCATTCCACTTCTTCTCCTTCTTCTTCTTTTTCAACTTCTTCTTCTTTCTCCTCTCCTTCTTCATCTTCCACCTCTTTTTCTCCTCCTTTTTCTTCTTCTTTCTCTTCTTCTTCATATACTTCTTATTATTCTTCCAATTCTTCTTCTTCCTCTTCTTGTTTTCAACTTCCTCTTTTTCTTCTTGATCATCATCTTCCTTTTCTCCTTTTTTTGTTTTCTTCTTCTTCTTCTTCTTCTTCTCTTTCTTCTTCTTCTTCTTCTTCTTCCTCTTCTTCTTATTCATCATCATCATCTTCTTCTTCTTCTCCTTCCACTTCTCCTTCTCCTTCTTCTTCTTTTTCTTCTTATTCTTCTTCTTCAATCCTTCTTTTTCTTCTTCTTCTTCTTCTTCTTCTTCTTCTTGTTCTTCTTCTTCTTCTTCTTCTTCTTCTGCTTCTTCTTTTTCTTCTTCTACTTCAACTTCTTCTTATTCTTCTTCTTCTTCTTCTTCTTCTTCTTTTCATTCTTCTTCTTCTTCTTCTTCTTCTTCTTCCTATTCCTCTTCTTCTTCTTCTTCCTATTCCTCTTCTTCTTCTTCTTTTTCTTGTTCTTCTTCTACTTCTTCCCCTTTTGCATCTTCTTCTTCCCCTTCTTGTGGTTACTCGTCTTCTTCCCCAACTTCTTCTTTTACTTCTTCTTCTTCTTCATCTTCTTCTTCCTCTTCTTCTTTTTCTTCTTCTTCTTCTTCTTCTTCTATATCTTCTCCTTTTTGTTCTTCTTGTTTTTTTTCTTCTTCTACTCCTTCTTCTTCTTTTACTTCGTCTTCCTCTTCTTCTCCATGTTCTTCTTCTTTTCTTCTTCTCCTTCTTGTTCTTCTTCTTCTTCTTCTTTCTCTTCTTCTTCTTATTCTTATTCTTATTCTTCTTCTTCTTATTCTTCTTCTTCTTGTCATTCCACTTCTTCTCCTTCTTCTTCTTGTTCAACTTCTTCTTCCTCCCCTCCTTCTCCGTCTTCCTCCTCTTCTTCTTCTCCTTTTTCTTCTTCTTCTCTTCTTCTTTTCCTTCATCTTCTTCTCATTCTTCTCCTTCCTCTACTACCTCTTCTTCTTTCACTTCTTCTTTTTCTTCTTCTTCTTCATATTATTTTTCTTCTTCCACATCTTCTGATTTTCCTTCTTATTCAACTCCACCTGCTTCCTCCTCTTCTTTTTCTTCTTATTCCTCTCCTTCTTCTTCTTCTTCTTCCTACTCTTCCTCTCCATTTTCGTGTTCTTCACGATCTTCTTCTTCGATTATTTCTTCTTCTTCTTCTTCTTGTCCATTTTTTCCCCTTCCTCTTCTTTTTGTTCTTCTTCTTCTTCTTTTTACATTTCATATTCCATTTCTTCTTCTTCTTCTTCTTCTTCTTCTTCTTCTTCCTCTTCCTGTTTTTCTTCATCTACTTTCTCTTCTACTTCTTCTTCACATTCTACTTCTTCTTTTACTTCTTCTTCTTCTACTTCTCCTTCTGCTTCTTCTCTTTGTTCTTCTTCTTCTCATAGTCCTTCTTCTTCTTCTTCTTCTTCTTCTTCTTCTTCTTCTTCTTCATCTTCTTCTTCTTCTTCTTCTTCTTCCTCTTCTTCTGCTTTCTATTGTTCTTGTTCTTCCTCTTCTTCTTCTTTTTCATCAGCTTCTCCTTCTTCTTCTTCTTCTTCTTTCTCTTCTTGTTATTTTTCTTCCTTTTCTTTTTCTTCTTCTTATTCTCTTTCTTGTTCTTCCTATTCTTCTCTTTCTTCTTCATCCACTTCTTCTTCTTCTTCTTCTTCTACTTCTTTTCTTTCTTCTTCTTCTTTCTCTTCTTTTCCTTTTTTTTTCTTATTTTTATTCTTGTGCTTCTCCTACTTCTTCTTCTTCTTTTTCTTCTTCTTCTTCTTCTTCTCCTTCCTTTACTTCCTGTTCTTCTTCCCCATCTTCTTCTTCTTCTCTTCCTCTTCTTCTTATTCTTCTTCTTCTTCTTCTTCTTATTCTACTTCTTTTCATGTTCTTCATCTTCTTCATCTTCTCTTTCTTCTTATTCTTCTTCTTCCTTCTTTTTTTTTTCTTCTTCTTCTTCTTCCAATTCTTCAACATCATCATCATCGTCTTCTTCTTCTCCTCCTTCCACTTCTCCTTTTTTTTTTCTACTACTTCTTCTTCTTCTTTTCCTTCTTCTTCTTCTTCTTCTTCTTCTACTTCTTCTTCATCATCTTCTTCATCTTCTTCTACTTCTTCTTGCTATTCTTCATCTTCTTTTTCTTCTACTTTTTATTCTTCTTCTTCTTTTCATTCTTCTTCTTCTTCTTCTTACTTTTCTTCCTCTTCTTCTTCTTCTTCCTCTTTTGCAACATCTTCTTGCCCTTCTTCTTCTTCCTCGTCTTCTTCTCCAACAACTTCTTCTACTTCTTCTTATTCTCCTTCTTCTTCTTCTTCTTCTTCTTCTTCTTCGTCCTCCTCTTCTTTCTCCTCTTCTTCTTCTTC
>JAIUJO010000422.1:158647-312738 GCA_023846275.1 Vanilla planifolia | reverse complement strand
TTTATTCTTGTTCTTCTTCTCCTTCTTCTTCTTCATCTTTTACTTCTTCTACTTCTACTACTACTACATTTTCATCTTCTTCTCCTTCTTCTTCTTTTCCTTCTTGTACTTCTTCTTCTCCATCTTCTTCTTCTTTGCCTTCTTCCTCCTATTCTTATTCTTTTTCTTCTTCCTCTTCTTCTCCTTCTTCATCTTTCCCTTCTTCTCCTTCTTCTTCTTGCTCTTCTTTTTTTGTTTCTTCTTCTTCTTTTTCTTCATCTCCTTCTTCTTCATCATCTAGAACTACTACTACTACTACTACTTCTTCTTCTTCTACTGCTACTACCTCTTCGTCTTCTTCTCCTTCTTCTTCTTCTCCTTCTTCTTCTCCTTCTTCTTCTCCTACTTCTCCTTCTCCTTCTTCTCCTTCTTCTCCTTCTTCTTTTTGTACTACTTCTCTTTCTTCACCTTCCTCTTCTTCTTCATCTTCTTTTTCTTCTACTTCTTCTTCTTCATCTTCTTCTTCTTCATGTTCCATTTCTTCTTCTTTTCCTACTTCTTCTTCTTTCTCTTTTTCTTCTTCTTCTTGTCATTCAGCATCATCATCGTCATCATCTTCCTCTTCAACTTCTTCTTCTTCCCCAACCTTTTCTTCTTCTTATTATTATTATTTTTATTATTCTTATTCTTCTTCAAGTTCTTCTTCTTCTTCCTTCTTCGTCTTCTTCTACTTCATCTTCTTCTCGTCCCACTCCTCGTTCTCCTCCAACTTCTGCTTCTTCTTCATTTTATTCTTCTACTACTTCTTCCTCTTCTTCTTCTTCGTGTTCTTGTTCTTCTTCTTCCATTTCTTCTTCTCTTTTTCTTCTTCTTCTTTTTCTTCTGGTTATTCTTATTGTTCTTCTTTCTCTTGTTCTTCCTCTTCTTCTTCTTCTTCTTCTTCTTCTTCTACTACTACTACTTCTTCCTCTTCAACATCTACTTCTACCAGTTCTTTTTCTTCTTGTTCTTCTTCTTCTTCTTCTTCTTCTTCTTCTTCCTCATCTTCTTCTTCGTCTTCGTCTTCTTCTTCTGCTTCTTCTTCATCTTCTGCTTCTATTTCTTCTTCTTCTTCTTCTCCTACTTTTTGTTTCTCTATTCATATTTCATCTTCTTCTTCTTCTTCTTCTTCTTCTCATACTTTTTGTTCCTCTATTCATATTTCATCTTCTTCTTCTTCTTCTTCTTATTTGACTTCTTCTATTTCTTTTTCTTCTACTTCCTCTTCTCCTTCTTCTTCTTATTCCTCTTCTTCCACTTCTACTTCTTCTTCTTCTTCACCTTCTTCTTCTTCTACTACTACTACTTCTTCTTATTCTTCTTCTTCTTCTTCTTCTTTCTCTCTTTTGTCCTCTTCTTCTTCTACTTCTTCTTTTTTACTTACTCCTCTTCTTCTTCATCATTATCTTCTTCTTTTTCTTCATCTCCTTCTTTTACTTGTACTTATTCTTTTTCTCCTTATTGTTGTTCATCTTCTACTTCTGGTTCTTCTTCTTCTTCTTCTTCTTCTTCTTCCTCTCTTCTTCTTCTTCTTCTTCCTCTTCCTCTTCTCCTTCCTCCTCCTCCTCTTCTTCTTCTTCTTCTTTTTCTTCGTCCTCCTCTTCCCATTCTTCTTCTTCTTCTTCTTCTTCTTCTTCTACTACTACTACTACTTCTTCTCCTTCTTCTTCTTCTTCTTCGCCTTCTTCTTCTTCTTCTTTTTCTTCTTCTTCTTCTTATTATTTTTTTTCTTCTTCTCCTTCTTCTGCTTCCTCCTCTTCTTCTTCTTTTTCTTCTTCTTCTTCTTCTTCATCTTCTTCTTTTTCTTCTCCAGCTTCTTCTTAATCATCTCCTTCTTGTTCTACTTTTTCTTTTACTACAACTACTTTGTCTTCTTTTCCATCTTATTCTTTGCCATTTTCTTCTTATCCTACTTCTACATCTTGTCCTTATTGTCCTTCTTCTTCTCCTTCTTCTACTTCTCCTTCCTTTCCTCTTCATCCTTTTCTTCTTCTTTTTTTCTTCTTCTTCTACTACTTTATCTTCTTCTTCTTCTTCTTTATCTTCTTCTTCTTATTCTTCTTCCTCTTCTTCTTCTTCTTCTTCTTCAACTACTACTATTACTACTTCTTCCTCTTACTTCTACTTCTTCTTCTTCCTCTTCTTCTTCTTCTCCTCCTAGTTCTTCTTCTTGTTCTTCTTCGTCTTCTTTTAATTCTTCTTCATCTTCATCTTCCCCTTTCACTTCTTCTTCCTCTTCATCTTCTTCTTCTTTTTCTTCATCCTCTTACATCTTTCTCTTTTTTTCTTCTTCTTCTTCTTCGTCTTCTTCTTTTTCTTCTTCTTCCTTTTCTTCTTCTTCTTCTTCTTCCTTTTCTCCAACTTTTCCTTCTTCCTTCTCTTCTTCACTTCTTCTTTTTCCGCTTCCTCTTGTCCTTCCTCTTCATCTTCCTCTTATTTCTTCTACTTCTTTTTCATTTCTTCTTCTTTTTCTTCTTCTTCTTCTTCTTCTTCTTTTTCTACTTCTACTTCTCCTTCTGCTTGTTCTTCTTGTTCTTCCCTTCTTCTTCCTCTTCTTCTTCTTCTTCTTCTTCTTCTTCTCTTATTTTTCTTCTTCTTCTTCTTCTTCCTCCTCTTTCTCTCCCACTTCTTCCTCTTCTTCTTCTTCTTCTTCTTCTTCCTCTTACTCTTCTTCTTCTTCTTCCTCCTCCTCCTCTTACATCTTCTTCTTCTTCATCTACTTCTTCCTCCTCTTCCCTTTCTTTTTCTTGCTTTTCTTCTTCTTCTTCTTCTTCTTCTTCTTCTTCTTCTTCTCCTCCTCCTCCTCCTCCTCCTCCTTATTTTTCTTCTTCATCTCCTTCATCATCTTCTTCTTATTCTTCTTCTTTTACTTGTTCCTCTTTTTCTTCTTCTTCTTGTTCTACTTCATCTTCTACTACTACTTCTTCCTTTTACTTTTTCTTCATAATCATCATCATCATCATCTTCTTCTTCTTCTTCTTCCTCTTCTCCCACTTCTTTCTCTTCTTCTTCTTCTTCCTCTTCTTACACTTCTTCTTCTTCTTCCTCCACCTCTTACTTCTTCTTCCTCTTCTTCTTTGAACATTTAAATCACAATGTTTTCAATTTTTTAATTATAATTAAAGCTAGTACAGTGTTGTAACAAATGTGATAATTCAAAAAAATAAGCTGGCACATTAATTGAATGAGTTTAAAACACTTCATGCACATTGCCACCTTTTTCCCTTTGATATAGTCATCAATTGATGTCATAATATGGTACCAATATCAATTGTAACTATATTTTGAAACATAAACGCATTGCATCTCAATGCAAGAATAAAAGCGATATTCACTTCAAGTTTGAAGATATATTTATATAAGAAGAGATTGTTCAAATACAATTTCTATTGGGACAGCTCAATCTTAAAGGATTTAGGTCGTAAAATCTAATAGGTGGTTAACATTTGCAACCTTTCCTTCCATCCAAGACTAGAGAGGCTATGTGGAATTTTCATAGTTATTGCTTAAGGAATATTATTAGTCTCTCTTATCTATTCATCCATTTGAAGTACTATGATGGTGTTCAAGTTACACTTTATATGATGGTGTTTAAGTAATATGATTAGTCTGAGGTTTTTAGCATAATCTTCATAGCATTAAACAATTATGTGACTTTATGTTCTACATTATTTTTAATTTTAAAGAATTTATTATTAGTTAAAATAACCAACTCATCAATGTATCACAAAGAAATTATAATACTCATGCACTACATTTCAAAATTATTAAAACAAGTTGATTAGAATGTCATACATCATGAGTGAATAGTGTTGATTTGTGGCATAGATTATTGTGCATCTTAGCTTATTAACAATTAAGAAAATTAGAAAGTATTATTTTATTAGTGCTTACCATGTCCTTGTTGGAATGATGAGTATATGTGTATGCATTAAAAATGAGTAAGACAACACAAAACCTCAACTTAATTGATAAAGGATGTGATTACCAGATGATAATTGGAGTTGATGCACTTATAATTATTTAAAACCTATTCATCTTCATAATCTTGGATGAACAAAATATAGTTTTATAATAATTGATAAGTATTCTTGAATTCCTTTTATGTTGTTCAATAACAAGAAAAGTGGCATATTAATAGCTTACATAATTAGTCAATAGATTGTAAGAGCAACATAACTTATCCTTGCATTTATTACATGTGACCAAGCAGAAGAATTTAAAAGCAATTATTTATAGAATCTAAAAATTTCTCATCATCTAGAACGCCTAAGAGAAAAGAGGTAGGAGAGATAGGAAATAGAATGTTAAATGACATGGTAAAGTGGTAGAGTTCTTATAAAACCTTTATTTTATATTTTCCCTTATGAATTATTATATCATAAAAACCTAAAACTATCATAGTTGCTCATTTTTTTAAATACTTATTTTTTATTAAATGGTAAAAGAATTATAGAAGCTTGATTCTATGTCTAATGATGTAATTTTCATGGGATGCTACATGAATATCAAGTCATATAGAGTACTGAATAAGAGAACTAAAGTTATAAAGGAAACTATTCATGTGAGGTTTTAGGAATCTCTTTGTAGTTCATATTGTAGTCAAATGCTATTTGATAAAATTAAGAAGCTTAATGAAGTAAGCATTGATGATGAACTAATAGATAACAAAATTAAAAGGGACATTATATAAGGACTTGATTGAGAAAATTTAAGAGAATAAGCAGACCATGAATGTGAAGATGTATAAAGGGATTATTTGTTAATTTTTTTTACCTTAAACCTAATTTTTCAACATTTGTATTTAGTATAGAATTGTGTGCAAGATTTTAAGACAATTAAAAGAAATCCCATATTCAAGCTATGAAGAAAACTTTTAAATGTCTTACTGAAACCATAACTTTATGCCTATAATATACTAGATGTGAAATGGGTTTTGACTTACTTGCCTAGACTTATGTTCATTTTGCTCAGAGTATGACTGAAAAAAAGAGAGTTCGTCTATTACATTTTTAGTTTCATCAAAACACACTAATTTTATTGGCTAGAAATAAGAGAAATTTCTTTTCAATTTGTAATTGAAATCAAAAACATATTAGTTAATACTTGTGCAACTCAAGTTCCTTGGATTACAAAAAAAACATTGAGATTATCACTTACAATTCACCGTTGTACAGGTCTATTGCGACATTGCTAGTGTTATAGGCTCGTAAAAGTATCTAGCTCAACATTCCTACACAAAAACAACACTAAGGACAACATCAACTGAGATATTGTAGAAAAGAAGAATAATACTCTAGGTTTTTCTACCCAGTGCTCAATTCATAGAAATCCTTGGGAAACCTTTACATTTAACACACTCTCATGAATTCGACTAACCATTAGAATTCATAACCCATTGCTTTATTACTAAAGTTTTTCGAAAATTTTATTGTATTATTGTTGCACATCTTTTCAACTATTTGCATACATTCATGTGTAGATTATTGGCATAGTTTTCAATTTAGTAAAGTTTATATAAACATTAGCTAGGGCAAATTGATGGCCCTATGCCTTATGAGGTTCGATTAGAATACAACCAAGTAAATTCTTTCCCAATCATTTATTGAAGATGTAGTTAATCTATAATAAATTCATAATGAATGGAAATAAAAAAGGTAAACAATATGTAATGGAAGTTAAGCTATTTGTAGCATTGTTGAACAACATCACAAAGCCTCCAAGCCATGGAGCCAATCATTTCACCTTTAGATGTAGTGGTAGGCCATACATAGCTCATCATCTACTACTCAAATTGATTAGAATGTTAAACCTTTACTTATTACTTTATGGCATAAAAAGATCATATTTCTCCATCTCAATCATTAATCTTCCCCCTAATGAGCCAAAGTAGTGAATAAATACAAATTAATAATGTAAGTTTGATGCATATATAGTTAAACAAATCTTAAGACTAAGGCAAAACTTGTGTTCCAGGAAATAAACTAGGCAAAAATCTTTAATTGCTACTCATTTTTTTAATTTTATAAAATGATGTCCCTTATCATAGTAGTGTGGTCAACATTCCTTCTCTATGCCCTAAATGATAAATTGGTTGTATTGTTTGTCATATGTGTAGTATGGTCTCATCATATTGCTATGACCACCATTCTCACTTAAAAAACCAATTATGATGTAATCTTATGTCACAATACCAACCATTAGAAACTAATGAGGCAACTTGTTATTTCGTGTATTCAACTATTTCGTGAATCATGTTATATGATGGCATATGATGAACATTATTGCAATGAAGCTTTGAAATGTCTTGGGATAAAATTTATTCATAGTAGAATCATACATAAGTGATCTAATATTGTATTTGAATGACTGACACAAACCTAGAACTGGAAAAAATTATCTTAAGTACATATGATAATGAGTTTCATATTGTACAAATGCAATAAATTTATCTTATAGAAAATAATTCAATGCTAAATAGCGCATACCATTGTACTGGCATAATCATACTATAATAGTTCTACAAAGTGCACAAAAATGCAAGAGAGTTACAAATTTGTGAAAACTTTCATTCTTCATAGATCCTCTTTTTAGATGTGTATGATCCTTAAATAACTTGTACATTTGTGAGTCTTAAAGGGACTATATTTGCACAATTATCATGTTTGTAGATGGCAATGTTTTGAAAACCAAAACATTTTTATAACTATACGTGATGTACGTGCATTATCCTTTACAATATCAAATATCATGTAAGATGCGTTTTCCATAATAAAAATGCATGTGTTTGTATATTTAGTTCACTATATGATTCATTTGATTCACTCATCACTAGATTATGAGTCTTAAATCATAAGATCATGAACTAAAAATACACTACTAATAGCTTGTTAATCACTTTTTAGAAGAATTTAAACCATGGTAACTTATAAAATTCTATTTTAATTAGTTACAAAATAAAAATAACCTGACTTACAATTTAAAATAAGCTATTATTTCCATTTTCTTATTGTTAAATGGAAAAATGAGATGCTAGCCGTTACAGCTATGTGAATTTTATGGGATATCGTCTTTAGCTAATTCTTACTCATCTTCAGTTTGATTGTTTTGTTCTAATTTTCATATTTCAATATGGTTGGTAAAATCTTCACTCACATTTGAAAACTTTTTCATATTATCATTATAAAGTATATGATTTTTTCTTAGTAAATTTAAAAACTGTTATAAAAAACTTGTTCAGTTGCCTCTATATCAACTCAATTAAGTTTATTTTGACTCTCTTTTATGAAATCCATCATACCCCATGTAGGTATTCTTGTTACTTTAGGGTCATATAGTATCTGTATGATAACCATTATCACTCAAATAGACTAGTTATAGCATTATAATACATTGTCACTAGACGTTAGACATGTATTTGACAAATAAATGTTTTATGTATTCAAAAATGAATTCATCTTACAATTTGAATGAATATTATATAAATTTTTGCAAAGAAGTCATAAAGTGATAAGATAAAATTGAGTCATAATAAAATCATACATAAATGTTCCAATAACATATGTGTACAATTAAAGCAAGTTTAGAACAATGGTAAATTATCACAATTACAACAACAATGATTTTTCAAATCATAGACTTATGCAAGGCATTTATCCTAAACATTATAAGTCATTGCTAAAAATGCGAATGCCATCATACTGGCATAATAAAACTATCATAATTATACAAGATGCCTAACATCCCTAAAGTGCTGTAGGTTTTTGTAATATTTCATTATAATTGGATGACAAACTTTTAAGATGTGCACAATAATTAAAGAGACCATAGATACGTGAGTCTTAGCGGGATTATACTAGCATAATTTTCATTATTAATAATGTTTTTAAACCTGATATTGTTTTAAGTAATGTGTGATGGGTTTTCATCATACTTTATAATGTTCTATATCATTCTTGTATGATAATCTTTACAAAACAAAAATATGTGTGCTATAAGAAATTCTTCGGTTGAGACATTTTATTCACTTATCACCAATTTATGGATGTTTGATAGTAAACATAAAAATGCACATCCTCAAGTCCACCAATAAGAATTTTATATACTCTAAAATACATTTATAAAGTACAAGTTATAATCATGAATAAAATAATAACTCCACTATTAATAAACATAAATACAAAACAAATATCATCCAGTAGATGTACTAAGTCTAATGATCCCAAATTTTTCTTTGAAATGACTACGAACTTGCTAAACCTTCAAAAATATAAGGTAGAAGTGAGTTGTGTAGCACATAGGGAAACCATGCATCTTACTTTAAAATGAACATGTAGTGAGAAGGAAATATATGTATATATATACATATATATAAATAATGACTTGAACAAATGAAAAGTAAATTCTTTATTAATACAACATGAACAATATGATTTTATCCCATTACAAACTTGTAGATCTAATAGAAGTACAAGGAGAGTTTTTGCACATAAGACCTATCTAAAAGAGAGACAAAGAAGCTAACAATCCTAAAAAATTCAAGATAAATAAACATAAATGGATAATACCCTTTTGAGATACAAAAAAGTTGCCATGATCTAATTATTTACAACAATATCACACAAGTTGTCCTATTACAACAAACATCATAAGAATAGAAGTTACCACTCTCGGCTATGTCATTTGGATTTGAACGTCTTATAGGGAATGTTTCCAACAAGATCAAGGTGCTTCAGAAAGGAAGCATGCAATGTCATAAATTATATGATTATGAACAATTCATTCATTTTCTCACAAAAGTTTATTGGCAAACTACTCATTTGCTATACATTAGTGTATGCTAAGTGTATAAGATTAGAGAGTAGCAAAATATAGAACAATTTTACCTTAACGGTGATAGATCACATGTGCCCATTAGTTATAGAGAAAGACTTTTAATTTTATTGATACCATGAATGAATATAAAGGCTCTTCCATTCCTCCCTTGGTTGTAATGATAGGTCTAAGGATTGCACAAACCGATGTCACATGAAGTACGTCCCTTCCTTTGGTATAACCTTTAGCTAGGATGGAAATAAAAAAGGAAGAGGGCCTTGAAATGGCATGATAAAATTATAGTAAATAAGTTTGGATCAAAAAAATTCAATAGAAAATGACAAAAAGGTCCAAATCACTCATGTGTACTAGTTTAATGTCTAAAACATCATGAGTCAAGACCAAAGAATTCATTTACCATAAAAGTGGTCCATGTGGTCAACATTTTATAGAGTGGTAGAGAGCGATTCTTCATTTTTAACAAACCATTCTGGAATAAAAGAAATAGCATTAAAATTGAGCAGGTTGATGGAATGCCAAAAATAGTGGACTAAAATAACGTTAACATAGTAACATCTTATACATCACGCAAACCTTCTATTTCAAGGCATATTAGTTCTATTCAAACTTTTAATCATGCTAGTGTTCACTCATTTACTTCTCATTAGTTTCTAAAATCTTAAACATTACAAGGATAAGCAATAGCCAACACTTCCTTATTAAATATTTTTGTTATTCTTTTAGTTCATCAAGTTATTTGTATCTACAAAATTGTTTAATCATTTTAAGATCAATTGACACCTTTTTAGATATTTTGACCTTGAAATTCAGTACATGACATTCTTATAGTAGTTATGTAATTCCAACAATATAAAATGTAGTTGAAAATGATTATAAAAGGCATTAAATTGAGTTTTGGACTTTGTCTACTACATAACACCTATAACTACATATCATCATTGTTGCCTTCATAGATAGCTTTACCATTAATTGTAGTTACTCTTATGCCTTACTCAACCCATGCTAACACATAAAATTAGTTGAACCTCTAGGCCAAAGTTGACTCGTCATCCTAAGTCACCTATCAACATCGGTAGACTTGATTCATGAAAATTCTTAACCATTGAAATTGAATTGACCCATCACACACCTCTCACCCATGCCACATTGATCATGTCGCTAACTACCTTAGCAATTGTCGGACAACTGCATGAAATATTTTGGAAGAATTCAAAGTATTTCATTTATAATTTTTAATAACTTTTGGAATTCTAAAATGTCCTTTAGAATTCCAAACTTTGTGACATTATATTCATGAGTATATTTTTTATTCCTATGTTATAAAATTACAATCACAACCCTGAGTTCTCTATAAAAAAGGATACTCAATGTATTGTAGATAACATAATGTTTTATAGAGGTAAGGAAGTGCTACTACTAATCTTATTTTATATAAGGGAGTTTTGTGCAAATAATTTGATGGTGTGATTTTAAAGATGTCCTAGGAAGGAGAGTGACATGAAAAAATGGGAGAACCAAATCTTTTATCCAACATTCAATAAAGCCTCAAAATACTAAGTTTTTAACCACTTTATTTCAACTTTCAAAAAATTTACTTATCGCATCTAACTTTCTAGTTTTTATATGTGACTATATGATATCTTGTTTGCCATTTTAAAATGCCCACTTGTGAGTGTATTTTGCCACTTCACCACCAACATTAGCACATTTTGTGTGGGTTGTTAAACCCACCATTTTTTAGGTTGAGATCCCTTATATAAAAAAATAGTACAAGTAGTTGGCTTAAAAAAGTTTTTAATTATCCAATGATCCTTAAAAGTTTTAATTTAAATTTAAATTATCTTAAATAAACAATTGTGTAGCAATATTACTTGAATTAAATATTTCTCAATTGTCCATGAGCCAAAAAAAAGGTTTTATTATGTCATCCATCATTAATTTGGTATTAAAGCATGGTTGGTTTTAGGAACTTACATTAATTTTAATTTATCATTAAATAATAATATTTTTATTCTATGTCATTATTATTAATTACTAGAGTTTATTAAATATATAAATAAATTAATAATATTTTTCTAAGTTTCAATCTATAAAAATTCTTTATTTATATGGCATTTTGTCATTTCATTTTAGGATTTATTTAACTTTCCCCTTCTTTATATTCCAAACTATAAACTTTGTTTCCAGCCTGTTTGTTTATTACCACTAGGATAGACAGTTAATATAAAATATCTAATTTTAATTTAGCATAACCACCATAGCCTCATTGATACAATGTGGAAATCAAGAACTAACACATTAATTTTGAGAGCTAAGAAAAACCTTATGAACATGCATAGATACATTGGAACAACATAGAAATAATAGATTTGGTAGAAACAATAGTTCTAGTAGATTTATGAAAAGTCACATCAAAGGTGGGATAATTTCATCTAAAAATAAACCTAGTCGATGGGGACTTCATCATAGTCATTCCACTACTCTACATGTGATAGAAAATAAGCTTTGTAAGATGATCATCAAGTTAACATGGCTAAAATAAATGCCCTTACATTTGATGGTAGTTTTGACCATAGAGCATATAATGATTATGAAATGTGAATTGAACATAATTCTGATTGATACAGTCTGATGAGTGTCCAAAGTACCAATTTACAAAAAGTTGGCTCGCATCACATGGACTATTATTTTTTCAACCATTGAAAAGTGATATATTAACAAAGATTGAGCAATGCCTCGATTATAGGAGGAATTGAAGATTCTCTTACGAGATAAATATGCACCCACTATTATTAAGATGAACTTTTGGATAAATGGCAACATATACCCCAAGGATCAATGATAATTGATGAATATAATTCTAAATTTGACGAATATATGGTCAAATGTTGTGTCCAACGATTAGATAAAATTGCCTTTTTTCAATTTTGAGCAAAACACATGGAATCTATTCAAGTTTAGTTATTTTTGAGAAGTATTACTAGTTTACAAAATGCATATAAGGTGGCTTAAGCTGCATGAAACTCTAAGAGGATTAATTTCTCATAATAATGAGATTCCTTAAACCACTTCGAAATGTCAGACTCGTAACAGTATTCGACTATTCATACTACTTCTAGTCCACAAGCAACCGATGCCCCACCAAAAACACCTCTAACACATCATATGCAACTCACAGAAATTGTCAAATTGTTCTAAAGTCGATTGTTATTATTGCCACAAGAGACGGAGGGTTCTAGCCTATTGTCCTAAGACACCCCTATGCATATTTTAAAGAAGTAGAAGGAAATCTTGAATTTAGGGGAGAAAAGGTTATGCAACAACATAAGGAGGACAAAGAAGAGTTAGAAATATTGTGTTATAGCCTTTACTATATTGAACCACCCTTGGCTATTATAAGATGTAGTGTGATTACATTAGAACCATTTAAATATTGGCTATGAGTTGACATCATTAGTGCCTTTATTAGAGGTAAAAACCAACCTTATGAGATTATTCTAAATAGTAGTAGCTATATCAATGTCATAAAAACAAAACTGCTCAAAAGAAAGTTTTCATACTCACAGACAGTCCCGACCCACAGATCATATCTTAAATTTTAGGAAATTATGATGTCATTCTATCTTAGGATTTTGATAGCATTATCTTAGGAAGACCTTGATTATATAATGGAGATAATGCCAAAAATGGAAGATACAATGCATGTACTTTCAAGTACAAAGGAAAGAAGATCACGATATATCCCTTGCATTTTTCAAAAAATATTTCTAACAAAAATATTTCAAAAGAGAAGGATAAAGAAAAAAGAAAATTAACAAGTATCATTTCACTAGTCAAGATTGATGGGGGATATATGACATGTTGTGGTTATCTAGTTTGTGGCACCTTGGTTAGTCCTTATTAGTTTGCCCACCCCACTAGCCATAGTCTAACCCCTATTAGATGAATTTGTAGAAATATCTATTAAACACATTCTAGACAAACTCTCCTATTTAAGGGATATTAACCTATTATAGATCTAATTTATAGCACAACCAAACCATATTTATGACATCACCATATAAATTCATTAGTACAAGTAAAACATAAATTTATATCAACTTATTGTCCCAAAATAAATGAATGAAAAGTAGTTCAACAAACTTTATCCCATCCTTTTTCTAGCATAATGGCAGAACATGTTACAACTTAGGATCTTTTATTATCACCTATTGAATTTACTAATCAAATAACAAATTTGTGACAATTAACTTTTTTTGGAAATCATCCTTAAAGTCCACTTTATTTGATTCATTTATCTTATGTTTTTATAATATTGAGTCCTTTGCTCATCATGTTTCATCATTACATAAAATCTTATTTAAAAATTGAGCTTAAATGATGAAATATATAAACAACTAGTAGATGCTCGTATATAACCTAGAAAATTTGGTGATGATGATTATATGATGATCAACAGTTGGTCTAAGAGATTCTCATTGAGAACCCTTAGGAAAATATATGCCCATGGGTTCAACAATTTAGAGTTGTCATAAAACTAAATATCAAATCATTTAATTTTTATTAAATCAAAAATTATTGAATAAGTGCTACCTTTAAATGTTAGGATCTTTAATAGTATATGAAACAATGACTAACACCTAGTTAACCTTTTGGGCCTAGGTAATCATTGTCAAGTGAAATAATCCCACCAAAACTTTAACTCGATCTATTGAGTTAAGAGGTCAAGTGGATTGAATTTTAGATTATCAAATTATTTCTACATAAGATCAAGCACAATATAGATGTTTAGTACGTTGGCATAGTCTTCCTACATGCGACAACACTAGGACTATAATGAAGGAGATTTAGTTCCTAAACCAAGAGATGTTAGAGTTTTATAAGATATTTCACTCTAGCACTATGGAGTTGAGCTCTTCCCACTTTTGGAGGATTTATTAACATGCTATACATAATGTTGAGGTTCCACTTAGAGGCATAAACCTATTTAGACGCAAAACCATACCAAGATTGACTCTACTATATCTCATTAGTTTTTATTATCATTACATAAAGTGGTCAATAACCATCAACCCTTTTTTATTGCACATTTTAGTTTAATCTTCATTAGATTTTCATATTATTTTGTATCTACACATTGCTTTTTATCTTTTGAAGATTAATTAGTAAGTTTTCATAAATTTTTATTTTTAAATTTAGTATATGATATGTGTGCAATAGTCTTCTAATCTCTTTGGTACAAAATATGGTCAAAAATGACTTTAAAAAAACTTAAAATAAAGTTTTAGAATTTTCATTGTCATTCACCATTATATGTCGCTACTATAGCCATCATCAACAACCATTTTTACTGGTGGTGCCAACCTGTATGGCCCGTTTACTTGCATTCTACTTTTGACCTCATTCATCTATTAGACTCACACCATCTTATCGACCCATGTTGCTTCTTCAACATGCACAAACTTGATCAATAAATATGTCTGACCCATCAGCATGTGTCAACTCTTCAATTTGTGCTGATTCAATGCAACCTATGAAGCACCAATTGCATGGCCTACTACATCATGACAAGTTGGACCATCATTCAAAATGCATAGGCATGTTTGGGACTACTTATATTAATAGTTATTTATGTTTTCAATGAAACATTTTTAGTAGAATTCAAAGTTTTTATTTTGTAATTTATAGTAAAAATTGAAATTCTAAAATATCCTTTCGAATTCTAAAATAATCTCTTATTATTTCAAGTTATCTTTTTATATTCTCATATTAGAAAATTACTATGTTTTTATGTTCTTATAAAGAGGGAAGCACACCATGTTGTACATAAGGCAATTTTTTATTAAAGTAATGAAGTGTTGCTTACTAAGCTTCTTTGATATGAGTATATTTTGTGTACATAATGAGATAGTGTGATTATAAAGGTACTCTAGCAAGGCAAGCATGAGGCTCAAAAGAGGATGTGTAAACCCTTTTTCAAACATTCACAAGAGTTTCAAATCACTATGGAAGTTACTAACCACTTTATTTTAACTTTTGAGAAATTTTCTTATTACATCCAACCATCTTGCTTGTGCACGTCACCATGCGATTTCTTCTTTGACATTATAAGAACCCAACTTGCGTATGTACCTCACCACTTCATCACAAACATGAGTAATTTTAGTGTGAGTTGTTAAAACAACCTTTATATTTAGTGAAGATCCCTTCTGTGAAATATTAATATAAATCCATGGCTTCTTAGTAAATTTCATTCTTTCTTGGTTATTCTTTGTTTTTTTTTGTTTTAAACAATGGCACCTATGATTAGCTCTCCTATGGGTATATTTCTTGTGCATAAGCACTTATCAATTGTCTAATAACTAAAATAAGTGATGCTAAATCAATCATTTAGCAAAATCTTTTAATTAATTAGGGTGACTTAAAGTAGAGAAAAAAAAATTCTAGTACACAATTTAGGTAGGAAAGGGTTGGATTAATTAAAGCAAATGGCTCAAAGAGGGAGGAAGGAAGGATAAATTCTTTCAACTTTTTGTTAAAGATAAAATGTCTAATTTTAACATTTGTGTCATTAAAGATTCAAATGAGAAAATATTAACTAGATAAGACAAACATCAAGAGGTACCTATCAATTTTGTTTAGGCACTACACTAGTTTAAGAACGTTACTTTAGATGTAGAATTTTTAGGAAACATACCTACATCAATATCTTATGAATACAACAATTTGGTCATGAAAAAGGTCACAATGGAGGTGATTAAAGAAGTAGTATCTAAATTAGGCAAAGATATGGAACCTTTTTTAAGTGGCTTTAATTATCATTTTTTCACAAAATACTGAAAAATTATATTTTGTGATGTACTACAAGCTACCAAGGACTTAATCACTAAAATTTTAATTTTTAAAGGGATGCAATTGTGAACCTATCGTTGTTCCTAAGATAGAGATTTCAACATAATATAAGGTCTTTAAGCTACTTTGTGTATATACATTTGTTGAGAAAATACTATAAAATTTACTAGAAAATAAGCTGCATATATTATTGCTAAGAATCACATCTCTTAAATAAGTTAGTTTTGTGAAAGGGAGGGAAATTTATGATAATATACTTTTAGGAAAAGAACTAATGGGTTCTCTTAAAAAGAAAGTTAGATGTAGGAATTACATTCTCAATCTAGTCATAAAAAAGTGCATTTGATAGCTTGCCAAGTGTTTTCAAAGATATATGATACTAGACAAATTCCATTTTTTAACTTAAACAGTATAAGTAACTTATAGTTCTCTATCAAGGTCAATGGTATTATTAGTAGATTTTTCTATCTGTCAATTGGGTTAAAAAAGGAAAACCTTATCTCTCCATTACTATGAAACTCTAATTCACCTCTCATTTGACCTTAACATCACTTTGATTTTATTTTATTACAATGAGTCAACTTAATTCATTTCAATTTTATTATACAATTTCTTAAAATTAAAATAATAATTATTATTATCTATGCTTATTTGTTTTGTTATTAGTAGTAATTCTTAAAGAGGTCTTATCATGATGAAACAAAACTTTGTTAAACTCAACTAGTCCAAGCTCAACTAATTAATTTTTTTTATTTTTAAATATTTTATTTTTAAGATTTTATCACACTTTATGACACCTTTAAATCCATATCTTATTTCAAGATCAAATATGTTATGCTTCAGCTCTTTAATAACTTGGAATGGAACATTCTAACAAAATTTATCTCATTTCTTCAAAACTTTTTTTAATTGCTTATATTATTTTATAACTCTTAACTCTTCTCTCGTGTAGCCTTTTCATGTGTTTCATTTTGTTATATTACATTACTTAAATTTATGTCATCAAAATTTCAATTTAAATTTATTTAATATTAAAATTATAATTTGTATTACTTATAATTGTTATTCTACAAATTTTTGTGTGAAATAGGTTTAATCAATTCGAAAAACACAATTTGACTCCTCTTATAGAACTCTATCTAACATAAATTCAATTTTTTAGTTTTCAAATATTTTATTTTCTAGAGTTTTTCCATGCTTCATGATTCATTTCAATTTATACATGAATTGATGATAAAGGATGAAGCACTTTATCTTCTTAATTTCTGTGAGTAAAAATTTTCCCATATAATTTATATCGTTTGTTTAAATTTTTTATATTTATTTTGTTATATTTCTATATTACTCTAAATTACATCCCGTATAACCTTTACATCATTTTCTTTTAGTTATCTTAGATCTTTATAATTTACATAACTTTAACATTAATACATATTCACATAATTTTAAATAATAATTAACTATTATTTATACTTATTTAAGTTTTTTAATTCACAATAACTCCCAAGAAAATCTTATCATGTTGAAATAACTTTGTATCCCTCATCTTGTTAAACTCTTTGTATTTAGGTATTCATTTTTCTATTTCTAAGTATTTTAATTTTTTAAAATTTTATCACACATTAATTTTTATATTATTAAATATTTCTGTAATGTTTTGATTTTGTAGGTATCTTAGAATATAATTTTCTTCTAAAATTTGCCTCGTTTCTTCAAATGGGTTTTTAAAAAAAATTTTGTTATACTACTATGAAACTCTATTTCACCTCTCATTTGATATTATGAGTCCTTCGAATGGATTTTACTACAATTCATCATCTTAATTCATTTCAATTTTATTACGCATTTCCTTAATACTAATATAATAATAAAGTATTATCTATGTCTATATTATTTTGTTATTTGCAATAATTCATAAATTGGTTTCGTCGAGATGGAACTAAACCTTTTTAAACTCAACTAGACGAAACTTATCAAAATAAATATTTATTTTTTTGGTATTTTTAAATATTTTATTGTTTAGGATTTTTGCACACTTTATGACTCCTTTAAATTCATGTCTTATTTGAAGATCAAGTACATTATTCCTCAGCTCTTTAAAAACTTGGAATGGAATATTCCCAAACCAATAATCTCATTCCTTCAAAATTTTTCTTTCAATTTCTTATATTATTATCTTTTAACTCTTCTCTCAAGTAAAATTTTGATGCCTTTAATTTTGCTGTGTTACTTTTTTTAAATTTATTTCATCATAATTTTATTTTGTATTTATTTAATATTAAAATTATAACATATTATTATTTATACTTATTACTATGTAATTTTTTATTAATTCAAAATAAGCATTAATTAAGACAAAAATCATCATTCAACTCTTCTCACAGAGCTCTATCAAATTAAGCAATCAATTTTGTATTTTTCCTATATTTTATTTTCTTGAGTTTTCCATCCTTCATGATTCACTTCAATTCATACATGAATTAATGATAAAGGATGAAACACTTTATCTACTTAATTTGTATGAGTAGAAGGTTTTCCATATAATTTATATCATTTGTTGAAAATTTTTGCTATGATTTTATTATATTGCTAAAATTACTCAAAGTCACATCTCTTATAACCTTTACATCATTTTCTTTTTGTTTTATTAGATCTCTTTAATTTACCTAACTTTAACATTAATATATATTCACATAAATATTGAAATAATAATTTATTCTTATTTATACTTATTTAATTTCGTAATTTATAATAACTCCAAAAAGAGTCTTATTGAGATGAAATAACAAACATCATATGACTTATGTTATTGAACTCTATGCATTTAAATATTCATTTTTATATTTCTAAATGTTTTATTTTTTAAGATTTTGTCACACATCAATTTTTATAGTTTTAAATATTTTTTGTATTGTTTTCATCTTCTAAGTATCTTTGAATTTAATTTTCTCCAAAAATTTGTCTCATTTCTTCAAATCTTCTATTTAAATTTTTTTGCATTACCATTAAATTAAAATTGACCTATCAATTCACATTAACATCCCTTTGATTTGATTTTATTATAATGCATCAACTTAATTCATTCAATTTTATTATAAGCTTTCGTAATTCTAAAAAAATAATTTAGTATTATTTATTTCTATTATTTTTTATTTACAATAATTCATAGAGTGGTTTGACCTAGATGAAACAAAACTTTGTTAAATATAATTAGTCTAAACTCATCTGCTTAAATATTTATATTTGCCTTTTTAAATATTTTATTTTCATAGCTTATCTAAAGATCAAGGCCATTATGCTAGAGCTCTTTAACAACTTGGAATGAAACCCATATAATTTATATTATTTCTTTAAAATGTTTTCTTTTAATTACTTATATTATTAAGCATCTCTTAACTCTCCTCTCAAGAAACTTTTTCATTCCTTTAATTTTATTGTGTTGCATTATTTAAATTTATGTAATTTTAATTTGTATTTATTTAATATTAAAATTACAATTTATTATTATTTATATTTATTACTCTACAAATTTTATTTAATTCCAAACAAGGTTTATTCAAGATAAAAAGACATCTTTGGACTCGTCTCATAGAGCTATGCATAATTGAGTACTCAATTTTTTATTTTTAAAATATTTTATTTTCTAGAGTTTTTCCATGCTTCAAGATTCATGACAATAAAGTATGAAACACTTTAACTCCTTAATTTCTATGAGTAAACATTTTCCCACATAATTTATATCATTTATTCAAATTTTTTTGTTCGATTTTGTTATATTGTTCTATTACCAAAAATCACATCTCTTATAACCTTTACATCATTTTCTTTTAGCTATATTAGATCTCTTTAATTTACTTAACTTTAAAATTTATATATATTCTCATAATTTGAAATAATATTTTTTTATTATTTATACTTATTTAATTTTTTAATTCGTAATAACTTCAAAAAAATTCTTATCAAGAGGAAATAACAAACTTCATATGCCTCATCTTGCTAAAATCTAAGCATTTAAATATTCATTTTTATATTTCTAAATATTATATATTTTAAGATTTTAGCACAAATTTTTAGACATTTTGATAATAAAAGTTTTAATTTAAAGATAATAACAAGAATGAGTGTGACATTATTCATCTTCAAATAAGCTATGAAGTGAAATAATTTATAAAAAAGGGGAAAACCTTAAAAAATAATATATTTAAAAATATTAAAAATATATTTAATTAGATAAAGATTATCAAGATGAGAAAATAGTGTTTGTTTTGTCTAAATATGACTTGCTTAGAATAAGCTTGAATAAACAAAGTAAATAAACATAAATAATAATAAATTATTATTTTAATATCAAGTGATATAACTAATTCAAATAGTTATTGTAGTCATATTAGAGTACAACTATAGCTTCAAAGGAATTTAATCAAAGAAGAGCTAAAAAATTAAAGATATGAGATAAATTGTATAAAAAAATTTTATTTCAAATTAATAGGATAGAGTTTGACATACTTGATTAAGAAATTTTAGCTCAAATTAAACTGTTATATAAAACATGCCAAAATCTTAGAAAATAGAATAATTAAAAAGTATGAAAATAAATATTAAATTTCAAAAATCTTGTTCATATGAGGCTAAGGGTATTTGTTTCATTTTTATCGAAGATCAATTACATATACTATGAATTGGAAAATTAAAAAAGAGTAAATAATAAAACAAATAATTTTTATGCAATTTAAATATAGAAAAAAGTTAAAATAACCAAAATTATGGCAATGTATTATAACCATATTAAAATAATGTTAAGGTCACTTGAGAGTAAATTTAAGGAAATATAATAAAATCACAAAACCAAAGAAACAATTCGAAAAAATATGATATTGCAAAACTATATTGCAAGATATTAGAGACATTAAGTGTACCATGCCAAAAAGTTTGTTTTGTCTCAATCAAATTTCTTTTAGAGTTATAACAAATGACAAAATTAAATAATAAAAATAAAGAATAAATTATTATTTTAATGACACACTAATTTACATTGAAGTTTAAATGAAATAACTTTAAATAACAAAATATAACCAAATAAAAAAAAACTAATGTCCCTTGAGAATAGAATTAGGGTTTCATAGTAATATAACAAATTCAAATGAAAAAGTTGAAAAAAAGAGAAGCATAGTGTAAAAAATTTGCATTCTAAAATATTGAGGTGATCTAGAGTAACATCCTTAATCATAAAAGAAGATAAGAAATGAAATGTCCCAACAAATCTTTCAAAATCAAAGACAAATGAAAAATTTAAAAATATAAAAATATAAAAATGAATATTTAAATGGGCATAGCTAGTCGAGATGAGTTGAGCTACATTTTGTTGCCTTGATAAGACCTAGATTGGAATTAAGAGAAATTTCAAAATTAAATCAGCTTAACAAATAAAAAATATTAGTTTAATATAAGGTAAATTTATATTAAAATTAAGATAAGTTAAATTAAAGCCACATAACATAACAAAAACAAAGTAAGGTAATGGTAATATAAAAGGAGATTTATTGTTGCATAGTAGTATACCTAAATCAAAGAAAAAGTTCTTAAGAAATGAAATAAATTTTATGAGAAACTTGCAATCCAAGATGCAAACATGATTGAGTGCACATCCTTAATCACAAAATTAGATATGAATGAAGATGTCTCATAATGCATGAAAAAATAATATTAAATCATACATTTAAATATATCAAAATAGATATATAATTACTAATAACATTTTTTCAAATTGATTACATTAAAAAAGTAAAAATCATAAATAAATCTAGATTATTATGCCAAAATTAAGTAAATAAATAATAAAATAGGAATGAGAGAAATTGAAGCAATATGATATCTCTAAATCAAAGTGATTTAAAGGTAACACAAAAGGTGATTTAAAGTTACATATTAATTTAAGCAAATCAATGAAAAAAAATTAAAGAAATGAGATAAATTTAATAGAACGATTACTTTCCATGATATAAATGTGATTGAGAATCACATCCTTGATGGACAAATAAAATTTGAATAAAATGTCATGTAAAGAATGCTAAAGCATGATTGAATAAAATATTCAGAATTACAAAATCAATATTTAATTCGAAAGAGCTAATTGAGATGACTCCAACAATATTTTTTTTGTCTCAATCAAACTATTTTTAAAATTACTGTGAATTTTGAAAGTAATTAAGTAAAATTAACAATAAATTATAATTTCCTTTTTATGATAAAAAGTATTAAAGCCAAAATGTGATGAATTAAAGCTATGTAATATAACCAAATCTAAGTGATTTAAAGGTCTCATAAGATGAGATTTAGAGTACCATTGTAATATGATTAAAGCAATGTAAAAAATTTGAACAATTGACATAAATGATAGTTTTCAAATATGTAAATAAATATTAAAGATAAATAAAGATAAAATAAAATAATGTAATTTGTGATATTTTGATTTATATCTTATTTAACTATTAATGTTACACACTTGATCTCCACAACATCTTTGAGTACAATATAATTTCTTTTATGTCTTGTTTTTTTCATCGTTTTTTTACATTACTATGAAACTGAAATCTCTGCACATGGAGCCATTACAATGCTTTGATTTTCTTATATTACATTGCTTCATTTTATTTCATTTATGTTTTCATAATTTTAATTGCTATTAAATAATAATTTATTATTTATTTATTTTGATAATTCATAAAAATTACAAATGAGGTCTAGTTGAGGCAAAACAAAAGGATAGTTGGATTGAACTCAACATGTTTTATGTTACTAAATATTCATTTATTTAATTATTTGACGCACTTTACATGATATTTTGATTTGTTGAATATTTAATAATCGGTAATAATATATCAAACTTCTTAGTAGGTTGGAATGCAATTTTACTGTATAATTTGTATCATTTATTTAGATATTTTTCTTTTTTTGGATGTATTACTATGAATGGGTAGCTCTTCTATTGTGTGACCTTGACTTTCTGTTAATTTTGTTATACTAGTTTACTTAAAATTTTCTCATTATAACTTTAATATATATTTACTTAATATTTCAAAAAAAATATAATTATCTATATTATTCTTTTTTTGTAATTTATTGTAACTTCTCACAAAGTACCACTAAGAACATGAGAACATCATTGAACTCATCTCAATGAGCTTTTTCAAATTTAATTTTTATTTTTTATTCTTATATGTTTTATTTTATAAGATTTTGGTATTCTTTAAGAGACATTTTGATTCATATCTTATTTGATAATTGATGATGTTACACTTTATCTCCTTCAAATCTTTGATTGCATCTTTCTTATAAAATTTATTATATTTCTTCTAAGTTTTTCTTTGATTTTTTAGAATGCTATGCAACTTAAAGTTTTACATGTCTAGCCTTTACATTGCTTTCATATGGATGTATTTTATTCCTTCAATTTATCATGTTTTAGATTAAATATATAATCAATAAATATTTAAAAAATATTTTATTATTATTACTACATATCTAACTTGGTAATTTGAAGTAATTATAAACAAGATCTCATCGAGATGAAAACAAGGTCAGTGGACTGGTTGTGATGACCTCCAGTTGAATAAATATACATTTCTTAATGTCTTTTAATTTAATTTTCTTTGTTTTTGGCCTAGTTTGTGAGAGACTTTGATTTATACTTGATTTGATGATAGTTGTTACACTCGATAACTTCAGTACCTTGGAATTCAACTTTTTTGTATAATTTGTCCTAGTTTTTTGAAATGTTTTTGTTTTGTTTGGCAATGTTCCCTATAATTCTAAATTTCTTCTCATACGACCATTACATCAATTGATTTTGCTGCACTCATCTCGATGTGTTTTATCAAATTGAATCTTTTATTTTTATAATTTTAAATATTTTTCTTTCTAAGGATTTCTATGTATTATAAGATATTACTAATTATAGTTGATTTGATAATCTGGGATGTCAAACTTGTTCTCATTATTATCTTCAAATGCAATTATCTAGATACATTTATCTTATTTCTACAAATTTTTTTCTTTGAATTTCTCATATTAATATGGAAGACTAATTCTCCATTAATGTGACTTTTACATAGCTTCGATTTTGCTATATTTGAATGCATCAATTTATCTCATATCCACTTACTATATATTTGATTAATATTTAAGTAATAATTTACTATTATTCATGCTTGTTTTCTTTAAAAATTTGTAGTAGTTTCAAATGAGGTTTGATCTAGATGGTAAAAAATAACTGGACTCACATTAATGAGATCAATATAAGTAAATATTTATTTTCATATTTTTTTTGCTAGGCTTTCATAACACTTTACATGGCACATCAAATCAATCTTATTTTTATAATTATCACAATTGATTTTCTTAGTATATTTGAATGCAATATTTCTATATAATTTATCTCATTTGTTCTAAGTTCTTGCTTTAATTTTTTTGTTTTAGTATGAAAGTCTTATTCTCCCCTTTTGTTACCTTTATGTCACATTGATTTAGTTATATTATATTCTTAAATTTTATCTTATTTTTAGATTTAATGTATTTATTTACTTAATATAAAAATATTATTATTTGTGTTTATTTAAATTTTTAACTCTTTGAAATGCGAAACAATGTCTAATCTAGAGGGAACAATGTCATTGATCTTATCTCAATGATATTTGTCAAAATAAATATTATTTAATGTATTCTTAAATATTTTATTTTCTAGGATTTTTGTCAAAATGAAGAGATATATTTATTCCAACTTTATTTTATATCGAGGATTTTACCCACAATTTTCTAAATATTTTTAAATTAAACATTAGTATAAATTGTTTTAAATTTATTCAATTTTTTGGTCATATTACTATGAAGCTCAAACTCTACTCTCCTATTATATTTCACATTGATTTTGTTTTATTATTTTACTTTAATTTATAAAATTTCAAATTTAGTACATATCTACTTAATATTAAAAAGGTATTATTTTTTAAGCTTATTGACTTTTATAACTGACATTAACTTAAGATGTGGTCCGATTGAGAGGAAAGATATTATGACTCATTTTGACAAGTACCATCTAATTAAATATTCATTATTATATCTTTAAATGTTTTTTCTTAGATTTTAGCATGCTTTAAGAGACATTTTCGTTCATCATTTATTTGATTGTCAATAATGTTATACTCCAAACAACTTAAAATCGTAAAATGAAATTTCTTTGATACTTTATCTTATTTCTTCAACATTTCTTCTTTGATTTAGTTATATTAATATCAAACTCTTACTTTATGGCATATTGATTTGAATATATTATATTACTTAAATATATGTCCTTTGAACTAAATTATATATATATAACATTAAAAAATTATTAGTTTTTCTTATTTACCTTGATAACTCATATAAAATAATCATAAAGAATCCACGATGCATGTTCTAGAGTACTATCTCACCACATAATTTGACACTTCCTTATAAGAAGTCCAATAAAATGATGTTACTCTTTCATTGCGACAATGGAATCAGAATTCCATGGAGGACTTCCTGCCAGTATTATGAAGCTGACGCAAAGTGAGATGGGGGGTTATGGGTCTTTAAGTGTCCTCAACAACTATATAGCATTATACTAGGTGAGTCACACTATGATCTCTTATGATGACATATATATTAGTAGGACTCATGCACCATAAGATCCTTAGCACATGATCTAGAAGTTGACTATATGGATCTATCATTCACTTAACCATTTATGTCTGACACTAGGAATCATAAGCAACTCAATGCACTCCTTACTTTATGAAACCATGTGTATGATCTCTTATTGATTTTGAATAGGCACGTGGTGCTAAACAAGACAAAAAAAATTCGTAAGAGTCTGATCATCTCGTATATGTTACTAACCTAACTTTTCTTGGTGGGCTATCATCAAGGGTTCACTACATGATAATTTATGCCATTATAAATGTAGATTTTCTTGTCAAGAAACATCATTTCATATTGTTTCATCTTCCACTGTCTATGGGTGACGTCTCCTATAGCCTCAACTTTTCATCAATGAAAAGCCTAGAAGTTTCTCTAAAACTATAATTATCTATCTAGATCATTTATAGTTTTTTTATAACCTTAATAACTACCTAGGCCAACCTAGGGTCTCCAATAAACCATAACTAGCTTACTTGTAAATCATTGCTAATATATTGTAGATTATATTAAAAATCAATTAAGCACCACTAAAGCTCCAAATTCTTTGATGAATTACTTAAGGTAAAAGCCCTTGTTTACAATCTTTCTTTCTCATGACTTCAACTAATGGCTCTCAGGCCTGATAGAAAACTTTGAGCTACCACACCCATCAAAAAGCCTCCCGTGAGCCTCGTATGCTTCCTAAAGTACCAGTTACAACACTAATTATTGTCCTAATACCCTAATTTAGAGCTATTAATGTCTTATCAAACATTATAAACAGCATTAAAGTTTACTCTAAGTCTAAAAAAACCAATAACCCCCTTCGGCACCATTAACACCTCTTCCAAGGTAAAAATTGAGCTAGTTGAAAAACTAGCCCTTATCCTATCAAATCATTACATTTAATTTGGTGTTTCAAATGACTTACCAACTACTTGATATCTTAATCAATCTTAATTTTTGAATTTTTTCGTTGAGCAAAAGTTGTAGTCTATTTGAATTATTTTATCTTAATATATACTTTGTTATTAGTCATACCAAAAGGCCATTCAAAGTTTATTCAAGATATAACTTACTTTTAACTCTTACTAGTGTTACTTGGATGCTTAACATTATCCATTGTTTAATTTTCAAACTTTAGGTATCTAAATTCTAAAAACTATATTATCAAATTTTAAATAAACAAATACTAAGTCTTCAAATCTAATGCATTAAAAACAATTCTCAGGTTTTCATAGGAAACTACAATAGCCCATAGACTTAGCTTGAGTTAATAAAATCTACTACTTGGCTTTTATAATTTTTAATTCCTTATATGAGACAAAAAAACTTCAAAGCTTAGACTTCTTCTATAATCCACCAAAGCCCCTCAAGCTTCCTTACAAGTAACCTAAGTGCCACCCTTTCCTTAGAAGCTATCTGAAGTGCTTTCAAGGTCTCTACCAACACTTTAAGCTAACCGTTGGCACATACCACTAAGACCAAAAGGTGTAACACTAGTTTATTGCCCCTTTTATTTATGAGAATTTATTTTAGTAATTTATTTTATTTTCAAATTAATGAGACAAAACAAACGTTGGACTTGCCTTCATGAGCATTATTTAATTATAATGTCATTTTTATATTTTTAAACATTTTAATTTTGAAGATTTGCATGCACTTTATAAGATATTTTCATTCGTACTAGATTTGTTAATCAAGATTATTACACTCGATCTCCTTAGTATGTTAAAATGTAATATTGTCAATGAATTTATCTTATTTCTTTTTATATTTTATTTTGGTTTTGCTATATTTATATGTAATACTCAATCTACTCTAATGTGACCCTTTCATAGATTTAATATCATTATAATACATTGCTTTAATTTACTTGTTTTCATTATAATGTATGTTTATTTAATATTAAAATTATAATTTATTATTTTTTAAGGCTATTTGCTTTGGTATAATGTAATAATTCTTAAATAGTTTCTATCGAGACTAAACAAATATGACTGAACTCATCTAGATGATCTCTATTCAACTAAATATATATTTCTATATTTTTAAATATTTTTAATTTTTTTATAGATTTGTCACACTTTACTAGTCATTTTGATTTATATAGATTTGATGATCAAGGATTTTATTTCATCTCTTTCAATACTTGGAGTGCAACATTCTCACATAATCTATCTTATTTATCTAAGTCTTTCTCTTTAATTTGTTTTTTCTACAATGAAACACTTATCCTCATCATGTGTGACATTTACATGACATCACTTTTATCTACTACAATACTTCTTTTAAATTAATTTTAGTTTTAATATATATTTAGTTAATATTAAATTCCTAATTTTTTGTTTTTTCATTTTAGACATTCATAGCATTACCTAAATAGTTCTAGTTGGGATAGAACAAATTTTTTTGGATTGACGTAATCAAACTCTATCTTACTAAGAAATCATTTTTATATTTGTTATATTTTTTTGGCTTTAATACCCATTATAACTAATTTTTATTTGTATCTTGTTGGATGATCAAGGATGTTACATTTTATATCTTTAGTATCTTGGAATGCAATGTTCTCATAGAATTTATCCTATTTATTCGAATGTTTTTCTTTTATTTTGCTATATTACTATGAATCACACCTTCTTCTCTTATGTGTCCTTTATATTTATTTGCTTATCCTATCTTACATTGCTTCAATCCATCTAATATCATCTTTGTCATATTGTTTTTTAATTTTAAAATAATAGTTTTTTATTATGTATATAAATTTATTTTGTTTGTTCATGGTAATTTCAAACTAGTCCATTCGAGGCAAAAAATGTTTTTTGATTCGTCAAAATAAGCTCAATACAATAAGTATTTATCTTTGAATTTTAAAATATCTCATTTTCTATGGCTTTGGTATGTATTATTGACTTTCGTTTAGTATCTAACTTTAGAATTGAGCATTTTACTCTATATATGTTATCTTAGAAATTAAGTTTCTAAAATAATTTATGATCTTTCTTAAAAGGTTTTCCTTCTATTTGCTTATATAGCCATGTAACTCTTATACCTAGCCTATAGACCCACTATCACTTTAGTTTTGTTATATACATTGTTTCATTTTGTATCAATTTAGTTTTAACTTATATTTACCAAATATTAAAAACACAATTTGTTATGACTTCTTATTTATTTTTCAAGTTAATAGAAATTCCAAATGTAGTTAAATTGTTGACTCACCCAAGGACCACTCTACATTTTAGTATTTATTTCAATATTTTAATATTTTATATTCATGTGTTTTGCCATTCACTTTAAGACATTTAAATTAGTGCTTTTTGGATGATTGGAGACTTCATACATTATCTCCTTAGTTATTGGAAACCAACTTTCTTCTACAATTTGTCTTCTTTATTCATTATTTTTACTTTGATTTAGTTTATTTACAAAGCAACTCTAAATCTAATCTTATGTGATTCTTACATCATTTTTATCTGATTATATATTATAATGTTTCTTTTTTTTATTTTAGATTTACTATATATTTATTAAAAATTAAAAAATAATTTTTTTATTATTTATGCTTGTGTAATTTGGCAATTTATTGTAATTCTAAACAAGATCTGATTGAGACAAATAAACACAGTTGGATTTGTTTAAATGAGATCTCTTTAATTATATAGTCATTTTTATATTTTTTAAGGCTTTTTTTATTTAATTACATATTCATCTCCAACTAATTATAAATTGTTTTATCTCACTTTGAATAAATGAGATAAATTATACAAAAAATATTGCTTTCCACGATAATGAAGAGATCAATAGAAGAATCCTTAATTGCCAAATTGGGTAGAAATCAAAATGTCTCATAAAGCATGCAAAACATTATAAATTAAAATAATTCATAATATAAATGAATATATAATTAAGTAAAACCTCTTTTTATAATACTCATCAAACCTCCTTTATAATTATTCCAATTACCAAAGTAATTAAACATAAATAACAACAAATTTATACTTTAATATTAAGAAAATATATGTTAAAAATAAAATGTGATAAATTAAATTAATGTAATTTATTGAAATCAAAGGAAAGTAAAGGTTACATGATAATGGAATTAGGGTTTCATGTTAATATGATAAAATAAAAGTTGAGCTCAGAGATACTAAAGAGACTATGTGGAACATCCTCCATCATCAAATTTGGTATGAATAAATATGACTCATAACAAATTTAAACTCATAGCAAAATAAATATTTACTAATATAAGAACAATTATGTAATTTGATAAGGCTCATCAAGATGATTCAAATGACGTTTGTTGCACATCGATCAAACCTTGCACGTAACAAGTGTGAACTACAAGACTAAATAAGAATAAATAATAATAAACTTTTATCTTAATATTATGTATATATATGTTAAATCTACGATGGGTTAAATTAAAGAAATATAAATCAAAGAAAAAAATTTGAAAAAATGAATAAAATCACATTGTAAAGTTACATTCCATGATAGTAAAAAGATCAGGGGTAACATCTTTGATCATGAAATAATGTACGAATAAAACTTTCTCGTGGGGCTTCAAAAAACCCTAGATGATAACTTTTTTAAAAAATACAAAATAACTTTTAATTCAATAAAAATCACTATGATTTGTCCAACAAGGTTTTCCTTATTTCTACAAATCTTAGATTGGAATTACCACAAATTGTCAAAATAAAAAAAAACTTATATAAGAATAAACTATTACTTTAATTTTTAGCTGTTATTATTAAAAATTAAAAATTTGATAAATTGAAGCAATATACTATAAAAATGTCAGTGCATCTTAAAGGCCACACATTAGAAGATTTAGAATAATATAGTAATACAACTATATCAAAGCTAAAAATCTAATAAAATGAGATAAATTATATATGAAAGTTTCATTCTAAAATACTATGAATATTGAAAGTAACATCCTTGCCATCAAATCAAGTACAAATTAAAATTTCATGAAATGCATTTAAAAATCACAGAAAATAATATATCTAAAATGTATCAAATAAATTAAATTAATAAAGCGCATCGAGACGAGTTTGTTGACAATTATTGTCTTGATTAAACTTTGCTTGCAATTACTCCTACATAGCAAAGAATATATGCAAAACTAGTACTAAATTATTAGTTTTTTATTTCACAATTATATAATAAAATTAAGATTTCATTAAATGACTTAATATAATATAAAAAAATTAAATAAAATAGTTTTAATAAATGAGGAAAAATCATACAAGAACATTGGATTCCAAGATACACACGAGTTCGAATGTAACATTGATGATCTTTAAATCAAGTTCAAATTCATTTGTTTCATCAAATATGTCAAAACATAAGCAATAAAATATTTTAAAAATGAAAAATTGAAAGTATAATTATAAAGAACTCCATTAAATGATTCCAATGATGTTTATTTCATATCAAGTAGACAACATTTCGAATTAATGGACACTACCAAAAAATAATAAGCATAAATTAAAAAAAAATATTATTTTAGTTTTAAATTAACTATATATTAAATAATAAATGATATAAATTAAATTAATTTAATAAAACTTAATTTATTTAAATAAATTAAAAAATTGTTGCAAATGATTTTTATCATGAGGTGGATCTATATTACAAAGATGAAATAAGATAAATTCAAGCGACATAATATTACTAAATAAAAGTGATGTAAAAAATAGTATAAAATTAGAGTTAGAGTTTCATAGGAGTATTGTCCACTTAATCTAAAATATTTTAAGAAAGGAGATAAATTGAGTTTAAAAGTTGAACTCAAACATACTAAAGATACATAGTGCAACATCCTTAATTGTTAGAATAGGTACAAACAAAAATATCTTGTAAAGGGTGCCAAACTCTAAAAAATAGAATATGTAAAAATTTAAAATTAATTTTTAATATGATAGAACTTATTAAGATAACTCCAAAGAAATTTGACGCATCACTATCAGACCTTCTTTGAATTTATTATAAATTTCTAAAGTAATTAAAAATAAATTATAATAAATCATTTTCTTTAATTTTAGCTAAAGAAATACTAATGCTAAAAAAAGCTAATTTGAAGCAAATAGTATAATCAATTCAAATAAATGTAATGGTAACACAAGATGAGAATTTTTTATTTCATAACAACATAACCAAATCAAAAAGTGAAAAAAAGTTTAAAAATAAGATCAAATATATAGGAAAGTTATATTATAAGGTACTAAGAAGATTGAGTATAACATAATCAATCATAGAAGCTTTTATGAATCAAAATATTTCATAAAGTGTTCCAAAACCTTAAAAAGATTATTTAAGAACATAAGAATGAACATTTAATTTTATGGAGCAAGTCGAGACTAGTCGAGCGATGGTTGTTTGAACTAGATCTTTTGAATTACTATGATTTCCAAATTTAAATAAGTTTGAATAATAATAAATTAGTTTTCTTATATTTAATAAATACATAATAACATAAAATGACATAAATTAAGTCAAGATAATATTAGAAAATAGAAATGATTGGTCGTAAGAGGAGAATTATAGTATCATAATAACATAACCAAAACAATGTAAAACATTGAAGAAATGATAAAATAATATCACAACACTACATTCCAACCTACTAAGAACATTAAGTATAATATTCTTGATCGCCAAATCTTATATAAATTGATATGCCTCATAAAATGTGTCAAAACCATAAAAATTAAAATATCTTAAAATATATTTATTAATAATTAATTGGACATAACTCATCAAGATGAATACAATAATTTTTATTTCATCCTTGTTAGACCTAGTTTCAAATTACTATAAATTTCTAAATAAACCAAAGATAAATTAATTAAGATCATTATTTTATTATTAAGTAAAAAAATAATTAGGATAAAATAAGATAAATTGAAATAATATACTATAACCAAATCAAAGCAACATGAAGTTCAACCACAAGGAGAATTATAGTTACATAATAAAATAACATAATCGAAGAAAATTATTTTACAAAATGATATAAATTATGCAAGAAATATGTATTCTAAGATTCTATGGGCATCAAAGATAACAACCTCGTTTGTCAAATTAGATGTGAATTTAAATGTCATATAAATCACTTAAACATCATTAAAAATATTTAAAATATTCAACAGACCTTATTTAGAATACTATAAATTACCAAAGAAAATAATTTAGAAAAATAATAAAAAATTATTTTTATATTAAGAAAATTTATATTAAAATTGAAATGAGAGAAATTGAAATAATGTATTATAATAAAATCAAAAAGATGTATAGATAACACCTTAGGAGATTTAGTGTTGCATAGTTGTTGAACAAAAAAATCAAAACATTTGAACAAAAAGATTAGATAAATTGTTTTTGATAGTGGCATTCTAAAATATTAAGAATATCTATATAACATCATTGATTATCAAAATAGATATGATTCATTATATCTTTTAAAGCATGCCAAATTATAATGGAAATAAAATTTATAAAAATATTAAAAAGAATATTTGTTTAGATATAGCTAGTCAACATGAGTCTAATGAAGTTTGTTTTATCTTGATTAGATCTCATTATAAATTATAACACTATACTAAGTAAAAAACAAAATAATAATAAATCATTATTTTGAACATATATGTAAAAATTAAGATCACATAAATTAAATTACTATAATATAATGAAAGGAAAATGATGCAAAGGTAACATAATAAAATATTCAAAGATACATGACATTATAACAAAATAAAAGTAAAATAATTAAAGAAATGAGAAAATATAGGAACTTTACATTCAAAGACGTTAAGAAGATTAAGTTAAACAATAATGATCGATAAAACAAATAGAAATAAAAGTTTCTCATAAATCATAAAAACTTATTTTAAAATATAAAAAAGAAAATTTTAATTAGATAAAACGAGTCTAAGTGAGTCCAATGATGATGGTTTTGTCATGAATAGATTACATTTGGAATTACTATGAATTTCCACAGTAACAAAGCAATAATACTAATAATAATAATAATAAAAACTTCAATATTAATAAAATTTATTTTAAAACTAAACGTATATAAATTTAAGAAATGTTGTTTAATATGTTCAATGTGGTGTAAAGTTCACGAGATAGAAGATTTAGAGTTAGATGATAATATAACAAATTCAAATAAAAAACTTTGGAAAAATTGAAATAAATTTCACAGGGAAGTTGCATATCGAGGTAGAAAAGAGATTATATGTGACATTCTTGATCACTAAAACATGTATCATTAAAACTCTTTCCAAATAGTTTTTCTAAAATTTTAGAAACTAAGATATTTAAACTCATAAAAATTGATGTTTAATTGTACAAACTTCATCAAGATGTGTCCAATAATGTTTATTACATCTCTATCGAACCTAGTTTTGAATTTTTAACAGACAACCAAAGTAAATAAACATAAACTATTATTTAAATATTAAGTAAATTTATATAAAATAGAAACAAAATAAATTTATGTGATGTAATATAATAAGATTAATGTAATATGGAGGTCATATAATAAGAGATTTGGAGTTATAGAGTAATTTATAAAAACCAGAATGATATAAAGGTCACATAAGCTAAAACTTAGAGTTTCATTGTATTTTAACCAAATCAAAGCTAAAAGTCTACATAATAGACAAATACTATATCCAAAAGTTATATTCAAATATACTAAAGAGATCAAGATTGACCTCATAGATAATCAAATATGTTTAGAATCAAAACGACTTTTTAATTATATAAAATAAGTAAAAGTATATTTTTAAAATATATAACTAGTTAAAAAAGCACTCATTGATATGAGTCCAATGACAATTATTCCCATCATACCCCATTAAGAATTACGATGAGTTATCAATGTAAATAAAGATATATAATTATGAGGTTTACTTTAATATGAAGTAAACATATCTTAAAGCAAAAATGAGATAAATTAAAGCAATATAACATAACAAATCAAAGCAGCATAAAATATATAAGATAGGAGAATTTGAGTTTTGTAATACTATAACCAAATCAAAACAAAACATTTAAAGGAAATGTTATAAATGGTACATGAAAATTACTTTCTATGATATTAAGGAGCTCAATGATAACATCCTGAGTTCTTAAGCCACAAATGAATCAAAATATATCGTAAAGTTTGTCAAAATCTTTAAAATAAAATATTTTTATCTTTTTCAATTTAACTTAGTTATAATACATTGTAATTCTGGATGTTTTTTCATGTGGCATTTACCTTGCTTTTATTTACTTATATTATATTGGCAAATTTATTTTATTTTTAATATATTTATAAAAATTAAAAAACTTATTTTTTATGCTTATTTGATTGTTTTGAAATAACTTCGAATAATGTTTCATCAAGAAGAACCAAATGTCATTGAGCTTTTTTGGACTAGCTCTATCAATTCAAATATTCAATTTTGTTAATTTTAGATATTCTATTTCATCGTGTTTTGGCCATGCTACTCAATATTTTGATTCATATATAATATAATTATCAAGGATACTACAGTTGATCTCCTTAATGTCATGTAATAAAGTTTTATGATATAATTTATCTAGTTTTTTCAAAATTTTATGTTGATTTTGTCATATTTTTAAATCATTTCCATATTTTTTAAGATATTAAATTTTATAACTAATTTAATGTTTGATGGTTTTATTCTTGATCTATTTATTATCTTGAAATGTAAATTTCTCATACAATTTATGTTATTTATTCAAATATTGTTCTCTAATTTAGTTATAATCCTATTAAACTCTAATTCACCACTCAAGTGACCTTTAAATCAACTTTATTTTATTGTATTTTATTGGTACAATTTATTTCATTGAAGTTTTAATATAAATTCACATAATGTTAAAATAATAAGTTATTATTATTTATGTTTATTTGATTTAGTAATTCAAAGTAATTCCAAGTGACATCTAATCTTAAAAGAATAATTGTTCTTAGAGTTTCCTTGAGGATTTCTATCCATCTAAATATACATTTTGAAAGTTTTTAAAAATTATTTTCTATGACTTTAGCATGTTTTACAACTTATTTCAATTCTTTCATGACTTGATTTTGGAGGACATTACTCTATGTTCCTTAGTATATTGGAAAGATACTTTTTCTAATAATTTATCTCATTTCTTTAAGTTTTTTACTTTAATTTTGTTATTATACCATTTAACTCAATCTCTTGTCATGTGACCTTACATATCTTTCATTCAATTGTATTACATTATTTCAATTTATTATGTTTATGCTTTATTATATATTTACCTAATATTGAAACAACAGTTTTTCTTACTTATATTCAAACAAAGTTTGGTTGAGATGAAATAATCATAGTTGTACTCATCTCACATAGCTTATTAAATATTAAATTACATATTTTATAAAATTTTAAATTTTATGATTTTGGTATGTCTATGTGGAATTTTGATTAGTACCTAATTTGATGGTCGAGGATATTGCACTCAATCTCCTTAATATCTTTGAATGGAACTTTGCTGAATAAATTAACATATTTCTTCAAATGTTTTGTGAATTGCTTATGTTACGATGAATCTCTAATTCTCCTCTTGTTTAACTATGGCATCATTTTTATTATGATAAATAACATTATATCAATTTACGTCATGTCAATGTTCCTATATACTTACTTTCAATTCAAATAATATTTTACTATCATTTAGGTTTTTTTTGTTTAGTAATTCAAAAAAAATCCAAACATTATCCATTGGAGGCAAAACTTATGTCATCTAACTCGTTATCACGAGCAATATCTAATTAAATATTTGTCTATATATTTTGAAATGCATTAATTTTTAATATGTTTTCATGATTTATAAGAAATTTTTATTTTTAAGAAATTTGAAGATCGAGGATACTACACTCCTTTTCCTTAGTATCTTGCAATGCATGATTCGAAAAAATTTATCTCATTTCTTCAGATTTCTCTGTTTGGATTGGTTATATTACAGTGCAAGTCTAAACATACTCTCCTATGACATTTGTATTTTCTTTGATTTTGTTGCACTACATTGCTTCAATTTATGACTTCTAGACTTACAAATATATTTGCATGACATTCAAATAAAACTTTTTTATTATTTAAGCTTATGTGATTGCATTTTTTGTAGTGTTTTATTCTTAATGATATCTATCTTAAATTTTTTTATTTTCCTTTTTTTAATTTTTAATTTTAAGCGATACTATGATTCACTCCTAATTTAATGATTGAGGATAATGCACTCGATCACCTTGATATCTCTGAATGCAACTTTGTCGCGTTCTTCAAATTTTTACTTTAATTTAATTAATTGATATCTAACTCTAAATCTTCTCTGATGTTACATTTACATTCATTTGATATGGTTTTATTAGATTGCTTAAATTTATCTTAATTGAGATTTAATCAAGAATTAATTCATATTTAAATATTAATTTTTTAAATATTTATGTTTACATACATTTGTAATATGAATTAATTCCAAATGAAGTTCTATAGTGACTAAGTAAATGTCATTTGAGTCATTAAACAATTTCTATGAAATTAAAAAAGATATTCTTTTAAATTATCTATATTTTATATAATTTTCATTGTTTTAGTCTTTCCAATTGATAACATTTTGGTGATCGATAATGTTGCACGCAATCTCTTTAAAACCTTGTAACATAAATTTTCTAACTTCTATTTAAACTTTTCTTTTTAATTTTCTTATAATACTATGATACTCTAATTCCCATCTTATGTGTCCTTTATGTTGATTCAATTTTCTTATATTAAATCATTTCAATTTAACTTATTTAAGCATTCACATATATATATTTACTTATTATTAAAATAATAATTTATTTTTTAATTTTTCTTTCTTATTTTTGTAATTTGTAGTAATTGCAAAGATCTTCTAGCCAACATGAAATACACATTATTTAACTAATCAAAATAACTCTATCTTATTAAATTTTCATTTTTAAATGTTGAAATATAGTGCTTTTTATGGCACTAGTATACTTTAGGAGACCTTTTAATTTGTATCATATTTATTGAATGCAAATGTCATATATGATCAAGTCAGATTGAGACAAATAAATGTTGCTACTCATTTGGATGACCTCAATCTAGTTAAATATTCATTTCTTAATTTTTCAATATTATATTTTTTATGGCTTTATCATGTTTTACAAAAAGTTTCATTCATACCTAATTTAATAATTAAGGATTTATTCTACTTCTCTTTAGTATCTTAAAATGTAGCTTTCGCATACAATTTATCTCATTTCTTAAACATTTAGTTCTTTTATTTGCTTATATTTCTATGTAACTATAATGCCATATCATGTGGCCATAACATCACTTTTATTTAGTTGTATGACATAGTTTCAATTTGTATCATTTCGAATTTAATATATACTTATTAATGTTAAACTAATAATATTTAATTATTAATTTTTATTTATATTTGTAATTTTCAATAATTCCAAACAATGCTTGATTGAGATGAAATAAATAACATTGGACTCTTCTAGGCTAGCAATATACATTCGAATATTCTTTTTTATGATTTTTGTTGTTTTATTTTTAGTGTTTTTGCATGTTGTACTTGTCATTTTCATTCATATATGGTTGTGCAATCGAGGATATTACCTTTTACCTCCTTTATATCTTGGAATTCAACTTTCTCTTATAATTTGTATCATTTATTTAAATGTTTCCCATCAATTTGGTTATATTTAACTATAACTCTAAAATTTCACTCATTTTACTTCTAAAATGCTTTAAATTTATTATATTGTACTGCTTCAATTAATCTAACTTTAGCATTGATATATTAATATATTGAGTTAACATTAAAATAATAATTACTTTTTCTAATCTCATATTTTTTTTAATTGGTATTTATTTGAAGCATTATTTAGTCAATTAGAAACAAATAAACCTTGGACTCCTAATGATATTTATGGTTTTTTCTTTACATGATATTTTGATTTTTATCATATTTGATGTTTGAGCATAGTACTCTATAGTCTTAAGTATCCTAGAATATAATTCACTCATATACTTTATCTCAACTTTTCAAATTTTTTACTCTGAATTTGTTATATTGCTTTGTTACTCAAAATCTCTCAATCTATGGCCTTTATATCAATTTCATTTGTTTATATTGCATTGCTTCAAATTATCAAATTTTAGCTTTAATATACATCTATTTAACATTATTAAAAAATTTATTATGACGTATGCATATTGAAAATGGTAATTATTGCTAACTGCAAATGATGCCTAATTCACATAAAATAATGGTCGTTGGACTCATCCTGATAATATTTATCGCATTAAATATTCTTTTTTAAGCTTTATATAATTTGCTTTTAAGTATTTTGACTCTCTTTATGAAGCATTCTTATTTTTACCTAATTTAATGATCAAGTATATTACATTCAATTACTTTACGATCTTAGAATTTACTTTTTCCTATAATTTAGCTGATTTCTAAAACCTTTGTGCTTTTTAGTAATATTAATATATAACTCTAAATATCCACTTGTATGACTTTTACATAGCCTTTATTAGTTTATGTTACATTCTGTCAACTTATCTAAATTAAAGTTTAATTTACATTTACTTAATAAAAAGATAATAATTTATTTTTTATGGTAATTAGGTATTTTAAAATAATTCAAGAAGAGGTCTGGCCAAGACAACAAATTTGGCTAGATTCATCTAGGCAAGTGCTATCCAATAAATGTGAGCTTCTATTTTTTTGTTCAAATATTTTATTTTTTAGGGTTATTACATTCTTTATTAAAAATTTCAATGTATGCCATTTTTAACGATAGAGTATGCTACACATGATCTCCATTGTATCTTGAAATGCAACTTTCTCATAGAATTTAACTCATTTTCTCCAATATTTTTATTTGATTTAATTAGATTACTATGAGACGTTAAATCACCTCTTATGTGATATTTAAATAGCTTTAGTATTCTTTTATTATGTCCTTTTAAATAAACAAATTTAATCTTTAATATAATTTACTTAATGGTGAAATAATAGTTTACTATTATTATTTATTATTTACTTTATAATTTCATAGTAATTCAGAAAGAGCTTCGATTGAGATGAAATAATCTCATTGAACTTGTGTCAATGAGTTTTTATCCATTTAAGAAATCATTTTTTATTTTTAATTATTTTTTTACCATGGTTTTATCTTATTGAGATATTTTTATTTTTATCTAACTTGATGATTGAGGGTATTAAATTTGATCTTATTAGTATATTTGAAAACAACTTTTGTCTATAATTTATGTCAATTTCTTTAATAGTATTTTCATTTAATTGCATTATATTTCTATGAAACTAAAATTTTCTTATTATGTGACCTTTGCATCATTTTGATTATTTATGTCATTTCCTTAATTTACCTTATTTCCTGTACAATTTATGCTATTTTTACAAATTGTTTGCATTGGATTAGTCATATTATTATCTAACTTAAAGTCTTCTCTTATGTGACCTTTACATTGCTTTATTTTGATTAAATTATATTGTATTAATTTATCAAATTATTTCTTTACCATTATTTACTTAATATTAAAAAAAATTATTACTATCTAAAATTATTTACCATAGTAATGCAAAGAAATTCCAAACTAGGTTTTATCAAAACTAAAGAAATACCAATTGACTTACCTCGATGGGCCTCATCTTATTAAATAAATCATTTTTTACTTTTATAGAATTTATTTTCAAGTATTATGGCATGTTTTACAAGATATTTAAATTCAGATATGAATTCATGGTTGATGATATTACACTCGATCTATTTACTATTATGGAATGCAACTTCTCTGTATAATTTATATCATTTCATCAAACTTCTCACACTAGTTTGGCTATAGTACAATGACACTATAAATCAACTCTGTTTTCACCTAGAAAACATTTTTATTTGTTATATTGTATTTCATCAATTTATCTTATTTGAGCTCTAATATCTATTTACTTTATGTTAAAATAAAGTTTTGTTTTTATTTATTCTTATATATTTTTTCTAATTTGTTATAATTTAAAATGATGTCTAATTAAGACAATGCAAATATCTTTAGACTCATCTCGATGATAACTATTGCTTTAAATATTTAATTATATATATAATTAGGTATCTTTTTGGTGATTTTAAACATTCTTTAAGGAATTTCCATTCATACTTGATTTGATAATTGAGGATCTCATACTCAATCTCATTAGTATTTAGAAATGTAAGTTTTTCATTCAATTTATCTTTTTTTTATTTTTTAATTTCCTTCTATTATGTTATTATGAATCTCAAATTATGCTCTCATGTGACCTTTATATCACTTATGTTTTGTTATAAACATTGCCTGAGTTGATCTTATCTCAGCCTTTTTATTTATTTATTTAAATTTTTAAAAATAAAGTTATTTTTGTTAATGTTTATTTATCTTAGTAATTCATAATGATCCAAAAGGATGTGTGATCCAAATAAAACTAGGGTCATCAAACTCATATGGAATTAAATAATAATGCTTCAATTTAATACTTTTCAATTTTACTATATATTAATTAAAACTAAAGTGATAATTTATTACTATTTTTGCCTATTTACTTTTGGCAATTCATAATGTTCACAAATTAGGTTGGATTGAGTGGAAACAATTTCCTTTGGACCCACCTCGATGAGCTCTATCCAATTAAATTTTTGTTTTAAACTTTTTATATATTTTTTATGGCCTTGACATGCTTTATGATAAATGTTGATTTATACATGATTTAATGATATAAGATATTACACTAGAACTACTAAATGTCATCAAATGAGACTTTCCAGTAAAATTTACCAAATTTATTCTTTATTATTCATTGACATAATGCTAAAGTAATCATTTTAAGTTAGTTATGCTTATTTACTTTGGTAATTTGCACTTATTCCAAATGAAGTTCTACATGGGAAAAAAACAATCCTTATTAGAATTATCTTATGGGGATCTATCTAATAAAACATTCTTTTTTAAAGTTTTGAATAATTTTTTCAATGACTTTAGCGTGCTTTATAATTTGTTTTGATTCATATTTTGTTTTACAACCATGGATTTTATTCTAGCTCCAACTTTATATATAATTTATTTTATTTCTTCCAAATTTTTCATTTTATTTGGCTATATTATTATGTAACTCTAAATCTTCTCATATGTGTCCTTTTTATCACTTTTATTTAGTTGTATTACATTACTTTAATTTATCTCATTTAAGCTTTAATATATATTTTCTTAATATTGAAGCAATACCTTTTTATTATTTATCCTTATTAACATTGTTTATTTATGGTAATTTTAGACAATGTTCGATTGAGATGAAGCAACAATCGTCTAGATCATCTTGGTGAGCTATACCAAATTAAAAATAAATTGTATATTTCTTATTTTTTTCTAAGATTTTGGCATATTTTGTGACTTTTTTACTAGTTTATTTGACAATTAGGGCTATAACACTTGATATCCTTAGCGTCTTATAATATAATTTTCCAACATTATTTGATAATTTCTTCCAAATTTTTTCTTTCATTTGCTTATATTACTATGAAACTCATACTCTCATCTCATGTGACCTTTACATCACTTTGTTTAGATGAAAATAAAGTCATTAGACTTTTCTCAATGAGCTTTATCAAATTAAATATTTTTTCTATTTTTTAATTATTTTATTTTCTTATGTTTCATAATACTTCATGAGAAATTATCATTCATATAATGATTTGAATATTTAGGATGTTACACTCTATCTCCTTACACTCATGTGGCTTATCTCAATTTTTCTTATTTTCTCTCATGTCTCCTCGATGTTGCTTTAATTTTAGTTTATTAAAACTCTTTAGTTGATCTCATCTAAACTTTAAAATATTTTTACTTAATATTCAAGTGATAATTTATAACTATTTATACTTATTAATTTTGTAGTTCACTTTGGTTTTAAACCAGGTCTCATCGAGACATAAAAATGCCATTAGTCTCATCTTAATGACATCTATCTCATTATATTTTTACTTTTATTTTTATAAAAATTGAATTTTCTTGTGTTTTGACATTTTGTTTAATGTAATCTAATTAACTTTCTTTTAAAATTTATATCATTCCTTCAAAGAGTTTGCCTTGATTTTATTATATTACTATGTAACTATAAATATCCTCTCATATGACCATTACATTGGTTTGTTTTTTATATTACATTGCTTTAATTTATTTCATTTTAGTCTTAATATACATTTAATTAAAATTAAAACAATCATTTATTATTATTTATGCTTACTTATTTTTATAATTTATCGTAATTTCAAATGAGGTCTAATCAAGGCAAAATAAACATTAGACTTTCCTTGATAAGCCTTAATCTAATAAGAGAGTCATTTTAATTATTTAGATATTTTAATTTCTAACATTTTTATATGCTTTACAAGATATTTTCATTCTTACTGGATTTTTAATCAAGGTTGTTGCACTCAACCTACTTTATTTCTCAAAATGTAACATTATCAAACAATTTGTCCCAATATTTTTAATTTTTTGCCTTAGTTTGCTTATATAAATATATAACTCTAAATCTACTCTCGTCTTACTTTTTCGTTGATTTACAATTGTTATATATATTGCTGTAGTTTATCTAATTTTAGTTTTAATATATATTTACGTAACATTAAAATAATAATTTTTTATTATTTATGCATATTTACTTTTGTAATACATAATACTTCTTAATGACATAATATCAAGACTTAGTAAACATTATTTGACTCTTCTTCACGATCTCTATTGCACTACCTATTCATTCCTATATTTTTATTTTCAATAGATTTCTCACACTTTACTAGTTGTTTTGATTCATATAGAATTGGTAATCAAGGATGTCACACTTGATTGCCTTGCAAACTTTAAATGCAACTTTCTTATATACTTTATCTTATTGGACTTTTACATCACTTTGATTTCATCATAGTACAATATCAGAATTTAATTAATTTTACCTTTATTATATTTTGACATAATAATAAAATTATAATTTTTAATATTTTATTTTAGTCACTCCTAGTAATTTTAAAAGACTTCTAGTTAGGATAGAACAAATGTTATTAGACACATCTCATGAAACTCTATCTTATTAAATATTTTTTTGTTTTTTTACAAATTTTGCTTTCCATGGCTTCAGCACCCTTCACAACCTTTTTTATTGCTAATTTACAGGATGATCTAGGATTTTACATTCGATATCTTTAGCATTTTGTGATGCAAATTTCTCATATAATTTATTATATTTGTTTAACATTTTTTCTTTTGGTCTTTATAATACTATGAATTACATATTCTTCTCTAGTGTTACTTTTACATTGATTTGATTATGTTAGATTACTTTGATTTAAACCTTCTAAGAACATCTTTATTATACATTTTCTTTATTTTAAAATAATAATTTATTATTAAGTATGTTTATTTATTTTGGCAATTCATGGTAATATTAACTAAGTTAAATCGAGATGAAAAATGTAGTTGATCAATCTAGATTGGTTCATTCCAATAAATATTGATCTTTGAATTTTTTAGTATTTAATTTTCAATTGCTTTAGAAAGTCTTATTGGCATTTGATTCATATCTAATTTTATAATCAGGTATTTTTCTCCATATCTCTTTACTATCTTAGAATGTAAATTTGTAATATAATTTATGTTATTTCTTAAAATGTTTAATTTTATTTTCTTGTATGGCTATGTAACTCTAATAACCCAACTTATAGACATAACGTCACTTTGAGTTTGTGATATTACATTTCTATAGTTTATCTCAATGTAGTTTTATAATACATTTACTTAACATTAAAAGAATAATTTATTAAAAATTTTGTTTCTTAATTTTGATAGTTCATAGTAATTCAAAATATGGATAAATCAAAATAAAACAAACATCATATGACTAGATTCAATGATTACTATCCATTTAAATATTTGTTTCTATATTTTGACATTTTATATTCTTGTGTTTCATTATGCATTTTGAGACATTTGAATTAACACTTGATTTGAAGATTGAAGATGTCACATTTTATCTCTTTAGTTGTTTGAGAACAAGTTTCCTCTACAATTTTTCTTATTAATTTTTTATTTTTACTTTGATTTATTTTTTATGCAACTATAAATCTCACCTTATGTGACATTTACATCATTTTAATCTAGTTAATTATTATATTGAATCATTTTATCTTATTTTAGAATTCTTATATATTTATTAAAAAATTTAAAAAATAATAATTTATTATTATTTATGATTATTTAATTTTGTAATTTATTATAATTCTAAAAGATATCTTATTGAGAAAAAATAAACAATATTGGACTAATTTCGATGAGATCTGTCCAATTATATGTTCATTTCTATATTTTTTCTAAATTTGTTTTATCTAATTATATATTCATCACTAATTGATTAAATATTAATTTATCTCACTTTGAATAAATGAGATAAATTGTACAAAAAGTTATATTCCAACATACTAAAGAGATTGATTAATGAATCCTTGATCACAAAATTGGTTATGAATCAAAATGTCTTGTAAAGCTTGTAAAACATTAAAATTGAAGTAATTAATAATATAAAATGAATATATAATTTGATAAGACATCTTTTATGTTGTATTCTTCAAACCACCTTTAGAATTATTCTAACTATCATGGTAATTAAAAATAAACAATAATAAAGTAATACTCGAATATTTAGAAAATGTATATTAAAACTGAAATGAGGTAAATTAAGAATATGTAATTTATTGAAATCAAAGGAAAGTAAAGGTTAAATAAGAGTTGAATTAGAGGTTCATATTAATATAACAAAATAAAAGGTGAGTTCCAAGATACTAAATAGACTATATGGAACACCCCCACTCATCAAATTAGGTATCAATCAAAATGACTCATAAATATACTAAATAACAAGAGAATAAAAATTTATCAATATAATAATAACTATGTAATTACATAACGTTCATCAAATTGATTCAAATGACATTTGTTTTGCATCGATTGAACCTCACATGTAACCACTATAAAGTACAAGACAAAATAACAATAGATATGAATCAATTGTTAATTTAATATTAAGTAAATATATAATAAGTCTAGAATGAGATAAATTAGAGCAAAATAAATCAAAGAAAAAAATTTAAAAATAATATAAATTATTTATTAAACTTAAATTCCAAAAGGCTACAGAGATCAAAGGGTAAAATCCTTTATCATGAAATAAGGTATGAATAAAAAGTTCTCATAAAGCAAGCAAAAATACCAGAAAAAAATTAAAAACAAATTTTAATTCGATAAAAATTAGCACGATGTGGCCAACAATATTTATTTCATTTGTATTAGTCCTAGTTTAGAATTACTACAAATTATCAAAATTAAAAAAACTTTTATAAGAGTAAACTATCATTTCAATTTTAAGTAAGTATTAAAAGCTAAAAATGACATTTATTGAAGCAATGCAATATAACAACATCAATGCATCATAGTGGTCAAAAGATGGGAGATTTAGAGCTACATAATTATACAACAACATCTCATAAAATGTGATAAATAACATAACGAAGTTCTATTACAAAAAATTATGAACATCTAATATTACAAGCCAAAACCACAGAAAATAAAATATTGAAAAATGTAAAATTAATGTAATTAATAAAGCTCATTGAGTCAAGTTCATTAATGATTATTTTGTCTCCATTAGACCTTGTTTCAAATTACTCCAATACAGCAAAGGCAATACACAAAAATAATAATAAATTATTATTTTTAATTTCATAATTATATAAAAAAGCTAAACTTAGATAAAATGATTTAATATAATAATCCAAAATACAAGAAAAAAATTTAATAGAAGAGGAAAATCATACCAAGAATGTTAGATTCTAAGATACTAAGGAGATCTAGTGTAACATTTATAATCTTTAAATAATGTTCAAATTGATTTTTATCATAACATATGTCGAAACCATATAAAATAAATTGTTAAATAAGTAAAAAATTGAAACTTTAATTGTAAAAATCTTCATTAAATGATTCCAACAATGTTTTTTTCATCTTCAATAGACTACATTTCGAATTAATGCAAAATGCCAAAATTAAACTAAATTTGGAATTCACACTAAAAGAGAATTAATGCTGCATCATAAAATAACCAAATCATCATGAAAAAATGTAAGAAATAAGAAAACTTCTATAGGAAAGTAGCATTCTTTGAAACTAAGAAGAAAAAGTATATATTCCTCAATCATCAAATTAAAAAGGAATCAAAATTTCTCTTAAAATGTGCCACACAAAAACTATTTAGAAATATAGAAATGAAAATTTAATTTGTTAGAGCTCATTAAGAAAAATTGATAGTAATAAAGCAAAAGTCAAATAAATTAAGGAAATATTATGTAACCAAAAACTTTGATGAATGTCCATGCAAAATAAGTTTTTTTATTTAAATAGTAATATAGCTAAATGAAAAAAAGAAAATTTGAGGAAATTATCTGAAGCATACAACAATGTTGCATTTCAATATACTAAGATGATTGAGGGTAACATCCTCGATCATCAAATCAACTATGAGTCATGATATCTAGTAAACCATGCCAAAAATATAAAAAATATTTAAAAAGTATAAAATGAATAACTAATTTAAAAAAGTACTTTGAGATAAGTCTAATGATAATTTCTTTAGTTTGAAAAGACAGTCTATAATTACTATAAATTACTAAAGTAAATAACTAATAATAATAATAAATTATCATTGTACTTTTTTAATATATATATATTGAGGTTAAAAATGAGATAAATTGAATAAAAAGTAATATACAATAAAATCTTTGCGATGTAAGGCAACACAAAAGAAGATTAGGAGCAGCATAGTAATATAAGCAAATCAAAGAAAAGATTTAAAGAAATAAGATAATTTATGTGAAGAAGTTGCATCCTAAGAAACTAAGAAAGTTAGAGTGTTGTGTCCTTGATAGTCAAATAATGTAGGAATTAAAAAACCCTATAAAACATACCAAAATCCTAAAAACTTAAATATATTAAAAAATGTAAATAAATTTTAATTAGTTTAAGCTCTTCAAGATGTGTCCAAAAACATAACTTTCGTATCATTTAGTCCTGAATTGAAATTATTGTGAGTTACAAAATAAAACAATCATAACTAGTAATCAATTAATATTTTTATATTTGCTAAATATATGATAGCGTAAAAACATAAAAATTTAAAGCAACATTATAAGCAAAATTGAAATGATGTAAAGACCACAAGACCAAAGATTTAGAATTACGTTATAATATAAAAAAATCTAAGAGAAAACTTTGAAAAAATGAGGTAAATTATACCTCAAAGTTTCATTCTAAGTTAATAAAAAGATAAAAAGTTACATTCTCAATTATTAAATTAGGTAGAAAAAAAAATACCTTGTAAATCATGTAAAAATTCTTGAAAATAAAATATTTAAAAAATATAAAATAATACTTAATAATGTAAATCTAATTTAGATAAGTCTAATTATATTTGCTCGATCATAATCAGACTTAAGAATCACTACAAATTGCTAAAACAAACAAATAAAAATAATAATAAATTTTTATTGTTATCTTAAGAGAAACATACAAAAAGGGAAAAAATAATATACATTTAGGCAAAGTAATATATAAATGAGTCAACATGTTCCATTACAAATTATGGCCATTTAAGGTTCACATAAGAAAAAATTTAATGTCACATAATAAATTATCTAATTCAAAAAGAGACATTTGAAAAAATGGCATAAATCCCTAGAAAAGTAGCATTACAAAATACCAAAATGAGTGAGAAATATCCTCGATCAACAAATTAGATATCAATCAGAATTTCTCTTAAAACTTGTCAAAATTCTAAAAACTAATGTATTTTTGTGTATTAAAAACAATATTTCATTGGATACAACTCCTTAAGATGAGTCCAACGACGTTTGTTTCGTCTCTATCGAACATCTTTTTGAATTACTTCTAATTACCAAAATAAGCAAGCATAAATAATAAGAAATTATTGTTTTAATATTAATCAGATACATATGGAAGCTGAGATGAAATAAATTTTACTAACACAATTAACCAAAACAAAGCAAAGCAATGCTCACAGTAGAAAACTTTAGAGTTACATGGAAATATCACAATATTAAATAAAAAAATTAGAAGAAATGCATTAAAATAAATGAGAAAATCATATTCAAACATATAGAAGAGACTAAAAGGAATATTCATGGTCATCAAATTAGGCATGAGTCAAAATGTCCCAAAATCTATTGCAAAAGTCAAAAAAAATTTAATTGGTTAGAATTCATCGAGATGAGTTTCATGACATTTGTTTCATCTTTATTATACCTCATTTATAGTTATTACAAATTACCAAAATAAAATAATTATAACTAATGGTAAAATTCTATTTTAATATTAAGTAAATACATAATAAAGTTAAATTAAGATAAATTATATCATTGCAATATGACTTAATAAAAAAGATGATAAGGTCACACAATAAGAGATTTATAGTTACATAATAATATAAAAAACTTTGTAGATTAGTTAAATTGTACAAAAAAGTTACATTACCAGATACTAAGGGGATCGAGTATGACATCCACAATCATCAAATTAGGTACAAATTTCATTGTCTAGTAAGGTATATAGAAATAAAAGAAAATAAATATTTTAAAAAACATAAAAATAATAGTATTTAATTACATAGAGAATGTTGAGATGAGTTTAACAACATTTCTTTCTTCTCCATTAGGTCCTGTTTTAAATTAATATGAATTATAAAAACTAACATAAAACTTATAATGCCTTATTTTTGCAAGAAGTTGATATATATCAAAGCTAAAATGAGAAAAAGTAAAGAAAAGTAGTATGACCAAAAGAAATCGATATAAAGGAGACACTATAAAAGATTTAAAGTTACATAGTAATATAACCAAATGATAGTAAACAATATGAAAAAAATGTGACAATATAAAAGTGTATTTCAAAATACTAATTAGATAAAGTGTAAGATGCACAACCATCAAATTACATATGAATCAAAATATCAAAGATAATATCACAATGATAGAGGAAATAAAAAATTATAAAAATTTATTTTTAATTAAATATAGAGCATCAATAGAGACCTATGACATTATTTTTCTCCATCAAACCTCATTCAAAATTACTATACATTCTCAAAGTAATCATTAACAATAATATATTATTATTTTAATACTCATTAAACAATAATAGAAATTAAATAAGACAAATTAAATTTGTATAATATAATTATACAAATGTGATATAAACAACACATGAGAAGAGAATTAAAATTTCATTGTTATATAACCAAGTCAAATTAAACAAATTTGAAGATATGAAATAAATTATGTGAGAAAGCTGTATTTCGACATATTATGGAGATCAACTATAACATCCTTGATCAAGAAATGATATATGAATCAAAATTTCTTGTAAAATCTGTCAAAACCCAAGAAGTTAAAATATTTTAAAAATATAAAAAATATTTAATTTAAAATAACCTATTGAGATAAGTCCTATACCATTTGCTTCATCTCAATTAAACCTTATTTGAAACTACTACAAATTAAAGAAGAAATAATCATAAATAATGATAAATTCTTTTTTAAATATTAAGAAAAAATAATATTTAATTTGAAATGACATAAATTTAGCAAACTATTGTACATAAATCAACGTTATCTAAACATCACATGATAAGAAATTTTGATATAGATCTTAACAAACCAAATCAAAGAATCAAATTTGAAGAAAAGAGATGTGTTATTTGCGACAATTTTTTCCAAGCTAGTTAGGATATCAAGTATAATAACATCAATTATTAAATTACATATAAATCAAAAAGTTTCATAAAATATATCAAAATTATAGAACTTAAAATATTAAAAAAAATAAATATTTAATTTAATAGTGCTTATTGAGGTGAGACCAATGATGTTTATTTTTTCTCTATTTGTCCTCATTTGGAAATTATGTAAAAAAAAATTTTTAAATAAACATAAATAATAAAAATTAATATTTTAATATTGAGTAGATATATGTCAAAGTAAAAAATCATATTAATTCAAGTAATGTAACATAACAAACCAAAGTGATGTAAAGGTTACACTAGAGGAGAATTAAACTTTAATAGTAATACTTATCAACTTGAATTAATGATATAAATTATACAGTAAGGCTACTCCCCATGGTACAAAGAAGATTGAGTGTAACATCATCGATAGTCTAATTAGCTATAAACGAAACATTTTCATAAAACATGACTAATCAACAGAAAATAATATATTTCAAAATATAAAATAAATTTTACTAAGGTAAAGCTAGTAAACATGATTCCAATGACATTTTTTTTGTCCCTATCATACCTCATTTGCAATTAGTATAAAATACAAAAGAACAAAACATGAATAAAAATCAATTATTATTTTAATAATAGGTAGATATATATTAAAGCAAAAATATGATAAATTTAATTAATATAATATAAACAATTAAAAGCAATGTAAAGGTCACATAAGAGGAAAATTAGTGTTTCATAGTAATATAAACAAATAAAAAAATTAATGAAATGAGTTAAACAATATGTGAAAGTTACATTCTTAGATACTTAGGAGACTAATTATATTATTCCGAATCACATATGTTTACTTATAAACTTCTTGATAAGCTCAATCTAAAATTATTGTTATTAGTATACCTTAAAATTATCGGTGTTTATATACGTAGTCCTTTTTTGCATAATCCTTAAATTTTTATCATGATAAGGCTCATATGAACAATTGAAAATCTCTTATGAAATTCATAACCACTTACATATATGATATTGTGAGGTTAATGATGATAGCTTTAGATAATTATTTTTGAAGCCAAGTCCACTACACTATATCCATTATTAAATAAAAAATCACTAATAATAGCCACCAATTTGTGGCTATTTATGGAAAAGTCATTCTACCATAAAATGTCAAATAAGACATTAGGTAGACAAAGATTAAATACATATATAGGCCTAGACCATAAAGTCTTTGAGGAATATGAATTCCTTTTCAACAATGTAAAGGCTTCTTTTTGAAGAAATTGAAGCTAAAATTAATGGCAAGGAATAGCTTTTTAGATTTCAAAATGAGGAACAAGCATAGAAAACATGAGGAGAGCACGCAGTAGCCAGTGCAGATTGCTACTAGTGAGCATGGCTATTCACAACTAGCTTCTCTAAAAAACATTAGGCCTAAACTAGGGACCCTAACACAAGAAACATAAAACCACTAAATATATAGGTTCACATGTTACACAAGTGACCTTTAGAACCCATAAAACTTTACTGTATTCAAGTTAAGACCTTTAACTAGTCTAATGCCACTTGTCTAGATAAGCTGAAGTGTTTGATTCTATCATCCCTTTATTCTATTTTCCCTATTATGATATTATGAAAGCCTCTAATATCTCTAGATTTGTTAAATATAGTGTATAAGGGATATTAAAAGGATCATCATTTTTAGGATTCTCAAAACTAATTTTATAATCTACATTCTAGAGTATTTCCAAATTATATTTTGCTAAAGAAAATATACTAAAATTTTATCATCGTCAACTATATTCATTAATAATGGCACATCAATCTATTTTCTTAAAGATTGTTTGTCCCCATAAATTTCACCTCTAATTTCTTCACAAAGAAGCTTGTATCATTTTGAAAAAGAAGTATCAACTATAGTAGAAAAAGCATAACTTATCTATCACTATATTTGTTTCTTGGGGTCTTTTAGACCCTTAATCATGTCTTATACTGCATAGAATACTCACATTCTTAGTGATTGAGACTGGCTTATGAGAGTGCCAAAGATCTTAATTCTTGCTTCCTTAGAATTCCATAGGTTCATTCTCAAGAGCAAGATTGTAAGGTGAGCTTAATGAAGCATTTTTTAGTGAAGTCATTCTCAAAGAAAGTCCAAAAACATGTTCTAGTCTCCATGAATTTGGCAACAAAATTTGTTAAGCTGCACTAGCTCTACAATAATAATCCTCGAAATTAATTTTGTACTTAAAATTTTAGGAACACTAAGTTCTTCAATAAGCACTATGTAGTATTTTCATGATGATAAGTCTAGGATAACAAAAATAAACTTACAATCCCTCTTCATAGGGACATGATGAACTCTCAATGTTTCAAAGATATCTGTGTCTAGTATGTTAAGAAATTAACCAGTAATCCTTTTGGACTAGAAATAGTTTTAAGAGAATTTATTTAAGTAGTCTTTGTATTTTCATAGCTAGTTTTACCTTGTATTTGAGAACATATTGTTAAATCTTTTGTTTGACTATAAACACTTCATGGGGAATTACTTCTCTAGAATTTGATAACCTTTGTGATTCTTTCTTGACCCAATCTTATATCTCCATTTGCTTTTATGGTTTTTCATGTGCAAGCTTACATTCTGCCCATTTTCAACATATTCAACATTTAGCATCTTTATTTCCCTTTCTAAATTAAGATTTTCTAGTTTTGTTACTCCTTGATGTAAGAAAAGTAATCTAAAAGAAAATCCATGTTATGCAAGTTTATATTATGGTCTTTCTAGTATTCCACAAATGGTCCAATTAGAACTTATGGACCTCTTTAACTAGATAATGAGATCTATATCACAAATGTGAATTCTAAGGAAATCTATTTAGTGTAAAAGCCTCAAAAGAAATTTATTTGGAAATATGAGAGTTTGAGTATGCCATTTTCTACGAAATATATTAGTGTTACGTTTTGTTACCCCGTAAAAAAGTTTTGTAGTAATTCTAGTTTAAGGCATTCCTTGGCCTTGCTACAGGTTTAAGACTTTCTTTCACCATTTATAAGGCTAATTTATGAATTTTTTAACCATTTTTTATTAAGATTCTATTATATAGCCATTGTGGCCTTTTTAGGGGGGTTTTTTCCTTAAGTATATAGAATAGGTGATAAGCTAAACTCTTACCTTTCCCATTTATTTGTTCAATGACTATATTATATCCATCATTAACAAGAAAAACACTAAATAATAGCCACTATTTGTGGCCAAATTATTTTAAGAAATTCTATTATAAAATGCTAAGATATATTCTTAATAAATCATAAGAGTAAATTATCTTGTATTTTTTAAGAAAATCCATAGTTTTTTATGCTGCATATACATGCTAAAATTTTTTCATATGTGGACTTTATTTCACTTTTACAAATTTTAATAAAATAAGCTTCCTTATAATTTTTCCATTTTATTATACCTAACTAAGCTTCTAGATATCTATCTACTTCTTCCATTTAGTAACTATCTAGATGAGATAATTGTATGGGAGATATTACTTTGAAAATCTACTTCATCCTTTTTCATATGCACAACCAAAAATTTTACCTAAATTAGGAATAAAAGTGCATGCACAACATTGTTGTTTTAGAAAGTTCTAATATCTTTTAGAATTTACAAGTTATCTCCCATGTTTAAGATAAACATACTTATGTGACCTTGGCATTTTATTTGTACATTTCAAATATTTAATTCTAAAATGTTAATGAATCATTTCTTTATTTCAATCTTTTTTTGTAATTATCTATGAATTTATTATGTTTTTCAACATGTCCATTTTTGTTTGAAATATAGCTAGTTCATTTTTAAGTCAAAAGGCCATTCATAATTCCTATTAGCAACAATAAATGCTGAGATGGTATATTTTCTTTATCTAATGCCACCTTCCATAATTTTGATGCTAGGTTAAATGTACTATAAATATTTCTATTATAAATTCTATGTATTGTATTTTCTTTGCTAGGTATAATATATACATCATCAATAGTGCTATCATTTGATAATCTATAATCCAATATCATTCATGTTTTTCCTCATACAATTTCACAATTCGTTTTGACAATAAATAAAGTAATTTTCTAAGGACTATTACTTTTTCGTATTAATCTTGATTGTAATAATTCTTTAATATGCATTTCGTATTCCTCAAAGCCTTTTGGTTTGACTATTACCAAATTACTTATTGACTAGCTTTCGCTCCAATGCTTTAAAGGATCTCCTATTATAATTTTTAGTTCATCAAATTCATGCAATGATTTATTTTAAAATTTTCACTTATTGTGTTAATTAAGTATAGGTTATGTAGGGTTTGAAAGCATCAAATTCTTCCATTTCTTGTTTAGAATTAAAATCAACAATTTCTTTTACTATGTTTTGACAACATATGAGACTAGATAATATGGTGTCAAATCATTTAAACATTATTTGTTTATCATCTTCAAAAGTTTTTCTCCCTTATAAATTTCTAAAAAATTCATTCCAATTATCATTTCTACTTGGTTGAATTGTTTATGGATATTGATTATAATTTTATCAACTATTTCTCTATTTTCTATTGTCTTCAATATCTCACCTTGGTATGCAACTGTTCAAGTATATTGAGGAGGAATCTATTGATTTCTACAATATTGGATTATGCTCCAAAATCTCTAAGCTAACCAATGTGATGGTGTGACCATCTTCAAATTAAAGTGTGCAGATGATGTCAATCATTTTATTTTGTCAATATTCTATTTTTTCAAATTCAATAACTCTTCTATGTCTAAAGTATTATTTTTAATTTTTGTTTTTTTATCTTTTATTGTGGTAGCTTAAAGTTTAGTTTTAAATTATTATTTAACATTTTATAACCTTCCTTAAGATTTTGTGTCATATTATATCCTAATTTGTTAGCCCAAAACCTTCATAAGTCTTGGTTACAAATTATACGTATTGTTCTTTGTTTTTTGACTAAATATTTTTTACATTTTTCACACTTTTGTCTTTTTGTAATTTTGAAATCTTCAAATTCATGTTCACAATATACTTCTAATTTTCTAATTTATAAGTTTTAAATAGATATTGGGTGTCTTAATATAAATTCCATTCACTTCTATATTCATATTTAAAAGATCTAAGTCTATGTCTTCTAGTATAACTTCAGCAAAACAACTATAGATATCACTATCCTATTTTGATTTATTTTTTGTTTAGGCTTATAATAGCATACTCTTCTTTAATGTCTATTTTTGAATACATCTTTAATCTTTTTCTATCTACAATCTTATTTTGCTAGTGTTTGTTGAAATAACCAATTTCTTTGTAAATAAAGAACTTGTAATTTTTTTGAGGTTGTGTATGAGTTCTAAAACATTTTACTTTTTTCAGCTTAAATTACCTTATTTATTATATTTGACACTTCATAATTGTTTCCCACTTATGGTCGCACATGGTATGCTGGTATCATTATTTTATTTCAATAGCCAGTGCTTTTACTTTGTTTATTCGCTTGACATTCCATGTATTTATTTTTAAGATAATTTAAAATGAAAATAATCCTAGAATTATTTTTTATGATACACTTATAACTTGCTAATTCATTCATTTTTTATTAATTATTTTTTATAGTAGTTTAGTAACTTTACAAAAACATTTATTACTTAATGTGACGTCCATAAAATGTCAACTTCTTTGTATCGCTAGATTTAAATAAACTTGACTAAAAGCTATTATATTGTTGAAACAAGTTATTACTAATCATTCTAAACCTTGCATAGCTTGATCCTACGAAATGTGTCTATGCTTAAGATGATTTGTCAAATTTAGCTATTAACATTAGAGGGATTATGTACTACTTATATAACATTTACTAAAAATCCTTGGGAATATGATAATTTTTTACTATGAAATATTCATTTTATTATTTCTCCTTGAAACATGTAAACAAATTGACAATTTCTAGGGGTTTCATGTTTTGAAATTCAATTAATGCATTTGTGGCATCTCTTCCCACTTATCTAATAATTCTTACAATTTTTTAGAATGGGTTCTTGCTTAAGATGAGAATCAAAAAAGGGTATCATGATGCTTCAAAACTTTTTAATATTTTAGGATTGGGAGCATTATGGCATTGAAACAAAAAGTGAACATCTTAAGCATCTAAATAACTTTTCCAATCACATCTCCAATCATAAATAAAATATACAACACATAAAGCTACTTCCTGTTCCTATAATTATTTAATTTAATTAAACTATTCTATGGTATATTGGGTAAGATATTTAGAGTCCAAGGAGTTAATCATTATCTAAATCTTCTCTTAGTAGAGCAACACAATGATTAGAAATTCTACAACTAAGCCTACCATAGCAATCAAAAAATATCTTGCCTAGTTTGGGATATATGTTTTGTTTTGTTGTACTCAAAAGATATTTCACTCTATTCATAAACATTGTTCACTAGATACTAATTTTTTTTTGCTAATTTTTATCTAAAATGATGCTAAAGATCTTATGATATCTAGTTCATTTATATCATATATGATCTCTGGTCATCATTTACAAACAAAGGTTTTGCAAATGATGATATTCTTTTATTTAAATCATATCCTATTATTTTCATGGCTATTTGTTTTTTTAATAAATATTTCTAGTTGGAATTAAATAATCCAGTGTAAAATAATATATTTATCTACCATTAATCATGTCTACGTCTAAAATTTCGAATAAACTCTGTCTAAGGTTACTATTATCGATATATATTATCGCTATTATTATTTTTGTGTCTTGTCCATTTCTTTCTACTCAATTAGCTGCTATCATTGTATGACCTATATGCAAAAAAAAGAAATTCTTTATCTATGTTACTTTGTTGTGCCTAAGAGTTATTAACTCTAAGGGAGTAGTCTCGTCATTTTTGTAGGAAACTTCTGGTTCATTGTAATTCTTTAACAAACTTTCATCTATTCATTTTTCCTTTCCTATATAAAATTTCTCAAAGAATTAAATTTATATTTTAGCCTTTAAAATTCTACAACTGTTGTTCAGCATCTACTACTTCTCCTTCTAATGTTTTCCTTTATAATTGTTTAGCCATTTATTTAAACTATTAAATTTTCTAATATTATTATTTTCTCTACTTTTTATTTCTTTTGAGTTTAACACATTAACCAAGTTGGAAATTTACTCTTTTGTTTCTCTATTATTTGTTTCTATCCAAGGAATCATTTTCAAAATGTGTTAATTGAGTTCTCTATATCATCATGTAACATTTGCGTTCCAATAATCCTTTTTATTTCCTATGAGTTATTGCTAATTATATGATTATTTTGATTAACTACATAAAAATTATCTTATCTCCTACTAATGCAGGAGTAGTTATATTGTTTATGCAAGAGTCTTTTCTATTATGGTTGTATTCAATTTTAATGAAATAAATATCTAGGTTTTCATTAAAAAAACTTTTTCTTTCAAACTCTGTTAAGTTTCAACATTCCATTTTACATAGAATTCTTCAAATTATTGTCTCTAATCATTTAAGCTAACATGAAAGCCTTTTGGGTCAATGATCATAATATTGGATGATCTTATAAGTTTCAAAAAGTCTCTAACCAACTAGAAGCTAGCATTAATGAACAAAAGTCTTAAAATTAGGGATGAATAAAAAGTTCTCACAAACCATCCTAAAATCATAGTAAATAAAATAATTAAAAAAACTATATGGAAATTATCTTTAAAATGGATGAAGCTCTTTGAGGTTAGTGCAACGACATTTGATTTATCTTCATTTCAAAAAACTATAAATTATTGAAGTAAGAAAAATTATGAATAACAAATTATTTTTTTAATGTTATTTGTATATGTTATAAAGCTGAAATATAATAAACCAAAGAAATGTATTATAAGTTAATGAAAGCAATGTAGAGGTTGCACGAGAGACAATTTTTCATCTCAACATAATATAACCATATCAATTTGAAAGTTTTGATGAAATTAAATAGATGGTACAAAAAAATAGCACTCCAAGATACCTTTGCGATTGATTATAACATCTTCAACTATCAAATGAGACAAAAAAATCAATATAACTTGTATAGTATGTAAAAACTGTAAAACATATTTAAAAATTTAAAAATTAATATTTAATTAAACATAACTTATCAAGATGTGTGTAATGACATCAGTTTTGTCTTCATAATTGTCATTTATAATTACTGTGAGTACCAAACAAATTAAAAATAAATAATATTAAATGGTCATTCTAATTTTTATTAATATATAATAAAATTGAAATAAGAAAAAGTGAAGTAATATAATATTAAAAACCAAAGTAATGTAAAGGTCATATGATTGGAAAATTAGAGTTTCAAATTAATATAACCAATTTAAATGAAAAATTTTGAAGAAATAAGATAAAGTGTATTGGAAGTTTCCTTCCAAGCTCTAAGATGATTTTGATTAATGCTCTTAATGATTAAATAAGGATAGAATCAATATATCTCATAATATGTGCCAATATAAATAAAACTAAAAAATTTTAGAAATAAAAAAATAAATATTTAATTGTATAGAGTTTGATTATCTAGTTTTTATGATGTTTGTTTTATCTCAATCAACCACATTTGGAATTACTATGACTTATAGAATAAAATGGGAATAAATAAAAATAATAAAATATTATACTAATATTTAAGTAAATATATATTAACGCTAAGAAGAGATAAACTAAATAGTTATAATATAACCTAATTAATATAATGTATGATCACTCAACAAAAGATTTAGAGTTAGTAACATAAAAAATCAAAGTGAAAATTTGAAAATGGAGATAAATTATATTGAAAATTTACATTCCAGGACACAAAAGAGACAAGTATAATATCTTTCACCATCAAATTATGCAAAAATTTAAATGTTTAGTTAAGTGTTTCAAAATATTATTAAAATACTATTAAAAATATTTAAATTAATGTTTAATTTGATTAAACTCTTTTAGAAGAACTAATGTCATTTGTATCAACTCCAACAAACCTAGTTTATAATTACTAAAAATCATCAAATACATAAACATAGATAATAATGATAATGATATTAAGTTAATATCTATTAAATCTAAAATGAGATAAATAGTGACATTGTAATATAAACAAATCAAACTAATGAAAACATCACATGAGAGAATTAGATTTTCATAGTATTATGAATAGATCATGGTGAAAAACTTCAATAAAATAAGATAATTTGTTTAGGAAAGTACAATTATCTCACTCATCAATTCAAGCTCAAATCAATAGTTCTTATAAACTATACCAAAACTCTAAAAAATGTAAAATTTTAAATAGAAAAAAATCAATATTTAATGGCATAGAGTAAATCAATAGAAGTTTAACCACAACTATTTCATCTCCATAGCACCATGGATTGAGTTACTACAAATTAAAAAATTAAATAACAACAAATAATAATTAATAATATTATTATAATATAAAGAAGATATATGTTAAAGCATAACTTAGATTAATGAAGTAATGTAATATAAAGAAATAAGAGCAAACCATTTGAAGAAAAAATAAAGAATTTTGAGAAAATTGCTTTCTAATATGTTATTGAGAATAAATGCGACATCCTTGATTATCAAAAGAGAAATAAACAAAAAATCATGTAAAGCATGACAAAACTATTAAAACAATAATTAAAAATATAAAATAAATTTTTAATTTGATGCTGTTAAATAAGACATTACGATGATTTTTTTGTCTAAATCAAAAAACCATTATAATTACTACAAATTAAATTTATCGATATAGATATATGATAATGAAACCTTATTTTTCCTCCATTATATGAATCAAAATGAATTAGACTGATTGTAACATCCATGATCGTTAAATCACATATGAATCAAAATATCTTTAAGGCATGCAACCTCATTTATTCAAATAAAAATAAAATATTATTATGAAATTAAGAAAATATAAATTAAAATTGAGATGAGATAAATTTAAAAATATATAATATAAAAAATAAAGGTATTATAAAGGTCACATGATATAAGAATTAGATTTATAGTAGCATAACCAAATTAAAGAAAATATTTGAGAAAATGAGATGATTTGTGTGGGAACATTTCCTTGCAAGATTTCAAGGAGTCAACATAAAATCCTCCATTATTAAATCAAGTACAAACCAATACATCTAAAATTGATTGACAAAACCCTAAAATATTTTAAACTTAAAAATATAAGAAAGAGAATTTGATTGGATAGTAGTCATCAAGAGGAGTCTAATGATATTTGGCTTTTCATAGTTGCATCCTATTTTGAATTTTATGAATTACTGAATTAAAGAGTCTAAATAATAATTAATAATTATCTTTATAATTAATAAACATATAATAAAGCTAAAATGAGATCAATTGAAGAAATATAACATAGCATAATCAATGCGATGAGGTGTTAGAGTTACATAGTAATATAACAAAATTAAAATGAAACATTTAAACAAATAAAAAACATTGTGTGAGACGATTACATTTTATGATGTTAAGGAGATCTAGTGTAACAGGTTTAGTCATCAAATCAATGATGAATCAAAATACTCATAAAGCATCTTAAAACCCTAGATAGTAAATTTTTACAAGTACAAAAATGAATGTTTAATAAAAATAAGTTTTAATTAGATAAACCTTGTATAGATGAGTTTAATAACTTTTATTTCATTTTAATCGAACCTAGCTTTGAATTACCTTTATTTTACAAATAACAAAAACATAAGAAATAATCAATTATTTTTTTTAATATTTAGTAAATCAAAACTAAAGTTGAAATTAGGTAAATATAAGAAATATAGTATGACCAAATCAAAATAATTTAAATGTCACATAATAGGAGAATTAGAGTAATATAAACAAATAAAAATAAAAAATCAAAAAAATGTGATTAATTATATAAGAAAGTTGTGTTCCAAGATGCTAATGACATTAAGTGTATCATACATGACCATCAAATGACACACTCATCAAAATTCATAGTAAAGTATGCTAACTTGGTAAAAAATTAAAATATTAAAAAAATATAAAATGAAGATCTAAATGTATTGAGTTCACCAAGTTGAGCCCTACAACATTTGTTTTGTCTTGGTTTATCCTCATTTCAATTTCCTAAAAATTACCAAGAAAGATAAAAATAATAGCAATAAATTATTCTTTTAATATTAGGTAAATATATGATAAAGCTAAAATGATATATGTTGAAAAACCATAATATAAATAAGTCATAATATTGAAAATGTAACATGATAAAAGAGTTAGTGCTTAATTGTAATACAAACAACTCAAAGCGGAAAATTTTAAAAAATAAAATAAATTGTATGAAAATGTTGCATTTTAAAATACTAAAGATATAAACAACAGCATCATGAATCATCAAAGAAAATATAAATAAAAATATTACATAAAATATGTTAAAATATTAAAAAATTTTAAAATATAAAATTTATTGTTTAATTTGTTAGAGTTGGTCATGGCAAGTCCAATGGCCTTACCTTCATGTCCATTGAATGTTCTTAGGTGTTACTACAAATTGCCAAATTACATAAGTATTAAAAAAATAAATTATCATTTTTTATGAACTTTTTATTAAAGCTAAAATAAGATAAATTAAATTAATGTTTTAAAAAAATCAAAGTAGTGTAAAACTCATAAAAGAGGAGAATTATGTTTTTATAGTAATATAATAAAATTAATTCAATAAATTTGAAGAAATAAGATAAATTATAGAAGAAATTAGTATTCCAAGATATTAAAAACATCAAGTGTAACATCCTTAATCATCAAAATAGGTATGAAGAAAACTTTCCCATAAAAAACAAGATAAAATGTTTGAGAATTGTGATAAATTTGAAAAAGTGAGATAAACTTTATGAGAAAATTGCATAACAAGATACCAAGTAGGACAAGTGTAACATCCTCGATTACTAAATAAGGTACGAATCTAAATATCTCATTAAATTGAAAAATGTTGAAAATTAAAAAAATAAAAAAATATAGAAATAATTATTTAATAGTTTATAGCTCAATGAGACTAGTCAAACAACATTTATCTCGTCTTAACAAGACATTGCTTGGATTTACTATGAATCACCAATGTAGATAAGTATCACAAATAATCAATTATTATTTCGATAAAGATTAAATATAAATCAATGTTGAAATGTTATAAACCAAAAAAATATCTGACAACTAAATAAAAGTGATCTAACGATCACACTGAAGGAGAATTAGAGATTCATAGTAATGTATGTAAATCAAATGTAACAAAGTGAATAAATGAGATACATTGTAGATGGAAGTTGCATTCCAAAATATAATATAGATTAAATGTAATAATCTCAAAACATCAAAATTGTATATAATTTGAAATGTTTCAAAAAGCATACCAAAATAACAAAAAATCTATTTAAAAAAATATGGTAGTGAAAAATTTACTTGAAAGAACTCATTGACCATGGTATAATGATGTTTAATCTTGATCATACCTCATTTGAAATTACTATGAATTTTAAAATAAAAAGCATAATAAAAAATTATTATTTTAATATGAAACAAACATATATAAAAATTGAAATGAGAAAAACTAATGCAATATAATATAACCAATTTAAAGCGATGTAAAGGTTGCACAGGGGGAACATGAGAGTTTAATTAGCATATATCTAAATGAAAGGAAATGGTTTAAAGCATTGACATAAATATTATTAGAAAGCTGTATTCCAAGATATTAAGATGATCAAGTGGAACATCATTGATTATCTAATCAAGTTTGAAACAAAATATCTTCTAAAGCATTCCAAAACATTAGAAAACTATTCTTAAAAATATAAGAATTAATATTTCATTTGATACTACTTATTGTTAAATTAGTCCAACAATATTTTTTTCTCTTGATTGGATCTCATTTATAGCTATTATGAATTACAAAATTAAATAAGTACAAATAATAATACATTTATTTTTTAATATCAAGTATTTCACGTTAGAGTTAAAATGTGATAAATCAATGTAATGCAATATAATCAAGTCAATGTAATGTAAAGGTTGAGTGAGCATAGAATTATAGTTTTGTGCTATTATATCCAATAAAAACTTAAAAGGTTTAAGAAATAGGATCATTTTTATGAGAAAGTTGCATTTCAAGCTACTATGGAGAACTATAACATCCTTGATTACAAAATTATGTATGATTCAAAATATAATATAAATCATGCAAAAGACATAGCAAACTAATTATTTAGAAATATAAAAAGAATATTTTATTAAATAAAGCTCACTGAGATGAGACCAATGATGTTTGTTTCATCTCTATAGAAGTGGGAAATTATAGTTTCACAGTAATACAACCAAATCAAAATGATGTAAAGATCACACAAGTGGGAAATTATAGTTTCACAGTAATACAACCAAATCAAAATATAAAAGTTAAACAAATAAGATAGATTATACAAAAATTCTAATTTAATTATTCTGAGGAGATCAAGTGTAACATCCTGGATCTTCAAAATAGGTATTAATATAAAAGTCTCACATAGCATGCCAAAAGACTTTAAAGTAAAATATTGAAAAACACCTAAATGTTTAATTTGATGGAGCTTAGTAACAAAAGTGTAATAATATTTGATTCATCTTCATTAAACTTTATTTTGAATTACTGATAATCAAAAAATTAAATTAATATAAAAAATAAAAACTTATTATTTTAATACTCAGCTTTACTATATTAAAACTAAAATTAAGAAAATTCAGGTAATGTTTTATAACAATTCATAGTAATATAATAGTCACAAAATGATAAAATTTATATTTACATTATTATATTACCTTATTAAACAAAAAAAATTGAAGGAATAAGATAACATGCATGGTAAAGTTGCATTCTATGATATGAAGTAGCTCGAGTGTAACATCTTTGATTGAAAAATAAGGTACAAATCTAAATATCTTATAAAACATACTAAAACTCTTAGAAAACTAAACATTTGAAAATATATAAATGGATTGGTAATTTGATAGCGTTTGTTAAGAAGTGTACATTTAAGGTTATTAAATATTCATTATTTGGGATGACCAAAGAAAATAAATGTAAATAATAATAAATTATTATTTTAAAAGTTAAAACATATATAATCAAAAATGAGATAAAATTAAGCAAAACAACTAATTCACTATGTAAAATCCATGGAGAATAAAATATTTTAAAAAATAAAAAATAACACTTAATTGGATAGAGATGATAAAGAAGAGTACAATGACATTTATTATTTCTTGGTGAAATCTTATTTTAAATTACTAAGAAGTACTTAAGCAAATAGGCCACTAATATAATAAAACATTAATTCAGTATTAGCCAAATATATATATTAAAGTGAAAATGAGATGAATTGAAATTAAATGATAATATTCAATCGAAGCCTAGTAAAGGTCACTGGAGGGAAGATTCAAAGTAACATTGTATTATAATAAAATTAAAACAAAAATTTGAAAGAAATGTGATAAATTGTGCATGAAAGTGTCTTTCCAAAATACTAAAGAGGTTGAACATAATACCCTTGATAACACAATCAGATGCAAATCGAAATGGTTTATACAGTGTACAAAAACTCTAGAAAATAAAATATTTAAAAATATAAAACCAAATATTTATTTAGATAGGGATCATCTACACTGGATAATCATTACTTATTTTATCTCGATTGAACCACATTTGAAATACTGAGAATTATTAAAGTATATAGGAAACAATTATGATAATTTTTGTTTTTATATTAAGCAAATATCTATTAAAGGTAATATAAGATAAATTGAAGTAATTTTTATTACAAAATCTAATGATGTAGTGGTCACAAGATAGGAGATCTAGAGATACATTGTAATATAAGAAAAGCAAGGAAAAATATTCAAAGAAACAAGATAAATCATATGAAAAAGTTGTAATCAAAATTACTAATGAGAGAGTGTGTACCATACTGGATTTGCAAATCAGATAAAATTAAAAATATCTCATAATGCAAGTCAAATACCTTAAAAATAAAATATTCTTAACTATTAGAAAATAAATATTTGATTTTATAAGGCTGGTTTAGATGAGTCTAATGATATTTGTTTCATCTCATTCAAACTTATTTTTAATTAATGCGAATAACCATAATAAATAAACATAAGTAAAAAAAAGTTATAATTATAATATTAAGTAAATATATGTTAAATGTAAAATAAGATAAACTGAAGTCATATGGTATAACCAAGTCAATGCAAAAAAATTTATTAAATGTGATAAATTGCATGAGATTTACATTCTGATACACAAAGACACCGAGTGCAATATCTTTGATCATCAAATCATATACAAATCAAAATACATCAAAGTTTATGTCAAAAGTTAAGAAAATAAAATACTTTAATTATGTAAAATGAATAAATAATTAGATAGAGCAACATGAGTGGAGACTAATGATGTTTTTTTAATCTTGATCGAACTTCTTTTAGAATTGCTATGAATTACTAACTTAAATAAGAAATAACAATAATAAATAAATATTATATTATTTAGAAAATAAATATTAAAACTAAAATAAGAAAAGTTGATGCAATGTAATATAAGAAAGTGAAAGAGATATAAAGGCCACATGAGCGGAGGTCTAAAGTTACATAGTAATATGATAATTCAATGGAAAAAATGTTAAGAAAAGAGAAACAATATGTTAGAATCCTACATTCCAATGTACAAAGTTCACATGAAATATGAAATCCTCAATTGTCAAAACAAGTATGAATCATAATATCACAAAAAACATGCCCAAACTCTTGGAAACAAAATATTTTGAAATATAATAATAAACATTTAATTTGTTATTGAGTGAAGTCCAATGTTTTGTATTTAATCTCAAGTAGACCTCATTTAGAATTACTATGAATTTCAAAAGTAAGAATAAAGAATAAAAACTCGTTACACTAATATTAACTAAATATACATTAAATCTAAGATGAGATAAGGCGTAGCAATTTAATATAAGCATATCAAAGCGATGCATATGTCATCGAAGTTAAGAATTGTTGGCTTATAGTGATAAAACAAAATAAACTATTTAAGAGTATAAAAATGAATATCTATTTGGATAAGGCTAGTTGACATAAGTCTAATGATATTTGTTTAATCATGATTGGACAACATTTGAAACTATTGAGAATTCCAATGTAAATATATAAAAATAATAAGAATATATTATTTTAATGTTAAACAAATATAGTTTTTAGTTGAAATAAATAAAATTGAAGAATTGTAACATATCTAAATCATTGAGATGTTAAGGTCAAATGTAAGCAAGTTTTGAGTTACCAAGTAATATAATAAAATCAAAATAAAAGATTTGAAGACATTAAAGAAATTATATAAAAAAGTTGCATTGCAAATTACTAAAAATAAAGTGACATACTCAATCTTCAAATTAGCTACAAATTAAAACATCTATTAAAGCATGTCAAATCACTAAAAATAAAATGTTTTAAAATATTAAAAATAAATATTAAATTAAATAAAGCTAAGTATGATTATTACAACGATGTTTGTTTTATCTCATTAGAATGTTATAGTAATTTAACTAAATTAAAGAAAATAATTTGAAAAATGACATAAATTACACATGAAGGTTGCATTGCAAATTACTAATGACAGAGCATAACAAAATCAATCGTTAAATTATATATGAACAAAAATGTTCAAAAAACATGCCAAAACATTTGAATATAAAATTCATAAAGCATAAAAAAGAAATATTTAATTTGAGAAAGCTAGTCGATACAAGCACAACTACTTTTTTAATTATTTCAAATTAAAAAAATAAGTAAGCATAAATAACAAAAACTATAATTATAATATTAAGCAGCTATATATGAAAGTGAAATAAAATAATTTTAAGAAATATAATATAATAAAGTATAGCTAGGTAAAGGTTACAAAAGAGAAGACAGAGCTAAATAGTTACCTAACCAAATCAAAGTAAAACCTTTGTTGAAATAAGATAAATAATGATAGAAATCTACTTTCTGATTTTTAAGGAGATCAATTATAACATCCTCAATCATCAAATCATATAAAAATATAAACACATCATAGAACGTTTTAGAACTCTATGTAATAAAATACTTAAAATTATAAAAATAAATATTTAATTTGATAGAGAAAGTTGAGATGAGTCCAATCACACTTGTTTAATCTTAAGTAGATTACATACCAAATTACTAAGACTTTCCTTAAAAAAATTGAATATCACATAAGAGGAGATTTATAGTGAAATATTAATATAAATAAATGAAAAACAATTTGAAATAAGATGATAAATTATTTTTGAAATCTATAATCCAATATTAAGCTCATCAAATAAAGCATTCTCTACAGTAAAATTAGACATGAAATAAAATATCTCATAAAATATACCCAAATCCTATAAGATAAAATACTTAAAAATATAGTAATGAACATTTAATGAGATAGAGCTCATTTGCTTGAGAATGATGACATTAGCTTTTCCTAGATCAAACATCATTTGAAATTATTATGAAATTTTGATGTAAATATGGATAATTAATAATAAATAATTATATTAATATTAAGTAGATATGTATATTAAATATAAAATAAAATAAATTGAAATAATATAGTATAAATATATTAAAATGATATAAATTTCACACTAAAAGAGAATAATATTTTCATAGTAATAAAATCGATTTAAAGAAAAATATTTGAAGAAATGAGATAAAATTTATAAGAATATTTTCATTTTGATACACTAAGGATACCAAGTGTATACCCATGGTCATCAAATTGCGCAAATCAAAATGTCTCATAAAACATACCAAGATCCTAGAATGTAAAATATTCAAAAATATAAAAAAATGTATTTGGAAATAGCTTGTCCAAACTAGCCCAATTGCTTTATTTTTACTCAATCAAACCTCATTACGAATTATTACAAATAACAAAAGTAAAATAGCACAAATAGTAAAAAACATTGTTTTTATAATAAGAAATTATATATTAAAGATTAAATGTAATAAGTTGAGCAATGCAGTATAACTAAATGAATGTGGTGTAAGGGGTACACTAGAGAAGAAGATTATGAGTTCCATAAAAATATAGCGAAATCAAAGTGAAATATTTTAAAAACTCAATAAATTATACCCAAGAGTTGCATCATATGTTTTAAGGAGATTGTGCATAATGTCCTTGATCTTAATATAAGGTACAATCATTATTCTCATTAAAAGTGAAAAAAATATAGAAAATAAAATCTAAAAAATATAAATCAAATCACATTTCATCTTGATTTTATGTCATTTGAAATTATTGAGAATTAACAATGTAAATTAGTGAAAATTATAAAAAAATAATTATCTTAGCATTAAATAAATATTTATTAAAGATGAAATAAAATAAATTAAGTTGATGTAACTTAATCAAATCATTGACACATAAAGGTCACATGAGAGGAGATTCAAAGTTATAATTTAATATAAAAAAGTCATGGAAAAATATTTACAAAAATATGATAGATTTACAAGAAAGTTGTATTTAAGAATACTAACGAGATCAAACGTAATATTATCTATTATCAAATTAGGTATGAATTAAAATATCTCAAAGAACATACCCAAACCCTTTACTACAAAATATTTCAAATGTGTAACTTAAATATTATTTTGATAGTCCTCACTGAGATGTGTTGAAGGACATCTGTTTCCTCCTAATCAAACCTTGTTTGGAATTATTGGGAATTATCATACTAAATAAGAATAATTAATAAAAAAATTATTTTTTCATATTATCTAAATATTTATTATAATTGAAATAAGAAAAATTAGAGCTATGTAATAAATCCAAATCATAGTGATGTTATGGTCATAAGACAGAAGAATTAGAGTTTCATAGTAATATAACCAAATCAAATAAAAAAATTGAAAATTGAGATAAGTTGTACGGTAAAGATGTATTCAAAGTTACTAATAAGACCATGCGTAGCATCCTCAAAGTTACTTATTAGATATAGCTTATCGAAAGAAGTCCAATGACATTTGTTTCATATTAATTTGACCTTATTTGAAATTATTACAAATTGCTAAAATAAATAAGAGCAAATATTCAAAAATTATCCTTTTAACATTAACAAAATACATATAAGACTTGAATTGAGACAAATTGAAAAAGAATAATGGAATAAATCACGACTATGTAAAGCTCACATGATAGTGGATTTAGAGTTACAAGTTAATATAACTAAATAAAAGCAAAACATTTGTTGAAATAAGATATATTGTATGGGAAATGTCTATTTCAAGGTACTAAGGAGATTTAATATAACTACTAGATCACTAAAACAAGTAGGAACAAAAAATCCACATAATGCCTATAAAAACTCAACGAATTAAATATCTAATTAGCCATAGATTGAAGAGATTCATCTAATGATGTTTGTTTTGTCTCAATCAGACATCATTTAGAATAGCTACTAGTTACAATAATAAATAGGATTTAATTAATTATTTTTAATATTAAATAAATATATATTAAAGCACAAATATGTTAGGTTGAAAAAATGTAATATAAAAAAATCTAAGCAATATAGTGGCCACCACAATTGGAGGATTATAGATGCATGATAATATAATAAACTCAAAGCAAAAATTTGAAGAGATGAGACAAATTCTACAAGAACATGACATACAAATTTCTAAGGTCATAGTGTAGCATTGTCGATCATTAAATTAGGTATAACTAAAAATACTTCATAAAGCATTTAAAAATAATAGAAAATAAAAGATCTAAAATCATATAAATAACTATTTAACTAAGTATAACTTATTAAAATATGTTCAATGATATTTGTTTCAAGTTGATTAAACCTCTTTTTCAATTACATGGAATTACTAAATAAACATAAATAATATTAATTAAGTACTAAGTAAACATATATTAAAGTGCAAATGAGATGAACTTAAACAATAAACTACAAAAAAATCAAGGTGATATAAATGTCACCTGAGATGAGATTTGGAGTCACATATGAGTATTACCAAATCAAATATAAAGCTTTGAAGAGATGAGATAAATTATATGAGAAAGTTATAGTCTAAGACATTAATGGATATAATGTGACATCCTTTTTCATCAAATAAGGTATGAATAAAAATAACATGAAAAATGTGCAAAATCTTAAAACAAAAATATTTAAAATTATAAAAATAATTTATCTTATTTTATTTGTCTTTTCAAGACGAGTTTAGTAACTTTTCTATCATCAACATCAAAATTCCTTTGGAATAAGATAAATAATTTATTACTATAACATTTAGTTTATATATATTATAGTTGAAATGAGATAAAATGAAGTAATGTGATATATACAAATCAAAGCGATGTAAAGCGACACAAATGTCTATATAGACTAAATTATTAATATTACCAAATCAAAGAGAAAATATTAAAGACATGAGATAAAAATTATGAAAAAGTTGTTTTCAAAGATATTAGGAAAATATTGTGTACAACCTCAATCTTTAAATAAGGCATGAATCAAAATATCTAATAAGATGTTTTGAAAGCCTATAACATAAAATAATAAAAAGAAATATAGATAAAATTCTAATTAGAGAGAGCTCAATGAAATGAGCTTAATGAGGATTGATTTGACATACTGAGACCTCATTCAAAATTATTGCAATTTATCAAATAAATAAGCATAAGTAATAATAAATTACTTTATAATTATTAAATAATTATAAATTAAATTTAAAATGGATTTAGTACAACAAAATCAAAGCATTATAAAAGTCTCATGAGAAAAAAATAAAAGCTTCATAGCAATATATAAAATCAAACAAAAGACCATGAAGAAATGAGATATGAGAAAGTTACATTCAAAGTTATTAAAGAAATGGATTATAACTTATTCAATCATTAAATATGTCATGAATTAAAATATATTATATAACATTAAAACCTAAAAAAAATATATAAAAATATAATTATGAGTATTTAACTAAAATAAGTACATCAAGGCAAGTCCAACGATGTTTGCTTTATCGTGATCGGACCTCTTTGGGATTTATAAAGAACTAAATAATTAAATATCACAAAACAATTCATTCATATTTAAATATTAAAGAAACATATGTTCAAGTTGAGATAAAGGAAATTACAATAATTAAAAATAACCAAATCCAAGAAATGTAAAATTCACATGAGAGAAGAGTTTTAGTTTTATAGTAATGTAATCTAATCAAAAAAACATTTGAAGAAATGAGATAAATTACATGGCAAGCCTTCATTCGAAGATATAAAGGAGTCTTTGTTTAAAATTGATGATCATCAAACAAGTCTTCCTTTAAAACGTCTCATAAAGCTTGGTCAAATAATAAAAAATAAGAATTTTGAAAAAAACTTTAAAAATTAATATTATTGTAGAGTTTATAAAAATAAGTACAATGATATTTGTTTCATCTTAATTAGATCTCATTAAACATTATTGCTAGTTAATCATGTAAATAAATACAAATAATGATAATTTTTTATTATTAAGTATATATTGAAATTAGTTAAAATGAAGAAATGTTATACTACGAAAAAAAACATATTTGAAGGTCACATGAAAGGTTAATTAGAGTTTAGTAGTAATGTAATAAAATCAAAGTAAAAAATTTGAAGAAACTAAATGAGTTATTTAGGAAACTCACATTCCAATATACGAAGTAGATCTAAGGTAACTTCCTCTATCCTAAAATTATTGACAAATCAATATGTTTGGAAAAAAGTGCCAAAGTATTAGAAAAAATCTTTTAGAAAATTTAAGACTAAAATTTTTGTTAGATAAAGCTCGTCGGGATTAGTCTAATATGTTTTTGTCTTAACGAGACATCCTTTGGATTACTAGGAATTATAAATGTAAATACATATAAACAATAACAAAATAATAATTTTAATACAAAATAAATATTTATTAATGTTGAAATGATAAAAATTGAAGAAATATAATATAACTAAATCAAAGTAATATAAAGTCACATGATAAAAGAAATAGAGTTTCATAGTAGTATAATCAAAACAAAAAAAATTTTGAAAAGTTGAGATAATCTCTTTAGAGTACTTTAATTACAAGATACAAAGAATATTGGAGAAAACTTATTTAATACTCTAATAATGTACAATTCAAAATATCTCATAAAATCTATGAACATCATGAGAAACAATTATTGAAAAATATAAGAAAATATATTTTATTGGACATATCTATTCTAGATGAGACAAAAGGAATGCTTTTCTCTTGTTGTTCAGATCTCATTAAGAATTATTAGTGAATTATCAAAGCGAACAAGCATTAATAAAAAATTAATTATTTCATATGTTAAGCAAATATATGTTAAAGTTGAAAAGAGATCAATTGAATTAATGTAATGAATGCAAATTGAAGTAATGTTAAGGTCACACAAGAGGTGAATTATATTTTCATAGTATTGTAACAAAATTAAATAAAACTATTTGGAGAAATAGTATTAATTTTATGGGAAAGTTTTATTCCAAGATACTAAGGACTGGGAGTGTAATATTCATTATCATAAAATCTTTTTTCAAATGAAATACATGATAAAGCTGTGAAATTATATAAAATAAAATATTTCAAAACACAAAAATTAATATTCGGATTTTTAGAGCACATTGATGAGGAGTCCAATGATATTTCTTTATCTTGATTAGAACTATTTTAGAAATACTATGAAATAGCAAAATAAATAGGCTTAAATAATAATAAGCTATTGTTTTAATACTAAGTGAATATATATTAAAGTTGATATGTCTTAAGTTCAAACAATAAATATTACAAAAATAATCACCAACAAAGGCCACTTGAGAGAAGATTTATGATTACATTGTAATATGACCAAATCAAAGAAAAAAAATTTGAAGAAATGAGATACAATGATTATGATAGTTGTATTACATGGTACTAAGTAGATTGAGCATAAAATGTTTGATTATTAAATTAGGTATAAATAAAAATTCCTTCAAAATTGAGCAAAAATAAAATAATATTTGAAATATAAAATTAAATAATTAATTGGATTGAGCATGTTATGATAATTCCAACAATATCTGTTTCATCTCTAATAGATCTTGTTTAGAATTATTACGAATTCCTAAATAAATATATATAGAATATTTAATAATATAAATTGAAGCAATGGAATATAACAAAATCAAATATATTTAAAAGTAAAAAAGAGAAGATTTAGAGTTATATGGTAACATAACAAAATCTAAGAAAAAAATTAAAAAAGTGAGGCCAATTATGTTGGAAAACTCATTCCAAGACACAAAAGACATCGATCATAACATTCTAATCATCAAATTATATAAAAATAGTACATAATATTATTAAAACTATTAATTAAACAATGAGATAAATTATATTTTAAGTAATAATAAAAAATACTAAGGTTGTAAAGTGTAACATCTTATACATCAAATCTCATATAAATCAAAATATCTTATGAAGTAAGCCAAAACCCGAGAATAAAATATTTAAATACATAAAGAAATGTTTAATTGGATGGAGCTCAATAAGATCTATCAAATTATGTTTGTTTCAACTAAGTTACACTTTGTTTCAAATTTCTACAAATAATTATAATAAATAATAATAAATTAGTACTTAAATATTATGTAAATATATTTTAAAGCTAAACTACAGAGAATTTGAGTTTCATAATGAATAACCAAATAAAACAAAAAAATTTGAATAAATGAGCTAAATTAATCGGGAAATTTGCATCTCAAGATATAAAAGAGATCAAATATGACACTTCAATTGCTAAATTAGTTACAAATCAAAATTTTCTTTTAAATTACAAATATTTAAAAATATGAAAATAATATTTAATTTCATAATTAAAAATTATTGCAAATTTTCTAGTTATATATGTATTAACAATAGTAGATTAATTTTTAAATATTACTTTTATACATAATAAAGTTCAATAAGATAAATTCAAACAATATAATAAAACTAAATCAAAGTAATGTTAGGCTAACAAAAGTGAAGAATTGGAATTTCATTGTAATATAACCAAATCAAAGTAAAAATATTAAGTGATATAAATTATACATGAATATTGTATTGTAAGAAATTAAGAAGATCAAGTGTTACATTATTGATCATCAAGTTGTTTTCAAATTAAAAAAAGATGCAATACATGGCAAAACACTACAAAAATTATTTAAAAAATATTAAAATGAATATTTAATTTGATAGAGATAAGTAGTGCACAACAACATTTCTTTATCTAATGATGATTGTTTTATCTCAATCTGATCTAAATTACAATTACTATAAATTACTATTGTAAATAATTATAAATAATAATAAACTATTGGTTAAAAATTTAGTAAACTTATATTAAAACTAAAATAAGATAAACTAAAAGAAATTAATATAAACAAATCAAATCAATGTTTTGGTCACTTGAGAAGATATTCAAAATGTCATAGAAACATAACCAACTCAAAGCTAATAATTTGGAAAAAAAAGAAGTAAATTACAGAGTAAAGCTGCATTTTAATATATAAAGGAGATCGAGTGTAACATCCTTGATTGGTAAAACATATATGAACAAAAATGTTTTACAATGCATATAAAATTAAATAAAATATTTAAAAATATAAAAATGAATATTTAAAGGGATAGACCTTATCTAGAATAGTCTAATGACATCTATTTTATCTCTATTAAACATCATTTCAAATTACTAATGATTATTAAGTTTCAAAAATAATAATAAAATAGTATTACAAATATGTATTAAAGTTTAAATAATATTAATTTTTACATAGTAATAAAATAAAATCAATGCCATGTAATGGTGACACAAGATAAGATTTAGTGTCACAAAATAATATAATCAAATCATAGCAAAAAAGCTTTAAGAAATGGGATAAATGATATGAAAAAATTGTGCTCAAAGATACTAAGGTGATCAAGAGTCCTTCATCATCAAATTAGGCAAAAATCAAAGTTTCTTATAAAGCATGCAAAATCCTTTGAGAATAAAGTACTTTAAAATATAAAAAAGAACATGTAATAAGAGAGAGCTCGATCAGGCTCCATTAAGAATATCTGACTTAAAAATTAAAAAAATAATGAGTAATAATAATGATTTCATCTAGTATTACGTAAATCTAAAATAATGATCAAATAAGGTAAATTGAAGGTGTTGTTGTGTTATGGATTCGTGTGTTGCCTATTATCACATCATCTAACAAAAATATAAGATAGCTTTTGTAGTGGAAGAAATTTTGTATTATGGAATGTGCTGAATTTGATGCTTATTCACAATAACTAGAGCCCTAAATATCCTAGTCATGCATTGAGTCATAGATTACAGATTTAGTTCACTATGTTACTCCTTTTGTGCAATGCTTCACGACTTCGTTGCCTTCTTTGCAAATATTAACCCAATGAATTTAAGAGAATTGATTTTATTCAAACTTTTCAAAACAAATTGGACATATTCAATGGTATCTACCACTAAACTTTTATCATTTTTAGGATCATATTTCAATACAATTAAACCATGATCAAATGAACTTTGTGCTTGATACAACATTTTAGTTCGAAAATCAAAGATATTCTAATTAATTATGATCGTGACTCTTTGTTTCTAACATAATAGAAGGATTCAAAAAATTTTCCCATTATGGTTTTGAATAATGTTCCTAAAACTAGCATACTCCATTTTATAATTCATAAAGCACATATATTTACATTCTTTTTTGTGTTAATGAGGGGATATTGTTTATCACATTGTAGCTATTGTACTTCATCTAGGAATGGAGTTGTACTAATCTGAGTTGATCCAAGAGTGGGTCCTCCTAAAGTTATATGATCGAAAAAAGTTTAAGGATGAGATGTTAATCATGATATCATTAATAATTACCATTACTACTTGACTAAGATTTTAATCATTCTCTTATTCTATACTTTGCATATGTTCCAACAGACGTGAGTGATTGAGTTGCAACGACTTTTATTTTATTGATGTTGTTATCAACTTGTTTCCACCAATTGTGCAATGGCACAATTTTATTTTTTGCATCCACTACTAAACTTTGAGCATAGTAGGGAGGGCAAGATATGCTAATTTTTACTTCCTGTAATTCACAACTACATGATGAAATTATTTCTCATTAAGGTAATATGGACATTTAGAGGCTGGTTAAATGTTTAAATTTTTTTATTTCTTAAGAATTGGAAAAAAATTAGTATAATCCATAAAAGAAAGGAGATTCACACAAGATATTTATCCTTCTATATCATTTTCCTTCATTTGTGAATAAAGTTTTGCTCTAAATTGTTCTTTAGACTAACTACATACAAATGTTTCCATCCACAATTTGAGTCCAATGGTAGGTGATTAATGTATTGCATAGTTAAGTGTGTTTTGTAACAAAATTTTTAATACTTTCCATTCTCTTTAAATAATCTAATTTATTTCCTACTCTTTTTGAGCTAACATGTTTATTATTTATGCTATTAAACCAATGTGAGTCATTTAATATTAGTTTCCATTTTAATTTCTTTTAGAATGTAATAAAAATTCATTATAACATTTTTTGGACCAAACCATTTTGATTCGTTGCATGGCTAATCTTTTCTCTTTTTTGTTTAGTGAAAATTAAGCATATTTTTAATGTCATGCAACAAGAAGCTAATAATGATCATTTGTACTCTATTAAATTTGTGGATGGGTGGATTAATCTTCATTAAAGAATACGTTGGCATTAATGCCAAAACATAATTCATTAGTGTTAGTCTTCTCATCAACGTAAGATTTTCTTTTCGAATTTCTTTTTAATTTTTTCTATTATTCTTTGCAGGTAGGCCATCATTTTCCTTTCAATAGAAAGAGTCTAGCCTTTAGAGATTAATGGAAACTTAAAATTTTGAAACCTGAGTTGGTTAATTTCTTTCCTCATTCCAATTTTCATTTTGCTCTTGGTAAAAACTTCTTTTTTGATGATTAATTTTGGCACCTGATATTTCTTGTAATCTGTTAAGTAATGTCTCTATATTAGGCATCGTTTTAATGTCACATCTATAGAAGTTTTTTATATCATCTACATATCTTAAATGGGGTAACTAAAAGACATCATTTGTATTGAGCATAATGCACTACTTTACCACAATTTTTTATCTCGTTCAATGCTTAGTTAAAGACATTCATTTTTGAATTGTAGAACAGAGTCGAGATTACATTTTCTTTTTAAAAGCCCCTTAATACATTGAAGGAACCACTGGGCTCACCATTTTTGTTTTTGAAAATTTAAGTGTTTTCTAGTATGTTTTTAATCTTCTTAATGAATTACTACATAAGGTTCAATCATGTAAGAGCATTTTATAAGGCTCAATTGAAAGACACTCAAATGCACTACTAAGAACTAACTTGACAACATACTTCATTTTTTGTTTAGTGAAAGAATCAATTCAAAGGCCAATATATTAATGTCTATTATTTGTCTTCCTTTAATAAAACCTATTTCGTCTTAAAAAGATGAGCATTGCAAGAAACATTTTATGCCAACTACCAATAATTTTGGGAATAGTTTCTTTGCAAAATTACTTAAATAAATCAACCTAAAGTAACTCCAAGTGTTTGGATTCTTTTTTTTTTATTAAGATTAGTTTTGTACTTGAAATTCCTTTAGGAATAAGGGTCCCTTCTAAGGAATCCCTGGAAACATCAAATACGTCATGTGTTATGATTTCTTTATAGCTAATGAATAATTGTTTGTTTTGCTCTTCAATCATTTGGCACTTAATTGATAAATTGCAATGTAGCCTCTCTAATTACCTACATTTTGCTATCCTTTATAAACCAAAAGTTTTGTTGTTCTTTGACTAGAGAGGGAGTACAGTTAAGTAGCTTCTCTTTCTTTGAAATGTTGACAGGTAGTAAAAACAACTGGAAGTTTCAAATAACATCATGCATTTTTTTTACCATTTCGTTTATGAAATTATCATGTAGCTTTCTTTCCAATTCATATTTTTCTCTACGATCTTTTGCCTTTGGATGGAATATCTATTTTTATGCCTTCTTAGATCCATCTAATTCCAACATTTTTCCACTAATATATTTCCTAACCAACGATTGCATTTTGAAGGGAATCATCAACCATGTTTAGCATGTGCCATATCGCATTATATTGGCAAGTTTAAAATAGATTTTTTTACTTTTTTTATTAAGACTTAGGCTAGTATTGCCAAACTTTTCTTTGTTCCATTGTTTGAGATAATCGTTCAATCTTTTTAGTTGAAAAGCAAGGGTCAAAATTCCTAATCTATTTATATTAATTGCCCAACATTGTTTCAATATTTTTTTGAATATCTATTACTTTAACATGATATTTTTGAAATCTAAATTGTTGAAGACTTGAGAATTATTCTTTTATGGAATGAAGAAGTAATGTTGTATCACAAGGTCCTTCTTTTGATTAACTAGTTATCTATCCAACATTTTCTAGATTCACCTTCCCTTCCTTTTACAAATCCATGTAAATGTGGGGCTTTGAAAAGGGTGTTCCTTTACACTTATTGACTTATACAATTTGAAAGTTCATACATTACTTCCATCTTATGGGAAAATGATACTTGTAATCTATTTATATTTTTAAATATTTTATTTTTTTATTGACTTTGATGTCCTTACAAAAAGAATTTGATTCATACCTAATTTTGTTTAATTATATTTCAATTTTTTTTCAATTTTATCTCATTTTTTCACTTTTATTTGATTATATTATTATAAAACCCTTGTTCTCGTATAGGATGTGCATCACATCATTATAATTTGGTTATATTACATATCTTCAATTTATCTTAATTCTCTTTTAATATATATTTACTTAATGTTAAAATAATTTATCATTACTTTATTTAATTATTTTCTTGAGTTGTAATAATTGGAAATGTGCACCAATGCAGATGAAGCAAACATTGCAAGACTTGTTTGATTAGCCACATCTAATTAAATAGTTATATTTATATATTTTTTAATTTAATTTCTTTAGGTTTAGAAGTATTTTAGAAGAAATTTTGATTCATAAATGATTTGATGGTTGAGGATGTCACACTTTACCTCCTTAGTGTGTTGGAATGCAATCGTTTGGCATAATTTATCTAGTTTTTCAAGTTTTTTTCCTTGAATGTTTTATGTTACTATGCAACTCTAAATTCCCTTAATTTTACCTTTATGTTATATTATATTTCTTCATTTTATCTCATCTTTATTTTAATATATGTTTAATTATTATTATTTATGTTTTGTTAATTTTTTAATTCGTAAGCCCCCACCTAAACGAGTACCTTTAAATAGCAAAATTACCTTCAGATTGAGGACAATGAATAAAACCCAAAGTAGGGGCCCGACGGTGAGACAAACACCAACTCAAAAATCTAAAATATATAAATAAAGACATGTTTTTTCAAAGTTAATCACATTAAGCGCTCCCCTTTCTCACAAATCTCATGAAAAGGGCTTTCCTATAGCAGCATCATTCCCAGTTCTCGATGCAGTGGTTGCATGACCTGTGATGTAAGCACTAATGAGATTTACAAATCTCAGTAGATAAATCTGCATAGTTAACCCTATGAAAATACATACAATGAATAGTACAAATGAATCATATCCATAAAGCTCAAACCATACCAATGTCATATATAATACCAGATGAAAAACCAAAGAAAAACCGAAAGAAATGCCAGTTCCTTATTGATGTGTTATAACCGGGCCCAATTTCCTTTGACGCATTATCCTCTGGATCCAATCAAGAAAATGACGTCCAACTGGCATCCAACCAAGCATATAACACTAGGCAGATATCTGACCCAAATATCGATACCCTGTGATCCACCAGGCTGGGCCTAGTGCCACCAAGCAGCTATGGTACTATACCCTACGATCCAACACGTTGGGCCTGTTGCATTCATCATGGAGTAATAGCACATAACACTAGGTAGATATCTAATTCAAAGATCGATACCCTACGAGCCAACACGTTGGGCCTAGTGGTGAAGATAATGTTCCCTGGGAATCCCATTTTTTTTTATTTACTACCATTTCAATCATAATTCCAAAAAATTATGTCTTATCAAAAGGCATTTCTTTCCGTATTGTTTCTTCCTTTTTATTTAATTAGCAAACCATGTTATTTCTTCCTTTTACATTTTCATGCAAATATATAACTTATACATACCATAGTATTTCTTTCTTTTTATGCCATAAACATATGCAACAATCACAATTCTATAACAACAACAAAAGCATATAAAAGCATATAATATTGTGCTACATCACAAGGTTAGGAATTTATCTACCTAAATTTGTTATACCAAATTTTTCTTGCCCACTTCTAATTCTTCTTAATGTCCTACAAGCCTCGATGTCCTACAGGCCCCTAAAATACAAAAATAATTAATTTAAATAAGCTTATTAGAAAAAATTACATTTTTAAAAGTTGTTCCTAAATGGTTAAAATTATGCTTTCTAAAAGCTTGCCCAAACAGCCAAAAATCCCAATCACCAAAAATCTCACTTTCTTAAGCTGTCCCAAACGGGCTTTCCAAAAATCCCAACAATGCTCACTGTTTTTCTTGCTTAAGGTCTTCCGTCGGCACTGGACCGCTTGCGCCTAGTACTACCCAGTCTAGGCCCGACGTTGGATCGCCCGCACCGGTTCAGCAACGCGAACTGATTCAACACGCTGATCTAGTTCTCTCTCTCTCTCCCATACGTTCGACGAACCAAAACATTTCACCGACGAAATTCAGGACCACCTGCATCTCCTGTTGGCCAAATCAACCCGTCTCAATCTTTGTTGCTCACCAAAAAACCCTTACACAATGACGACAAAGAAATTCACGTTTTCCTTACCTTACGGAACCCTCACCGACCTTCACCGTCGCGTGCCAAAATTCCTCGAAGAGCATGGTGGTGGCTGTCAGAAACTCGTCCTTAAGGAAATCTCACCGCAGTCACGTTTGTTGCAGAACCTCACGTTCCGGCAATTCTCCTCGCAGTTGCATGCAATTGTAGTTTTCGCAGATGTATTTCACCCGATTAGCTTTTATAAACACTACAGCAATGTGTCAAACTCTCATGAGGCAACTGCCAGGTGGCTCGCTAACTGGCTTTTTTGCATAAAACCCCCCACAAATGCATTATTTACTGATATATCCTCTGCCTAGAGCAATAAACATGCGCCAAAATTCTTAAAATTGCACATATACCCAGCATAGCCCACAACTTTAAAATTACAAATATACCTTCTGCCAAAATGAATTGAACTGTCGACATTTACAAAATTATAAATATATCCTCAATATGACAAATCTATCCCAAATCTTCAAAAATTCATAATTTGTTTCCTAAAACTCCAAAAATTACAAACTAAACACCGTTGGACTCGTCTCAAAGAGCTCTTTCTAAAACATACCATAAATAAAATAAAAGAAATTAAGGCTATTAGACATCACCTCTTTTTGTATCTTAAGCTATGTTTCTTATATAGTTTATTTAAATACTTCCAATTTTCACTTTGATTTGCATATAACATTATGAATTTGTTAGATTATTATGAAACTCTAAATCTTTTCATATTTGATTTTTGTGTCTCATTGATTTGGTGGCACTACATTACATCACCTTATCTCTAGTTTGTTTAATATATGTTTTCCTATTATTAAAAAGAAATCAAATTTTATTTATTCTGAATTAGTTTGTTAACTATAAAAAAATGTCATTGGTCTCATCTCGAAGATCTTTTGCCAACTTAATCTTCATTTTTATCTTTTAAAATATTTTATTTTCTATATTTTTGGATGGTTCATTAGACATTTCAATAATTACCATCTTTGATAATTGAGGATGTCATATTGGAACTCCTTAGGATTTTGTAATAAAAAATTTTTGCACCCTTTATCTAATTTTTTAAATTCTTTGCTTTGACTGAGTTATATTACTATAACTTGGAATCTCCTCTCATGTGACATTCAAAAAGCTTTTATTGAGACATATTATATTACTTCAATTTATCTTATTTTAAATTTATTATATACTTCATATTAAAATAATAATCCCTTTTAATTCATAATTATTTATTTTGGGGATTTACAGTAATTAAAAATGAGGTCTAATTGAGTTGATATAAGTATTTTTGGACTCATGTCAATGTAGTTTATCTAATTAAATATTTATGTTCATAACTTTTCATATTTTAATTTTTTGTTTTTGCATGATCTGTGAAACATCTTAAATTGTACCATATATAGTAATCGATGATACAACCCTCCATTTCTTTAATATCTTGGAATGCACATTTCTTGTATAATTTATCACATTTCTTCAAATATTTTGATTCAAATTGATTATATTGCCATGTAACTTTTTACTTGTGTGACCTTACATTTCTTTTATTTTTTTATATTATTTTTATTTATTTAATCTTATTTCATCTTCATAATATATTTACCTAATGTTGACAAAATAATTAAGTATTATTTATGCCTATTAAATTTTGTAATTTGTAGTAATTCCAAAAGAGTTTCGATAGAGATTGAATAAACAACTTTGGATACATCGCGATAAGCTCTTACCAATTAAATTTTAAATTATATATATAGTTTTAGAAATTTAATTTTCTAGGTTTTGGCTTTCTTTACTAAATATTTGTAAAACTTTTTTACTTTGATTTTGTTATCATGTTATATAACACTAATTCATGTTTAATATGGCTTCTAGATATCATTTACTTGGTTATATTGCATTGCATGGACTTATCTCATTTCATTTTTAATATGCATTTACCTAAAATTATAATAATAGCTTTTTTAAAATTTTTGCTCATTTTCTTCTATAATTTATAGTAATTACAGATGAGGAATGACTTGGACTAAATAAATGTTGTCAAACACATCTCAGCTTGCTCTATCAAATTAATTAAACTTTTTTTTATATTTTTAAATATTTTATTACTTTTACATGTTTTTTGAGATATTTTTATTTTTATAAGATTTGATGATAAAGGCTATTGCACTTGAGCTCCTTAACTCTTGTAACTCAATTTTTCATACAATTTAACTAATTTCTTATCTTTTTTCTTTTGTTTGGTGATATTATAATGTTACTTTAAATCTTCTCTTGTGTGACTTTTAAATCACTTTGATCTGGTATCATCACATTGGTTCAATGTATCTCATTTTTACATAATTCTATACTTGCTTAATATTAAAAAGAATAATTGATTATTTTTTACTCTTATTTACTTTGGTAGTTCATAATTTCTCCAAACAAGGTTTGATCAAGATAAAACAAATATCATTTTGCTAATCTCAAAATGTCTTACGTAATTAAATATCATTTATAGTTTTTTTAAAATATTTTTTTATCGTAATGGGATGCTTTACTAAACATTTCGTTTACTACTTGTTTTAATAATTAATTACGATACACTTGATCTTCTTAGTATCTTGGAAAAGAAATTTCTCATAGAAATTCTATCATTTCTTTAAATTTTTAATTTGAATTAGTCATATTATTATTAAACTCTTATTCTCTTCTCATTAACCTTTACAACATGTTTATTTGTTTCTATATACTGGATAAAATTATCTTATTTTAGCACAAAAATATATTTACAAAACTTTAAAATAATAATTTTTTTATTTTTGTTTGTCTACATTGTTAATTCACAAAAATTCCAAATGAAATTTATGGAGATGAATAAAATATCATTGGCTCATCCTGATGAGCTTAATCCAATTAAATATTGATTTTCACATTTTTTTTAGATTTTTTAATTTCCTTTGATTTTTATACTCATTATGACAAAACTAGCACTAAATACCTCTTACTTGGCCATTACATGACCTTCATTTTATTATATTTCATTACTAGAATTTATATCACTGGTAAGTCAAAACAACATCCAACCTAGAAAAAACAAATATTGTTGCATTATTGTCATCAATCGCCAGCCAATTAATTGCTCTTTTTAATAATTTTAAATATTTGGTTTTCCAACATTTCTACATGCCTTACAAGGTATATAGTTTGTAGTTGATTTGATAATTGAGAATACTATACTTAATCTCTTTAGTATTAAAGGAAACAACTTTCTCAAATAATTGAACTTATTTTATCGAATTTTTTACTTCAATTAGTTTAGACTACTATCTCACTAAAAATCATTTCTAATGTGACCTCTATATAGGTTTGATTATTTACGTAAATTATTTCAATTTATCTCTATTCAGCTTTAATATATTTTTCTAATTATTATAAAATAAATTAATTTTATTTATGCTTATTTATTTTGGTAATTCATGATGTTTCCATATTTTGTAATCAAAGATGTCACATTTAATCGACATAAGATTTTGCAAAAGTACTTTCTTGTATTAAGTTATCTAATTTTTCCAAATGTTTTGCTTTGATTTAGTTATATTACTTTTTAACTCTAAATCTCTTCTTAGCTCACTTTTATAAAGCTTGATATAGATATATTACGTTGCTTCAATTTATGTTTTTTACATTAGTTAATATGAAAATAATAAATTTTTCTATTTACACTTATTTATTTTGGGGATTTACAGTAATTCCAAATGAGGCCCAGTTGAGCATGACAAAAAGGACTTTGAACTTAATTCAACAAGCTTTATCTATTTAAATATTTATTTTAATATTCATTTGTGTTATTTTCTTAGGTTTAGACATGTTTAATGAGACATTTTAATTCATGTCTTATTTCACAATCAAGGATGTTATTCTTGATCTCCTTAGTATCTTTAAATAATACTTTCTCATATAATTTTTCCCATTTCTTCAGATATTTCGCTTTTATTTTGATATATTACCGTGAGATTTAAAGTTATCAAACATTTACATCCCTTTCGCTTGGTTATATTACATTTCTCCTATTTTCTTTTCATCTTCACAATATATTTACTTAATGTTGAACAAATAATTTGGTATTTCTAACACTTATTAAGTTTTGTAATTCATAGTAACTCCAAATCAATTTTGATGAACATGAATAAACATCATTTAGCCCATCTTAAAAATTTCTACCCAATTAAATGTTAATTTATATTTATATTTTAAAAAAATTTAGGGTTTTGATATGCTTTATAAATATTTCTAAAATATATGACTTGGATTTTGCTATGATGTTATCAAACACTAATTCTCTGCTAGTTTGACTTTTACAAGATTACATTGGTTATATCAAATTTATTTAATTTATCTCATTTTTAGATTTAATAAATATTTTGTTAAAATTAAAAATATGAATGCATTGGACTTATCTTAATTCCCTCTATACAAATAATTATTCTTTTTTATATTTTAAATTTTTTTATATATTAGTGTTTTTGCACATTTTATCAGATATTTGGATTTATACATAATTTGGCAATAAAGACTATTACAATCAAGATCTTTAGCTTCTTGGAATGTAATTTTCTAATACAATTTACATAATGTCTTAACATTTTTTTCTTTTAATTCATTATAATATAATGTAATTCCAAATCTTTTCTCATGTAGCCTTTATATCACTTTGATTTGATAACACTTCAAAGGTTAAATTTATCATACTTTGACTTTAATATATATATTTATTTAATATTCTAAAAGGAATTTATTATATTTTTATGTTTATTTACTTTTTTAGTTTGCAATATTATCAAACAAAATTTGATTGAGATGAAATAAATGTCATTATTTAAATCTCAATGAGGTTTATCTATTTAATTTTTTTATTTTTTTAATTATTTGTTTAGGTTTATGGCATGCTCCATGAGACATTTCATTTCATACTTAATTTATTAATCAAGAATGTTGCACATGTTCACTTTACTATCTTGGAAAAGCTTTCCTATATAATATATACTATTTCATTAAAGTTTTTCTTTGATTTTGTTATATTATTTGGAAGCAATTATTCTCCTCACTTGTGACCATTATAATGTGTTGATTTTGTCATAGTATAATCAATCAAATTGTCTCATTTTAGCTTAACATTTGTCTACTAAATATTACAAAATATTGTACTTTTTTTAATTTAGCATTTCACAAAAAATCAAACTTGGTCCGATGTAAATGAATAAAACATCAGTGGCTTCATCTCAAAGAGCTCTATCTAACTAAACTTTATTTTTACCATTTTTAAGGATATTTGATTTCTATTAATTTTTACACTAATTATGAAAAAAATAATAATAATTATCTCTTATATGGTTGTTACATTGCTTTAATTTGGTTATCTTTTGTTGCTTTAATTTATCTCATTGTAACTTCTATGAATATTTACATATTTATGAAAATAATTTATTATTATTTATTCTTAGTTACTTCTATAATAAGTTTTAATTTAAATTTATGTTTGAACCACAAATGTCTTTGGACTACTATCATCACCTATATCCAATTAAATATTTATTTTTTAGCATTTTTGTATGCTTTATGTGGTATTCTATTCATACCTAATTTTAATATTGAGATTGTTACACTCAATCACCTTATTATCTTGGAATGCAATCTCTAGAAGTAATTTATGCCATTTCCTCAAAAGATTCACATTGATTTGGTAAGGTTACTATGTAAACCTAGATCTTTTCCCATGTGACTGTTTGGTTTGGTGACATTAAATTTTTTTAATTTATTTAAATTCAACTTTAATATATTATTTTCATATTATTAAAAAAAATAATCATTTTCTTACAATACATTTTTACATTGATAATTTACAAAAATTACAAACAATGTTCAATCAAGATCAATAAAATATCATTAGTCTTTCTCGTAGAGCTTTTTAAAATTAAATATTTATCATTTTTAGCTTTTTATATTTTTGGCAATCATAGATGTTACAATAGATCTCCTTAGCATTTTGCAATAAAAATTTACCTTACAACTTATGTTATTTCTTCAAATTCTTTGCTTAGATTTAATTATCTTACAAGGTAACATTAAATCTCCTCACAGTTGATCCTTACAATGCTTTAAATTAGATATATTATATTGTTTCAATTTATCCTACTTTAACTTTAACAAATGCTTAAAATTTAAATAATTATTTCTTTTTATTTATGCTTTTTAATTTTTGTGATCTAAACTACATCATGACAAGTTCCAATTGAGATGAAAGAGGCTATTTTGGACTCATCGTCATGAGCTTTACCTAATAAAATTTATACTTTTTATATTTTTAGATAATGTTTTTGGTATACACTACCTTTTGAGACATTTGGACTCATACCATATTTGGTAATCAATGATGTTTTCTTGATCTCCTTAGTTTGTTGGAATGCACTTTCTTATATAACTTAGTGACATTCTTCAAATATTTCACTTTCATTTAGTTATAATACCATGTAATTTTAAATCATCAATCATGTGACATTTACATTACTTTGATATGTTGATATTATATTTCTTTAATTTATCTTATTTATACATTACAATATATTTACCGAATATTGATGAAATAATATGATATTATTTACACTTATTAATATTTGTAATTCATAGCAATTAAAAATTTATTTAGACGAAGATGAAGCAAAATTAGTTGGACAAATCTTCACAAGCTCTATCAAAATAAAAATTAATTAATATTTATATTTTAAAAAACAATTATTGGGTTTTGGTATTCTTTATGAAATATTTCTAAATTTTTTTCCTTTGATAAGTTTGTCTTTCTACGTAACACTTATTCTACTTTTGATTGATGTCTCCATGTCTTTAACTAAGTTATGTCATATTGCTTTAGTTTATCTTATTATTAATTTTCTCATTTAATTGTTTAATTTGCAGCTATTCTAAAGGCAGTTTGATAAAGACGAAACAAATGTTGTTGGACTCATTTTATTGCACTCTATTGAATTAATTATTCTTTTGATATATATTTAAATATATTATTATCTATTTTTTTGCATGTTTTATGACACACTTTCATGTGTACCTAAGTTGATAATAGCGGTTGCTACACTCGAGCTCCTTAGTAAGTTTGAATGTGATTTTCTCAAATAATTTATCTTATTTCTTTGATTGTAGTTAATTTCAATTAATTATATTACAATGTAACTCTAAATCTATTCTTATGCAATCTTTAGATTGCTTTAATTTGGTAACATTATATTACTTCAATTTATATCAATTTTAATTTAATATATATTTATTTAACATTAAAAGTGTAATTTATTATTTTGTATTCTTATTTCTTTTTTAATTTGCAATATTTTAAAATGAGGCCTATTCGAGGTAAAACAAATGTCAGTGTTTTAGTCTAAACTAACGTTATCGAATTAAATATTAGTTTTGTTATTTTTTTAGTTATTTTTAGGGTTATAGCATGTACTATGAGAAATTTTTTTTACTTCATTTAATTATCAAAGATGTTTCACTCAATCTCCTTATTATCTTGGAGAACATCTTTCTTATACAACATATATCATTCCATTAAATTTTCACATTGATTTAATTATATTATTATGACAGTCTTATTCTCCTTTCTTATGACCTTTACAAAACATTGCCTTTGTTATATTATATTTAATCAAATTATCTTATTTTAGCTTTAACATATATTTACTTAATATTAAAACAATAATTGTTTTTATTTAATTTTGTAATTCAAAAAAATTCTAAAAACATTTCATGGAGATGAATGAAATATTGTTGGACTCAACTCAAAAAACTTTATCTAACTAAATATTCACTTTTACATTATTTAGATATTTTATTTTCATTTATTTTAACACTCATTATGACAAAATTAAACTTAAATATCTCTAATATGGTTGTTACGATACATTGATTTGGTTATATTTCATTGCCTTAATTTTCCTCATGTGTATCATTAATGTAGTTTACTTATTTTTTAAAATAATAATTTAATATTACTTATTCTTTTTAATTTTGTATTAGTTGTAATTGAAAATGATGCCAAATCGAGATGAAACAAACTTTATTGGAGTAGTGTTATCAATCTCCATCTAATTAAATATTTATTTTAATAATTTTAAATATTTTATATTTTAACATTTTTGAATGTATTATAAGGCATTTGATGTATATTTAATTTGATGGTTGAGTATGATATACTCAATCTCCATAGTCTTTTGGAATGTAATCTTTCCAAACAATTTATGTCATTTTTTTAATTTTTTTTTGCTTTGATGATATTTGAGTACTATGTAACTCTAGATCTATTCTTATGTAACCAATTGGTTACTTTTATTTGGGGACATTAAATTTATTAACTATATCTCAGTTCTAAACTAAAATATACTTTCATATTATTAAAAAAGTAACTAATTTTTTTTTATGTTTGTTTACTTTGATAATTCATAAAAATTTTAAATGAGGCTCAATCGAGATCAAATAAAAATCTTGGTCTTGACTCAAAGAGCTTTGTCAAACTAAATTTTCATTAATTTTTTCCTTTTTAAAATATTTTATTTTCTATGTTTCCATTAGTTTTATAAGATATTTCAATTTGTACAATACTTGACAACAAAGGTTGTTAAACTTGATCTACATAGGATTTTGTAACAGAACTTTATAGTATAGTTTATCACATCTCCTCATATTATTGGCTTAGATTTATTTTTATTACAATGTTATTTTAAAACACCTCTCATGTGAAATTTACAGATCTTCAATTTAAATATATTATATTACTTCATGTTATCTTGCTTTAACATTAAAAAAAACTTAATATTAAAATAAAACTTACATTTCTTGGGCTTATTGATTTAGGTGAGTTGTAGTAGATCTAAATGATGCCCAATCAAGTTCAAAGAAACTACTTTTAACTCAAGTAGAAGGACTTTATCTACTTAAATATTCATTTTCATTATTTTTTAATATTTTAATTTTTTTGGGTATATGCAAGCTTTATATGATATTCTGATTCATAACATATTTAGGAATCGAGAATGTTATGATCAATCTCTTTAGTATGTTGCAATGCACCATTCATGGAATTTCAATCACATTTCTTCAAATATTTCACTTTGATTTGGTTATGATACCATGTAACTTTAAATCCTACTCGTATGACCTTTACATAATTTGGTCATATTACATTTTTTTAATTTATCTCATTTCAACTTTCAAATGTATTTACCTAATATTGCTAAAATAATTTTTTATTATTTAAGTTTTTTTCTTCTTCATAGTAATTCCAAATGAATTTCAATAAAGATGAAGCAAAATTTGGACATATCTCGAACTGCTCTATGAAATTAAATATTAATTTTTGAATATTTTTTAAAAAATTAATTTTTTGGGGGGTTCCCTTACTTTATGAAATATTTCTAAAAACATTTGGCTTTGATTTTGTTATTAGGCTACATAACACTAGTTTTCATGTCATTTGTCTATTACAAGTGGTTGACTTTGTTATACTTATATACTTCAATCTATTTTTTTAGTTTTAACATATATCTCCATAAAATAAAAATAATAATTAATAATTTATTTTTCTCATTTGCTCTTGTTTTCAAAGTAATTCTAAACATAATTTGATCAAGGGGAAAAAATATCGTTGGATTCAACTTAACTACTCTAATAAATTAACTACTCTTTTTTATATTTTTGAATATTTAATTTTCAACTGTTTCACAAAATCTTATGAGATATTTTTGACTTGTACCTGATTTGATGATATATGCTATTACACTCAACCTCTTTAATATCATCAAATGTAATTTGCCCACACAATTTACAAAAATTATTATCATTTTTTCTTTCATTTGGTTAATTTACAATGTAACTTTAAATATCATCTCATGCAACCATTTGATTGCTTTGATTTGATAAAATGGAATTACTTTAATTTATCTCATTTTGACTTTAATATATATTTAATTAATAATAAAAAAGCAATTTATTATTTTGATGCTTATTCACTCCTTTAATTCCATTTGTTCCAAACGAAGCTCCATTGAGATGAACCTGACATAGTTTCACTAGTCTCAACATGCATTATCTAATTAATATTACTTTTTATTATTTAATTATTTTTTTGGGTTATGGAATTTTCTATGAGACATTTCATTTCATACTTGATTTAATGATCAAGGATGTTACACTTAATCTTCATAGTATTTCGGAAAAGAACTTTGCTATATAATTTATATCATTTTCTTAATTTTAACAATAATTTGTTTATATTATTATGGAGAACTTTTCTCCTCTTTTATGAGCTCTACATTGCATTGATTTGGTTATATTATATTCAATCAAATTATCATATTTTAGCTTTAACATATATTTACTTACATTTAATACATTAATTTATTTTTATTATTTTTTGTTTGCTTTGATAATTGATAAAAATTCTTAATGTGGTTCAATGGAGATCAATTAAACATCATCAAACTCTTCTCGATGAGCTATATCCATTTATATATTCATTTTTACATTTTTAAGATATTTATTTTTGTTATTTGTTATACTCATTACCACATAATTAACTCAATATACCTCTTAAATACTATTGCATCACTTTTATTTGGTTATATTCCATTACAATAATTTATCTCATTCAAACATTAATTTATATTTACTTATTTGCAGAATAATAATTTATTATTATATATTCTTGCTTACTTTTATAATATGTAAAAATTTATAACAATGTTTAGTCAAAAAAAAAAAGCAAACATAGTTGCACTAATGTTGTTGATCTTCTATGCAATTAAATGATCATTTTAACAATTTTAATTATCTTATTTTCTAGCATTTTTTAATGCTTTACAAGGAATTTTATTTATATTTTAATTTAAGATTATGTTTTTCACACTAAATCTCTTTAGTATCTTTGAATACAAATTTTCCAAATAATTTATCTCATTTTCTCAAATGTTTTACTTTGATTTGGTTAATTGATTATGTGATTCTAAATCACTTATCATGTGATTGTTAGGTCATTTTGATTTTGTGATATTACATTATCTAAATTTATCTCAATAATGTTATAATATATGTTTTCTTGATTTAAAAAGTAATTAATTTTTTATTTTTTTTCTTATTCCCTTTGATAAATCATTATAATTCTAAAAGTGTTTTGATCGAGATCATAAAAGTTTCAATACTCTCATCTAAAAATGCTTTCTTTAATTAAAAATTGATAATTTTTTATCTTTTTAAGTATTTTATTTTCAATGCTTTTGGTAGCCTTACATGGCATTTCGATTCATACCATATAGACAATTGAAGATGTTGCACTTTATCGACTTAGGATTTTGTAATAAAACATTCTTGAATGCTTATCTCATTTCTTTAAATATTTTACTTTGATTTAGTTATATTATTATCTAACTCTAAATCTTTTACCATGAATCCTTAATAAAGCTTTACTAAATTTCTTTAATTCATCTTATTTTCATTTCAATATATACTACTTTATATTAAAATAATACTTTCTTTTTATTTATGCTTTTTTATATTGGTGATTTATAGTAATTACATTGAGGTCCAATCAAGCCAAAAGAAACATCTTTCGACTCATCATGATGAGTTTTATCTAATTAAATATTCATTTCATATTTTTGAATATTTTTAAGTTTTAGCATGCTTTTCAGAACATTTTTATTTGTATGATATTGGGCAATTAAGGTTTTTATCCTTGATCTCTTTAGCATCATGAAGTGCACCATTCTCATATAATTTAATCATGTCTCCTCAAATATTTTTTTTTAATTTAGTTATATTACCATGTAACTTTGAATCTCCACTTGTGTGACCTTTATATTACTTTCATTACATTATATTACATTTCTTCAATTTTTCTCATTTTTAATATTACATTATATTTACTTAATTGACAAAATAATTTATTATTATTTATGATTATTGATTTTTCTAATTCATATAATTCAAAATGAGTTTTGATGGAGATGAAACAAACATCATTTAAATGTTAATATATATATATATATATATATATATCATTTTTATGATCTTAGCCTTCTTTACTAAATATTTTTGAAGATTTTTCACTTTGATTTAGTATAATTCCATGTAACTCTATTTCTCTCCTCATTTGACCTTTACCTATCACTCACTTAGTTATATTAATTTGGTAATTTACAATAATTCTCAAGAAGGTCTGTTCGAGATAAAATAAATATTGTTAAGCTCATGTCAGTGTGGTCTATCCAATTAATTATTATTCTTCAATATTTTTAAATATTTTATTTTCTAAAAGCTTTGCATGTTTAATGAGATATTTTTATTTCTACCTAATTTGATGATAGAGACTATTAAACTCATTCTCCTTAGTATCCTAGAATTCAATTTTTGTATATATTTTACCTAATTATTTTCACATTTTTTGGATATATTGCAAGGCAACTCTAAACCTCTTCTCTGTGAACTTTATAAGATTTTGATTTCTTAACATTGCCTTACTTAACTTTAATTAATTTTAGCTTTAATATATATTTATTTAATATTAAAATAATAATTTTCTATTATTTTTTTCTTATATACTTTTGCGATTCATAATTTTCCAAATAAGGTCTAATCGAGATGAAAAAAATGTCATTGTACTGGTCTCGACAAGCTCTATCAATTGAAACTTTTTTTTTAATTATTTTTTTTAGGGATAGGGCATGTTCTATACGAAATTTTGAAGTTGATTTATTGATCAATGATGTCACGTTCAATTTTCTTAGTAACTAAAAAAGCTTTTCTATACGATTTATATCATTGCTTTAAACTTTTACTTTGATTTGGTTAAATTATTTTGAATGTCTTATTCTATTCTCTCGTGGCCTTCACATCACATAGATTTGGTTGTGTTATAATGAAACAAAATATCACATTTAAGTTTTAACTTATAATTAATAAATATTAAAATTAAATTTATTTGTTATTTTTGTTTGTTTACATTGGTAATTAACAAAAATTCCAAATGAGAATTGATGGATATGAATTATTCATTGGACTAATCTTAACGAGGATTATGTAATTAAATATGAAGTTTTACATTTCTTAGATATTTTATTTCCTTTGATTTTGCACTCATTATGACATAATTTACTCTATATCCTTCTCGTAGGGCTATTACATTGCTTTAATTTTGTTATATTATATTTTTTAATTTATATCATTTATAGATTTCATAAATATTTAGTTATGTTTATTAAAATATTTTATTATTAATTATTTATTTTTACTTTTATAATATATTATAATTCAAAACCAAGTTCGATTAAGAAAAAACAATTGTCATTGGACTAGTGTCATTGATCTCTCTTTAATTAAATGTTTAGTTTAATCATTTTAAGTATATCTATTTTCTAGTATTTATGCATGCTTTATGATACATTCATTTTGTACCTAAATTATTGATCGAGACATTTATATTCATACTTAATTTAAAAATTTCAATGTTATACTATATCTCTTTAGAGCATTAGAATATAATTTTTTATACAATTTATCAAATTTCTTTAAATATTTTATAATTATTTATATTACTGTCTAATTAACAATTTTCTCTCATTTGACCTTTCCATTGCTTCGATTTTGCAAAATTACATTACTTTAGTATATCTTAGTTTAACTTTATTATATATTTTCATAATTTTTAAAAACTAATTTATTTTTATTTATGATGTTTAACTATGGAACTTTGTGTTAATTACTAAGGAGGTCAAATCAAGATCAAACAAATATTGTTAAACTTGTCTCAATCAGCACTAAATAATTAAATATTATTTTTTAATATTTATAAACACACACACTGACTCACGAACATGCACACACAAAGACAACAAACACATACACATGCACATATGCACTCGTGTACACTAGTACAAGCATGCACACACAGAACCCTACATGCACATGCATGAATGCAAGTACACACCCACCACAATCATGCACACCCAAATGTGCACATATACACAAATGCATACACACATGTAAGAAACGTGCACACATGCATGCACACAAGCACATCAATATGCAAGCACACACATATGCATCCATGTAGAAAAAGCACATCAAAACATGAACACACACATGCAAGCATATGCACTTACACAAACATACATAAGTACTACACAAACATGCACATGCACAAACACATGCAAAAAATAGAGTCACAAATACATGTGTACACATAGATGCACGCACAAATACATACACAAACAAATGGCATACACACATGTATGCACAAATATACACACATAGACATGCCACACACACACAAATGCATAATCCTGCACACACACATTCATATTCATGTATGCACACATGTACACATGCACACATATGCATGCAATAGAACAAGCACACATGCAAGTGCACATGCACACCATAGGAACACATACACATATATGCACACACAACCACACATACATGCATGCATAAACACAAATGCAAACTAGCATAAATAAGGATACATAGATGCATAAACTTGCAAAAACACCCACGTACACCCATACACACAAAGCAGCACAAACATATAAATGCACACAAACATAATGACACATATAGACATCCATATGTATGCACACACACACACACACTCACCCATGAACACATGAACAAATAAGCACACGCACACACATTCACATACTCGTACATGCACAAAAATAGATATGCATAAGCACACAAGCACACTCATAAGCACATACACATGCACCCACAAACACAAATAAGCACACACACAAACACGTGCACTCATGTGTGCACAAACACACACATGTGCATGCACGCACACATGTACCTACACTTGTAGGAGTAAGCACACACATATAAATACATGCTCATGTGCAAACAAACACATATACTTACCCATACAAAACATATGTATGCAAACACATATACGTACAAACATGCACACATGCACTTGCACACTAGCACACATGCACAAAAACATGTGTGCTTGCACATGTGCACGTTCACACTCAAACACATGCATATATACACATGCACAGACAAAGATAGATGCACATACTCACACACACAGACTCACACCCATCCTCACAAATGCACACATAAACACACGAACCCACACACACATATACATGTGTGTACTTGTATGCAAACACAGACTTGAACATACACATGCACACACACACAAACCTAAACAAACACATATATACTCATGAAAAAACACAAGCATAATCATGTTGGCACACACATATATATGTTTGCACACAACCAAAAACACATATGCACACACATACACCAATATATACACACACACAAGAATACACATGCACATACACTAACACGTGAACAAGCATACACACTAATAAGTGCACACAAATAGACACATATATACACATGTCTACATGCACATGCATGCATATGCACACACAAACATGTGCAACTTATGCATGCATACATGCACGTGCACAAACATGCATATGCATAGGCATACCTAACCTCATACTCACACATGACAACATAGCACACAAAAGTATATGCACACATGTGCATGCACACACAAACACATTCACAATTATCGATGCACACATGCATAGTAACACACACTTGCACATGGCTACATAGATGCACTTGCATATATATACACACAAACCCACATGCACACATACACTAGCACACACACACACCAACTCAAATACCCAAACCCATACCCATGCATGCACTCACTCATAGCACACATAAACACATGGATACACTCACATGCACATACATAGACACACACATTCATGAGTGTGTAGCACACAAAAGTAGGAACATAGAGATACATACACATGTAAGGATGCACACCTACACACAAACACACATGCACACACACGCACACACACAATCACACAAACACACAAATGTACACACACACCCAAACAAATGTTGAAATCCACACCCACACATGCACTTATGCTTGAACATATGCATGCACTAATGCACATACACATGTACACACATGCATAAATACATGTAAGCTGAGGCACCCATGCACACACAACCACACATATGTTCACACAACACACACACACATATGCACACCAATGTACATAGGTGAAGAAATGTATATGCATACACACATAAATAAACACACACATAAAACACATGGACACACATGTATGTACATGCAAATGCAAACACACATATTGGCACACATTAAATGGCACCTACATGCACACACCAGCATATATATTCATACACAAAGACATGCACACATGCATACACATGCACATGCACACAGACACACACACACTCATGCATAAACCCACACATGCACACACACACACACACACACAAATAAACACATACACAAGCACATGAACACATACACACACACTCACAAGCACACACACGTGTATACACACGTATACAAACACACACATATACATATGCACATGGACATGCTCATGCACGTACACAAACACAAACACGGACATGTATGTACATGCACACATGTGCACACACCCACACACATGCATAAACAAAGATACATGTGCAGACAATACAAAACAATTGCTAACACTGCACACACACACACACACACACAAATATAAACATGTACACGCGTGTGTTGACATGCACACAAATATATACACACATACACACACATGCGTAAACAAATGCATGCACACCTGCAAATGCACACATATGCAAATGCATGCTTGCACAAATGCACATGGGCACACACAAACCCATCCACACACATACACACTCACACAAGCATGCTTGTAAGCATACATGATATGCACAAATGTACACTTACACACACATGTAAACATAACACACACACACACACACACACACATGCACATGAACATTCAAACACACTTACACTCACACATGGACAAATATGCATACAAACATGTGCAAACACATAAGAACACACCAATACATATGCATGCATGGAAGCATGGATATGCATACACAAAAAATCACAAAATCACATACCTATGCACACACATATGCACACACATATGCACACATGCATGTACACACACATACCCCTGGATGCACACATAAATATGTCCATGTACACACATGCACATACACACATGCACGTACACACACAGACACAAATACACACACTTTCACAAATGTACATATGCACATATGCACACATAGTCAAAAATATACATACACGCAAGCAAAAAACATGCAAAAGCATACATACACACACCTGTACCTGCACACACATAGAGATGTGAACATACACTCATATGCACAAATGAACACATACACACATATACACACATGCACATGCATGCAAATACATGCATACACATGTGAAAAGTCACAAAGATGCTTACATACACATGCATATACATTGGCAAACACACATGCGCACACACACACACATACATGCAAACACACTACAGATGCACACACTGGCACACACACACAAACACATGTAGTCACACATTCAAACACTCATTCATACACACATGTGTGCACACATATACATACGCATGCACAAGCACATTCATGAACACGAACATATGCACACATATTCACACACATGTGCACTTGTGTAAACACACACACAAATACCCACACACATGTCCATGTCTGTGCATTCATTAGCACATAAACACACACATGGTCATGCACAAGCATATACATACACACACCAATGCACATAACCCACACACACTCCCACTCACATGCACACATGCATGTAATCGTAAACGCATGCATACACACACACACACAAATCCACGCATGTACACATGCACAAGCACACACATAGACACCCACATGCATCTACACACTCACACATGCCATTGCATCCACAAACATGCACACACACACACACGTGCATAAGCACCAACACTCGCACACGGAGGAACACATAAGCACATGCACATAGAAACAAATGCTGACACATGCATATAATGACAAAAGGACAAACACCAATACATACACACATGCGTTCACATGTGGCACACACACACATGCATGAAGCACATGTAAACATGTGTAGATACACACACGTGCAAACATAAAGTCACACACACACACACACTATAAGCACAAACACTTGCAAGTACACACAAGCACATGAACACGCATAGATGCACACACACACACACAAACAAGTGCACACACATGCATCAACACACATACCCCACACCCAAAAATACATGCATGCATGCACACACATGTATGTACGCACAGCGACATGTATGCACCTATGCACACACACAAGCACATAAATATACACCTACATAAAAACATTCATGCACATAAACATGCATTACAAACACACACACACACAAAAACACACATGCATTCACACATACACGCTCACACAATAACACACATAGATACACACGCACACAAACAAACATGCACGCATGTTTACTTGAACATGCACGCATTCACACTCATTTGCACCCACATGGATGCACTTGCATGCACAAACACACACATGGACACAATCATGCTCACATGCATGCGTAAGTGCACACATGCATGCACACACACTTGCGTCCACACACGAACGCTCACACATATGCACACACATATACATACATATGCACACACACAAATGCATGCATTCACTCATGCACACATGCACAAGAACATGTGAACACCTAACACACATACACATGTCCATACACATACACACATGCACACATCTATGTGTGAGCATTAACACACAAATGCAAACACACATATGCAGATGCATAGATAAATGCAAACACATGCATACACACTCATGCACACATGTACATCCATGTGCACACACATGCAAGCACACACACATGTACATGCAAATGCAATCTTGCACATATACACGTAAGCATACACATCCACCTACACACACACAAACATATTCTCACATGCATGCTTGAATAAGTGTATGACTTGAACACACATAGACATGCACATATGTACACACACACAAACATGCAATTTCACACACAGATATATGAATCCACATATACATGCACACACACATACACATATAAATATTAATAAGCACATGCACACAAAGGATCACAAATATGAAAACACAAGCTTAAACACATACACACAGGCATATACAAGAATGCACATGCATGCACACATAGATATTTACTTACGTGTAAAAGAATCCACAAATAGCACACACATGCATACTGAGGCACATATACATAGACACATAAACATATAAACAAGAACAAGCTTATGTGACACATACCACACAGATAAGCACACAGACATATGTGCATACACACACATACATGCATGCAAAAAGCATGCACACACAGATGCACATGTAAACATGCATGCACATGTACACATGCATAAATAAACAAACACATACATATGCATGAACACACACATACATGAAACACATGCACACACTTGCATAAATACACGCATAGATGCACACTCACACACACGTGTACGAGCACCTGTGCATGTACACACAAGCCCACACACATATGCACAGGCACACACACACACACACAAACACATTCACATATGCACACACAAACGCACATGCATGCACACGTATACACAAACGAATGTGCACATGTGCACAAACACATCCACATATACATTCATAAACTCACATGAACAAAAGTGCATGCACACACATGTAGACTCACAGGCACACAAATACATGACCACACACACCCACAACCAAGCATGCACACACATATGCCCAGATAAATACATACAAGCTCTCACACAGACACAACTATGCATGAATAAACACACCCACACATATGCATGCATACACATACCCACATGCAAACACACCCACACATTCACACACATGCTACAAAAACACACAAAAGAGCACACATGCACATACACACACACACACATACATACCACACAAACACACTCAGACATGCACACATGTACATGCACACACACACACATGGCAACACACAAACACAAATTCATATATGTGTTCTAGCACACACATGTAGGAATAAACATGCAAAAATACTCACAGATGTACTTCCACATATACACACACAAACATGCACACACACATGCATGCACACACATAATCATACACACACACACACATAATCATACATATGCATACACACACACTCACACATATAAACATGTGTATATGCATGCAAACACATGCTCACACACAAAAAACATACACACATGCACACACACATATGTGCACCCATAGAGAAACATGCACACACACATTTATGAAACATAGAGGTGCAAACACAAGTGCATAAACATTTGCACACACGCACAAACATGTGTGCACATGGATGCACACACATTTAAACACACATGCATACATATAAGCACACTCAAGCACAGACAATTATGTGCACACACGTATTCAGAAGCACAAGTATGCACAACACATGCACACACACACTAATACATGCACAAGTGCACATATATGCACACACATACACATAATCACACATAAGTACATGCATGCAAATGCAAACACGCATATGCACACAAATGAACACGAACTTGCACACACATACATGCATCCAAACACACTGATGCATACATAAAAACACAAACAAATACATGCATGCACTCACACATGAGCGCACACAAATGTACACACATGCACACATTCTCACCCACCAACACATATGGAAATGCACACATACACACCAATGCATGCACGTTCGTATTAGCACACACATGCACACACACGTGCATGCATTCACATTAACACATCCATTCACACACACACACACGTGCATGAATCCACGTACTCACAAGTGCATGCACCTAAACACACACCTACATGCACTTGAACATAGAGTATTCTTGCACACACTCACACATACAAACAATAAATGCATGCAAACATACACATATATACAAAAACCACACATGCACACACATATCCACACACACAAACCCTCATAGACACTTACAAATAGACGTGAACATGTAGACACACATAAACTTAGAGATATGAATACATAGACATACACATGTGCATAAATAAATGCACATACAAACACACACACTCATGCACACACACATGCACACAAGCTCACACGTGCACACACAGGCAAAAAAATGCATTGAACCTCTATGCACAAATGCACATGCATGTAAACAAGCAGACACATACAAACCACTAACACACACACACATAGGAACACACATGCACATGCATATGTACTTGTACAGAAACAGAAAAGCTCACATGCACACATACAAACACAACAAAGTATACAAGTGTGCACACGTGCATACACATGTAGGAATATGCTTAGACACACACACTTCCACACCCACTCATAAACACATCGAAGTCCGTGCATGCAAACACACATATACACACACACACATGTAAACACACACCCATAGACACACAGATGCATGGACACAAACACATGAGTGCATGTGAACAAGCACACATGTGCACATCGATACACACAAACAAGCACACACACCCACTAACACCCACATACATAGATGCACATGCACATACACACACACACACACAAGCGCATACATGTATAAACAACAACACCAACAAAAAAACATGCATAAGTACACACAAGCACACACATAGACATGCACACCCAAAACCATGCATGTGTACAAACACTCACACACATGCTCACACATACTGCAAACATGCATAGATGCACACACATAGGCACTCACACACAACCAAGCACATGCTTACAAACCCACATGTACACACATGCATGCATGCTTGCATAGATACAATGACACATGTACACATGCACATGCATAGACACACAAACATGCATGGAAACACACATAGCAACCACCACACTCACACATGCACACACCCACACACTCATATATATGCACACACAAACATGCTTATACACATACATTCTTACACATGCACATACACAGACACAAACATGTATATGCAAACACACATGTGCACCCTACAAATAGATGCAAACAAACACAGACACATGAACACCCTTATGCACAAAAACATGCGCACAAACATGCATACGTGTGTGCACATATGTATACAAGTATGCACATAAAAACATGCACACACTTGTGTAGACATACTAAACTACACACACACATGCGAACATAGAGGAATGCATACATGTGCATGCACATGCATAAGCACGTAGACATACGAGCACATGCACACTCATGCACATAAATACACACTTGCAAGCACATGTACACACGTACACATACCTGTGCACAAACATGTACATATGCTTAAGTATGCACATATACATGCATACACACACACACACTCATATGCACATGAACGCACATACACACACATACATATACAATCGAACAAAGGCATGCACATGTATACACACATGCAAAAATACATTCGCACACATATACATATTGATGCAAACACATACACAAACAAACATACATACACCCACAATCGCACACACACACATGCTCACATGCATGCACATACACACATGCATATGCACTCATAGATGCATGCAAATGCACACATGTACACACATATTTACATAGCCACACACACACCCACACAAACACAAAACCATACATGCACACAGACACACATGTGAGTTTACCCATGCACACACACATATACACAAACACAAAAGAACAAGCACACTTGCATGCGCATTAACATACATACAACTATATGCACAATGCATGAAAAGCTTCATGCACATACACAGTCACTCACACCTATACACTTACATGCATATGAATGCACACATACACACATAAACATGAACACACATAGACACTGACACATGCGCACACAAACACTTGCACACACAGACAATTACAAACACACTTACACACACACATGAACCAAACACTTACACATACAGTTGCAAACAAGCCTACACTAATGCACCCATGCACACATGCACAGACAAGGACCCACATGCAGCATGCTTATACACATCTATAGGAACAAATACAGATATTCTCACACACATACACACACAGACACAAATGTGTAAACAACACACACACTCACATATATGCACACAAACAAAGATAGATGCATACACGTGCACATGCATGTATGCATTCAAATAGGCACATAAACATGCATGTCTGCATATACACTCACACATAGACACACACACACATGTATATAGATGCAGACACATGGATGCACAAAAACACATTGGAATGCACACCCACCTAAAGTTATAAACAAATATGACACACACACATGCACCCATGCACACACTAGTGCATGCACATACATACACAAACACATAACTATGCACAAATATGCACACAAATATGCACACAAACATGCACACAAACATGCATGAAAATGCATATGTGCACTCATAAAGAAATGGCCCTACACGCATGCACATGCATACACTCACATGTAGATGCAAAAGCACACACATGAACATCCATACAAATGTATGCACACACAAACACAAATGCACTTACACACTCACACAATCACCCACACACACACACACATCATTACAAACACATACATCAACGCATGTGATCATGGCCACACACATGAAGGAATACACATAAACATGCATGCACTCATGTACCCATGCACACACACACATTCACCCAAACACCTATACACATGAACATAAACACACACACACACACTTGTGTATGTGTGAACACACACAAATAGTTGCACACATATCTACACACAGACAAGCCTACACACACTATCACATGGACCCACACACACATGTGTACACAACCACACTCACATGCACACACACACACATGAACAAGAAATAATGCACAACCACACCAACACACATGCATGCATGCACACATGCAAGCATCCACGCATCCACCCACACACACAAGCATAAACACTCACACATCCATGTGCATGTACAAACTCACACATGCACACATTGACATGCTCACACTCACACACTCATACGTGCAAATACATGAACACATATGTGCACACATGCACACACATATACAGAAAAAAATAAACACACAAATATGTACAAGTGTCTACAAGCACACATAACACATGTACACACACTCACAAACATGCTTGCACACATACATGTAAACATGCATAAAAGCACATGTAGTCATATACACATGCATACCCACGTACTCACACACATAGACACATGCATGCATGCATATGCAAACATGCACAAACACGCACATACACACACGCATACATAGGCAATCGTATGTGCACGCATGCATGCATGCTCATGCACTTCAACACAAATGCACACACAACCATGCAAATCACACACATGCATACACTTATATGCACACAACACACTAACACTCACATGCACATGCTCAAATCAGCACATGCATGCACACATATTCACACAAATAGACACACCAATGTATAAACATGCATGCACACACAAGCACACGTAGACACACACACGAGCACTCAAAAAAATTGCACATACACTCACACAAGCATGCATATGCAAATGCAAAAAAATTACAAATTTTCACACACATATCTACGTACATGTCCACACACACACATGTAAGTGCATGCACATACAATTAGACACTTAGACACATAAGAACACTCCCACATGCTAACACACACAAATGCACACACGAACATGCATGCATGCATGCACGTACATGCACAAGAACCTAGACACACACACACATATGCACAAGTACACACACATAAACGTGCTCACACATAAGAACGGACACATGCGCATGCACTTATACCCACACAAATGCATAAACTCACACACAGACATGCACGAATACTCATGCACACACAAATATGCAAACACCCATGCACTTATACATGCACGTTCACATGCACATGCACACACACACACATGCACACCCACATACACACCAACACACACACCTACACACATGCACAACATATAGTCACACATGTAAATGTACTCACATACACACACACACATATGTGTCGGCACAAACACACGTATATACACATGCACACAGATGCACACAAGGGTGTACAAACATGCACACGAATGCACTTGCACTTCACCTACATAAACATATACACGCACAACACATGCACACGTACACATGAGCACACATATACAAACATGCACTTGTATAACCATGCATACATAGACATACCTGCACATGTGCATAGGCACAGGAACACACATGTGTTCACATGAGCACAAACACATGCAAACACACACATGCATGCACATAGATAAACACATAAGCATGTACATGCACAAATGCATGCACACACATACATGTATGAACACAAACCACCCACACAAATACACACACACATAGATGCATAGACACATACATGAAAGTGTAGAACATTCAAAAACATGTAGACACACACACACACACACTCTTACACATAGGCATAAATAAGCACAAAGACACATATGCATGCATACACACCTACACACATGTGCACATAAAAACACACACACCCATGCATGCACAAACATAACCACATATGCATGCTCAAAAATGAAAACATGTACAAACTCACACACACATGCAAACCCACACACACACGTTTTCATGCATAAACATACACATGCACACACACACACACACCCATACAAAAACACACATATGCATGCACTCATGTGTACCTCATAACACTTGCACAAACACACACACACATGAGCATGCAAACTAGTGCACAAAAAAAGCACATGCATATACACCCACACACATACACGCACACGTTTGTAAGAACAAGCACATGCATGCACTCATGCACATGCACTAGGACACACACATGGACGCACACACACACATGGATACATTCTTGCAAACACATGCACACACACATGCCAACTTGGATGCACCCAAACACATGTACAATGACATGAATACATATGCACATGTGTACACACACAAACGCATGCACCCAAACAAGTGCATATGCCCACGTGCATAAACAAAGACTCACAAACACCTACATAGAGGTGAACACACATACATGTCTGCATGTACACACACAAACACAAAAACATATGCATGCACATCCATACACACACACACACACATTTACTTCACCTAAACACACTCTCTCACACACACATGTGCTTGCACTTGCACAAACATGCAAATCCATGCACATGGATGCACACATATGCACTTATGTACACATGCACAAGTATGCAGACATATATAAACACACACAACTACAGACATGCACACACACACACAACAACACACACTGACACCTATGCACACACACCCATGCCCAAACACATAGATGTGCACAAACTTGCACATGCATATACACACATGCATCTGCACACATGCATGCACATGCAGGCACACCCACACCCATAAATATGCATACAAATAGACATAAAAACACATAAGCACACATAGAATGCACACACATATATACACACATGCACAAACAAACACACATACTGACACACACATGCATATCCACACAAATACACACCCTCCTACGCACATGCACATATACCCACATGCACACACACACTCACACAATCACACACGTGAACACATACACACACTTGTACATAGACATGGACACATTCACAAATATGCATGCACACACATTTTGATAGAAAGCCCAAAAACATGCATGGGAATAAGAGTACAAACACATATAGACAAAGGCTCATAGACATTCACACATGCAAAACACACATAGGCACAAGGATATGCATATGCATGCACACACATGGGCACACACACAGGCATTCATATGCTTGCACAAACGTACATACACACAAGCACATACGCACATGCACACGTGCACATATGCACAAGCACACAAACACACTCACATATAAGCACACAAACACACACGCATGCACAAGCATAAGCACCCACATACACACACTCAAAATGAAACACGCATATACACAAACACACATGCACACACATGCTCAAGCATGCATGCACAAACTCTTAGACACACATACAGACAAGCATGCATAAACACACATTCATACATGTGCACATGCACAAAAACTTGCACAAACATGCACATGTACACAAATGCATGTACACCCATAAGCACAAGCACACACCTAAGCACATACACTTGCACACACACAAGCATGCACACTCACAAACACAAACATGCACACAAACATAAACAAACAAGCATATGCACACACACAAGCACAAATAAACACACATGCATACACACAATCACATGCACATGAACTTATGCACATAAACACACATGCACACCCTTATATGCATATACAAGAACACAGACAAGAACAAACACATGCTCACACGTTCACACTCACATAAACTCAAATACACACACACATACGTGAATAAGCACACATACATACATAGACACATGCACACACTCACACATGTGCACACATGCACACACACACGTGCATGCATGCTTACACTCACACACACACATGCACACATTGACACAAACACTAACACATGTCCTCCACACACAAGCATGCACATACACAGTAACTCATATGCATGCACACACACACTTGCTTACATTCACACATGTGCACAACAACACATTCGCACACATGCACCTACACACATGCATGCATGCACACATATACACAAAGACACATACAAGAATCGTCACACATACACATAATTTCACAAGAAAAAATGACAAGCTTACACACTTATGCACGCCCACACACATCCTAACAAACATTCACACATGCATACACAAGCCCAAAAATATAGATGAATATGTGCAAACGCACATGCTGTGTGCAGGCACTCATATATGCACACAAGCATGAACATTCATGTCCACAGACTCACATGCACACACACAATTACACGCACACTCATGCATAAACACATGCAAACACACACAAATACAAATGCATAAGCATGCACACACAAATACATAGATGTACATAGACGAACACAAACAAGCACACACACACAAATACATCGACAAATTAGCACACACGCACACATATGCACATGCACTCACAAAACACACATCCACTCACGTATGCATAAACACACACAAAGACTCACGTGCATACACATTTACGCACACATATGCAATTGCACAAAAATGCACACACACACATACACACACACATTGAAATACACATGCATATGTGCACTCACATGCACCAATTCAATCATATGCATATATACAAAAGATGCCCACCCATGCACACACGTACATACACACATGCACACCCACACCCTTACATGCACACAAGCACACACACATGCATGCACACACATACATTCACACACACAAGCACACATGTGCACAGTCTTGTGCAAGTCTATACACAAGCACACCTATGCATGCATATGAATAAAAAACTACACAAATATTCATAAATATAGGCTCAAACACATGCTCACAAAGATGCATACACACATGATCATGTAAGCCCACACATACACACACACACACACACATGCATACACACAATAGCACACATGCATGCAAATGTATGAACGCACACACACAGGCACATGCAAATGTGCAAACAAGCATACATGCTCATGCAAACAAATATACACACACATACTGACTCACACATGCATGCACATTCACACATGCATGCACATAGACACACTCAAGCACACATGCACATAAGCAATCACACACACAACCATATTCACACAAACATGCACACACACACACATGCAAAAAAAACATATGCATTCATGTGCACGAACTCATGCACATATACACAAATGCATGCACAAACACAATGATAACCTACACAAATGCATACATGAGCACATGCATGCCCTCCCACATACACACACATGCACACATGTAAAAATGGACACACATGCAAGCACACACCCTTACACACAGCACACGCACCCATACATGCACATACATACACACTCACAAGTGCATATACATGCATACGCGAAGGCAAACATGCATGCTCATGCACACACACATGAAAACATGCACATGCACACACACATACAACAACACTTGAACACACATAGAAAATCATGCACACATGTGCATACACACATACAAACATGCTCACACACACATGCACATACACATTTTCATGCACACATCCACACTTAACAATGCATGCACACTTGTACACTCCTACATAAATACACACCAATAGACACACATTCACATAAGCATGCATGCACCCATGCACAAACATGAATAAGAACAAAAACACATGCAAGAAAACACTTGAACATGCACATATGCACACCCTCACACACACACACACACTCATATACATGCACATATTCACGCATGCCTATGCACAACATGTAGAAAAATATGAATATACACACAAACAAATATGTGCACACAAACATGCATGCATAAATGCACACAAGTGCATGTTTACACATAGACACATAAGTACACACAAATGCATATGGACATGCACAACCACACACATACGTAGACGTATATACACATACAGCCAAACATGCACACACACACACATACATACTTGCACAAACACGCACACATGCATAGACACATGACCAAACATGTGTGCACCCATCCACACACAACTTTGCTAAATGCACACACACACATGAACTCACACATCATAACACACATGAATACATGAACCCACACACACAGAGACACATAAACCCCCTTATAGACACTCACACACACAAATACATGCTCGTACACACGTACAACTAAACACGTGCATGCACATAGACACACATGTACAAACACATGCATTAACCGCACACATGCACCCCCAAACACATACATGTAAACATGCACATGCACACACAAACATGCATACACACACACAAGTAGACACATGCACACCCAAGCACACACACACAAACATGCAAATGCACATAGTTATGCACACAATCGTGCACAAACATGCATGCACATACACACACACACACACAGATATATATATATATATATATATATATATATATATATATATATATATATATATATAACATACACATAATGCACACACACATATGCTCACATGGATGCACAACACATACAACTGCATACAAATACATGTGTAAATGCACACACGCACACTCATGCATGAATGCACACACACACACTCATGCATACATGCACAACAACACATATACATCCATACAAGCAAATACACAAACACATACACACACTCACACAAACATGCACACAAACATGCTCTCATACGCAAACATGAATTCACATGCATAAGTACATACATACATGGAAACACATGCACAAACAAAACCGCAAATGCACAATGACATCCACACACACAAACACAATTACACATGTACACATGACCAAACACACAAGCATGCATGCACACACAACCACATACATTAATTGAAACATATATATTAAAACATATAGACAAACACACACATGTGGAAAAACACACACACATGCATGTACAGATACACATTGATGTGCATTAAAACATACACTTATAGACATTCTCTCTCTTAAACACTGACACCTAACATGCACACAAACACATGCATGCACATACACTCACATAACAAGCAAAAAACCTCATGCATGTATGTGTATAAACTCATGCACACATGCACAATCAAAAGAATAACCCGCACACTAACACACCAACATGTACATATACTTACATACACACAGGCACACACACACACACGCATGTAGACACGCATGAACGAATGAACACACGTACGTGTACACACTATTACTCACACAGCATGCATGGCCACACATGCACATATACACACCTACACATGCATAAACATGCACACATAAAGGCTCACACACACCAAAATAAGCACATGTACACACACCAAACTCACATATGCACACACACACACAAATGCATGCATGCACACATATAGACATGTTTACACACACTTACAAATACACATACATATGCATACATCTATGCATGGGCATGCATGCACACATACACATGGCAACATAAATGCACACATGCATAGACACTCATTCACATACGTGCATGCACACACATGAAAAAGCATTGAAACACATGCACAAACACATGTAAGAAAACACTTTCACATGCACATATACACTCACAAACACATTCACACATGCTCATGTGTACACATGCACAAAAATATGAACATGCACAAGCACACACACACACACACACAAACAAGAACACACATACACACAAAATTATACACACATGTATGGGCACACACATACACATACCAAGACACACATGGACATGTACACTCATACACAAACACATATGCACATACACTCACACATACACCCCCCAACCTTACACATGCACACATTCAAACACACACTCGTAGGCACACACACACACACATAAACATCTACGTGCATGCAGCCATACACATCCACACACATATACATAACCACACACTTGCACACACAAGCATACATACACATGCACACACATGAACACATGAGGACTTACATAAGCACACCTGTGCACTCAAAAGCACACACATATGCAAACACATAAACATGCATGCACATAATAGTGCACACACATGTAGGCACATGCACACATACACACACATGGATGCACAATGCACACAACTACATAAAAATAGTTGCATAAACACATACACATGAATAGAAGCACAAACATGCATGTGCACACAAACACACACACCCACACCCACACATGGATGCACAAATACACACACATGCATGCAACTAAGACCATACACACCAACCCATGTACACGCAAATAAGTGAAACATGCACACACACACACACAATCACACATGCTCAAATACACACACACGCACATAGAAATCTACACAAATGCATACACACACCCTCAAGCAAAAACACACATGCACATGTACAAGTACACACATGCACAACCACAGGCACTCATGCATATGCACACAATACACACAAATGCACATAAATAGACACACACAAACAAAATCACACATGCACTATCACACCCACATAGACTAATACACATGCACATGAACACACAAACACCATAAGAATGCACACACACATACAACCATATGCACATATGCACACACACACACACACAGAAAAGCACACATGCACATGCACATATACACACATGCATACACACCCACACATACACACACACACACATATGCATACTCTCACACACAAACCCACATGTATGCATGTTTGCCAATGCCCATAGACACATTCACAAACATGCATGCGCACACAAATATACACACATATTTGAATCCATATAGACACATGCATAAGCATGAACACAAACAAACACACACATATATGTGCATGTACCCATGCACACATGAAAATACACATGCAGAAGCTCAACAAAACAACATGTACTCACATGCACATGCAAAAGAACACACAGATATGCACACACAAGCTCTCCCATATTTGCATGTGCAAACACATGCTCATGCACATAGACATGCATTCACAACTAAACGCATACACATGTACACACACATTAAAATACAAAAACATACACACACACACATACAAATTTATAGTCACACAACCACATGTATGCTCACAATAAAAAAGACACGCGCACACTCATGTAATACACATGTACACACATGCTCACATGTATGCATAAAAGCTTAAACAAACACATAAACATGCACACATACACATAAGCACATGCACAAACACAAAGATGCATACACACACACAGCACACATGTGTGGGAATACGCACATGCACATGAACACACACATATACAAACATGCATAGGCACATGGACAAACAAATGGGCACAAATTTACCCACATGGACACAAACATGTCCACAAAAATAGGCATGCACACGTACAAAGACACATATACATGCATGTAAACACTGTCACAAATAGGTACACAAATGCACATATACACATATGCACATGGACACTAGTGTAAACACACATGCATATGGCCATGCACACACACCCTCATAAAACACACACAAACAAAACACACATGTGCACAAACACTCACACATAGCTACATACATATACACCTATACACATACACATGCATCATACGTAAGCAACATACACATAATAATGCGCATGTACAAATGTAGACATGCACACATGAACAAACACACATGCAAATAGACATAGTTATGTAGACACACACCCATGCATACTAATCTGCACACACACACCCACATGAACATGCACACAAACTAATGCACAAACACATACAAACACATGCACATATGCACACAACAACATGTGCACACAATCTCATGCATATGTGCACTCAAACACAAAGAAGAACATACACACATATTTCTATAGACACACACATGCACAAGCACATGCATATGCACATACATCCATACACACAAATGCACACATACCCAGACAAGTATGCACACACACACATGTACAAACACACAAGCATGCACACTAACACACATGCACATACATGAACATCCATGAATGCACACATTTGCGTGTGCACACAGCACACGAAAACACAAGCACACACTTTCACGTGCACAAACACATTTGCTATAAACACATGCACACATGCATATGTGCACACCCACACACTCATGAACACACAAAAATATGCCCACATTCCATCCATGCACACCCACACATGTATTCATGCACAAACACATACATATGTAGATGCACACACACACATAAAGATGCAAACTCAAACATACACACTTACAAAACTATACTTATACACACACCCCTACACATGAACTAACACATACACAAAATTGCATATGTACATATGCATGCACGCACATGCACATATATGTAGTCCCACATACTTGCACAAACACACGTGCATAAATTTGCAAAATGCACATGCATGCAAACACATGCACATACACACATGAATACACACAACAACACAAAAGCACATGTACATACACACACACACACATTAGTGTAGACACACATGCATGAAGAAATGCAATGATGCACATGTGCATGCACACCCATAAAAAGATACACACATTGGTATGCGTACCAAAACACACACACACATGTTCTTACATGCACACACAAACAGGCACACACTTGCACACACCCACACATTTCAACACTCATGTGCTTGCATGCAAACACGTACATACACATGCATGCATAAGAACATAAACATGCACATATGCACACACACACCCAAACATAAACACCATGACACACACACACACAAGCACAAGCATAAAATTCACACATGCACAAACACTCATACACACTTTTGGACACATACACACACAAGCAGGAACACACACATACATCAACATGCATAAGCACACAAACATGCATCATAAACATGCACATATGCACACACACACACGCACCAAAATATAGATACCACGACACACACATGCACACGTATAAAATGCACACACTCACAAACACACATACATCCTTATGGAAACATACACACACAAGCAGGAACATACACATACACAAAAGCATGTGCATAGCCAATCAGATAGATCTTCATCCACACATAACCACACACCTGAACACACATGCACTTGCACATAGACAAACCCATACACAAACACACACACACACACACACAAAAACACACATGCATGTGCTCATTCCCAAAAACTTTGGCACACACAAACATGCATGCACACGCATTTGTACACACAAACATGTGCATCCACACATGCACACACACACACTTATAAACAAGCACACAAAAATGCACATGCACACATAAACACACAAACATACATGAATAATAATGCAAACTCACATGCACACACACACACACATCAGCACACTCATTTATTTACACACACACATGCATGCAAAAACACACACATGCATACACACATGCCAGCACATATGCATAAATGTACACACAAGTGCACTCATGTATACACATGCACATGCATAAACAAACATAAGCATGAACCCATGCAAACATACAAATGCAAAACACACACATACCTTTGAGCATGCATACAGAATCACACACATACACATGTACACATGCAAATGTACAAGCACACACATTCACACACACAAACACACACACATATATATATATATATATGCACACACAAACAAACACAAACATCTACATAAACATACATACACTCACACATAAGCAAACATGCACACATGCTCACGCACATGAACAAAAAAGTAAAAACAAACATGCTTACACATGCACACATACACACATGCATTGATGTATAAACACATGCACACATAGACATGCACATACACACACACACATAAACAAACATGCATGCACACACATACACATGCATGTAAAGTCATATGGACACACATATGCATGAACTCACACACACACACACAAATGCATATATATACACTCAGACACCTACACAGACAAGCACGCACACACATGCCTATTATAAGCACTTGCATTCATGCACACACAGACCCTCACACATGCACATATACAAATGCACACAAACATTCATAGACACACACACACACCGATGAACAAACATGCATGCACACACACACATATTCACACATGTGTGCATGAACACACAAACACTTGCATAATGATGCACACACAAAAATATTCACAAACCCACATTCACACACAAGTACACACACACTCAAATGCAAAGAAACTCATACGCACATGCAATCACACACATACACACACTTGTATGAAGTGCACACACATAGACTCACATATTCACACACACTCGCAAACATATGTGCAAGCACAGATGCACATGCATGTACTACCACACCTATATGCACATACACATCGACAAACATAACACATACATACACTTGCACATACAAGCACACAAAAACATAAGAACACAGACATGCACACCATTAGACACACACATTCAAAAGTAAGCACATGCACATGCGTATATGCAGACACACTCAAACACACAAACCAACAAACACACATAGAATCACAAACACGCACACACATACACACATACACATAGGTGTACACAGATGTGCATCTATGTATGCATACACACACACACAACCACATACATACACATTCACATGCACATATACACTTGCATAAACACACACATGTACGCATGCATGCACACATGAACACACACATGCACACACAATCACACACGTGCTTGTTCACATGCATACATGCCCTTGAGCATGTGCACAAACACATGCATACACAAACACAAGTACTAACATGCACATACAAGCACACTTGTACACACATATATGCACTTGCACTCATAAGAACACAAACTTATGCACACACACATACACACATGCACAAAACACATGCATAGGTGCACACACAGGCATGGATACACATATGTGAACCTATATGTAGACCACACATACTAACATACACATACAAACACATAGGGACACACACATGTACAAACACAAATGCACACACACGTGCACTCAAACACACATACACATGCACAAGTACACATACATGATCATAAAAACAAACATGCAAATGCACCCACACCTCATAGGTACACAAACGCATACAAATATATGTACACATTCACACACAATATAACAGAAGTCGACAATGCACATGCACACATACATAAACACACAAAAAATCAAAAACACAGACACATGCATAGACAAACAAACACTCTCACACGCATGCACATACATAAACATGCATGCACACACACTCTTGCATGCATATGCACACACAAACATTTGCATATGTACACCCAAAATATTCACAAATGCACACAAAAAAGGATACACACACTTATACAAACATATGCACACACTCAAATGCACACACTCAAACATGCATATACATATACACACAAGCACATGCATACATGCACATACATACACACATTTATACATACACATGCTTACACATGCCTAAACACTTGCACAAACATACAAATATACTTGTGGACACACACACATACTTGTATATGCATAGCCACAAAGACACATGCATTTGCACCTACACATATTCATACATGCACACATGGACACCCATGCACACACACAACCACACACACGTAAAAAACATAGGCACACACACACACATGCATGCACATGCGCCTATATAAGCCCTCATGCATTCACACATGCACAAGAATTCACACATACTCACATGCATATGTAGGCATGCACTATCACACATACACATTCATGAACAAAAATATATGCACACACATGTGCACATGCAAGCATAGCCATGCACACACCTGTAGGCATGCAAACACACACACAAACACATCAACACATACACATGCACACACAAACTAACATCCACACACATGCACTCACATAGGCACAAAAACACACATAGTCAAACAAACACATGCACAAACTTAGAAACACAAAAAAGCACACACACATGTAGGCAAATACAAACGTGTGCCCTTACTCAAGCACACACAAACTAGCATACACACTTGTATAGTCATAGGTACTGATGCACACACACATAAACACATGCATGCAAAAAAGTGCTTGCACACACAAATAAACATGCATATGCACACACACATACACACACATGTTCGCACACAAACAAATACACACCAGCACACACATAAAAATGCATACACACAAGTACACACACATATATACATGCACACACATACAAGCACACAAACACACAAGCAGACATAAAATCACACTTGCAAAGACATATACTCACATGTGTACACTATAATGAATGCACAAACAAGCACACATTGGCACACACACATAAATAAGTACTTGGAAGCACATGTGCCCACACAAGTACACACACACAATCACTCAAGCACACACACATAAGTACTCATGCATACACCCATATGCACACACACATATACATGCACATATAAGCACACATGCACACAAACACACAATCACAAACACTCACAAATGCACACATACATAGACACACAAATGCACACATATACACTCACACACTCGCACACACATATACACATGCATGTGCACACATGCTTGTAAAAATACACAAACATAAAATAATGCTTGCACACCAACATACATACACTCATGCATACAGTACACAAGCACACAAGCACGAACACACATTCATAGATCTACATAGATAGATGCACAAACATACAAACTTACACACATACAAGATTGCACACACATATTCACGCACACAAACTCTCACACATGCATAAATGCATCACATATACATATGAACATACTGCACGAACAAGCACACACATGCAAAAATAGGAACACGCAACCACACATACAAGCACACACATACAAATATATGTACAATCACACATATGCACGCACACATATGTGGGGGTACACACATGCATGCAAGCATACACAAGCCCATGTGCACACACACAAGCACACATGCAATCATGCACACACATAGAAACACTCACATGCCATGTAGTTTCACACATACACATGTATGGAGATTCACACAGACACAAACAAACACACCCATCTACATGCCAAACACTTAACACACTCACATACACATGCAAGTGTACACACACATATGCACATGCACACACACAAACCAACACACACACATAGATACATGCATGCACACATGCACAAGGACATAGACACACACATGTACACACACACAATCACATAGCCACAAAGACACAAAGATACACTTGTACATTAACAAGTACACTCATGCACATGTGCATGCACACAAACCAAACATACACAAGCACAAACACACATGCAAACACACACATGTGCACACATATGAATGCACATACTCACATAGCCACATACCCACATCCACACATATTCATGCATAACACACACAGACACGTGCACACATGTGCATGTACACACACATGCATCTACACATTGAGACACACTCACACATAGAGACACACACAGACATGTGCATCCATGCATAACCATACATGCTCCTAATCACACACACTTATAAGCAAGTGTAGACACACACAAAGATGAGTATAAGCACACGCATGCTTGCACACACACTCATGCATGGACACAATCATATAAATGTATGTATACATAATCATATAAATGTTTGTATACCCACCCATACATGCAATCTGACACATATACCCGCAGCACACTTGCACACATACAAATATATGCACACGAACCAACCTATACAAACCACACACGAATGCACATGCATGCACACACATGCATACAAATATAGGAACACAAGAATACACACATGCATATGTACACACACATACACACGCAAAAACACATACATGAACATAATTACACACACAAGCATAAACACGTACACACATGCAAATTCACACCTACACACACACAGATGTACACAGTCATACATGCACATTCATATGCATATGCACATGCAATCACAAATATGCACATGCAAACACACACACATACAAACATAGATATGCACACATAGGTAGACATATGCACAGAATGTCATGTTCACATACATGAACAAAAACATGCACACACATGCACACCTGCACAACTGCATGCACACATACACCAACACAAACCACAATCACCAAATACATGTAAGTATGCATGCACACACCCACATGCACCCACACACACATATCTGTACATATACAAATGTATATGCATGCACACACACACACACACGTAAACATGCTTGCACGCATGCACAAATGCTTTCACACATGCAACCATGTCACATGCACCCACACAAGCACACATGCACAAGCATGCACTCACACACTCATGAGCATACACACTTGAACAAACATAGGCACTCACACTCACACACACATATGTTCACCCATGCATACAAATGTACACACACTCACATGTGCACCTACATCCACCAACTTATTTGCATGCACACACACACACATGCATGAGCATGCCTACACACTCATGCATGCTTAAATGCATGCACATGCATATAGACACAGACAACACACACACACTAACATGCACACACATGCACAATCATGCATGCACTCACACTCACACATATGCACAATCACAAACATGCATATCTGGGCTACAACCACACACGCAAACATAAAAATGCACACACATTCACACACTCACATGCACATGCACATGCAAATAAAGATACATAAACACAAAGGTATACACAAGTACACACACAAAAAAATCACATATACTCATGAACAAAGAACATGCTCACGCATACATGCATGCATCTATGCACACCCACACATACATATACACTGATAGACACGAGCTTACACATGCACACAGACATACATGCATACACACACATGCACAAAAGGTCGCACACACACATACTTGCAACCATGTAAACACATGCACCTACACATGTACACATGTGCACATGCACACATCTGTAGCACAAAAATGCAATGCACACATGTACACACAAGTAGAAACACAAACACACCCACACACCTAGACACATGCACACACATGCATAGAAACTTAAACATGCACAGCTACACACACTCTCAAGCACACATAAGAATGCACATAGACACACATGCACAATCATGAACAAACACATACATGCACACATGCACATGCTCGAACACCATGCACACACTTGCATACATGCCAACATAAACACACGTGCACACAAACTCACACTTAAATGTGCATGCTCACAGGCATGCATATGTTGGTGCATGTACTCACACACACCCACAAACACACCCGCACAAAGATACATAATCATGGATGCACACATACACATAGGTGTTTCAAAAATACACTCTCACACACACAAACAAACATACACAGATACACATGCACACACATAGACACACATATATACAAACACATGTACATGCACACTCACACATGTACACACATGCACATATACATACAAACACAACCACACACTGGCACACTTATACACACTTATGCACACACACATAGCTACAAACATAAACATTCACATAAACAAGCACACACACATGCACAGACATGTGCACATGCATACATACACACATGCACACATACATACAAGCACACACATAGAAACCTACCCACATGTGCATACCAATGAATAAACAAAGACAGACATATAAATAGGTACATGCACCCACATAGGTGCACAATTTCACAAGCACCTATACAATTACACACACATATATGCAAGCTTAAAAACATCCAAACACACACACAAATGCACATAGACATGCACACATATAATCACTCAAGCACACACATAGACACATACTCACACAAACACATGCATGCATACTTACACACACATGAACATACAAACACACATTCACACACACACATACATATTCATATATAAGAACACATGAACACAAACGCACACACAGAAATGCATGTATACATACAAACACGCCCACACACACAAATGCTCACAGATGCACATGCACACATATGTACACCTGCACGTGCACACATGCACTTAGAAATGCACAAACTTTCACGCATGCATGCACACCCACATACAAATACTTGTGCATTCATGCAGATATGCATACCCACATGCACACAGATGCATGCACATGAAAACATAGATAAAAGCGTGAATGCAAGCACACTTAAGAATACACACAACTACAAATACATTTACATGTACATATGCATTCACACATGCACATATTGAAGCACATTTAGACACACAATCAAGTGTGCATAGGTCCACACCAGTGTACACTCAAAAACATACACATGGACACCCATGCTTAAGTGCACACATGCATATACACACATGTGTATTCACACTTGCATAAGCACACATATAGATGTACACTCACACACAAAAACACACGCATGTGTATGCACTCACAAAACACAAACATATGCATAGGAATATACATGTGCAAGCACACACTCATGTTTGTATGCATACAACCACACTTATATATGCATACACACACAACCACACACACCCACACACATGAACACGCACACACATGATCAAACACGTGTAAGATAACACACACATGCACACTCAAGTACACATGGATAAATTCATGCACATGCACACAGGCATGCACACTCACAATCACTCCCCCCTCCCCCTACACACACATTAACATGCTAACATGCATAGCTACAACATGAATATTGATTCACACACACACACACATGCCCACATGCATGCATGTACATGTGCAAATACACTTCACAAATGCATATGCATATATATACACACACACACTCACACACATGCCCATGCATGTACACACACATGCACACACAAACACAATCACACACATGAAAATAGAGACACATACAATCATGTACTCATGCATAAGCATTCACACACAACCATGCATGCTTACACACACATACACTCATGCACATATGCACATGGATAATGATGCACACACACATACACATACAAGCACACCCACATGCATATGCATAGACATACACATATGCACACACTTACACAAATGCCTACAAGCATACACACGAACACGTACACACATAAACACATATACAAACGCACATGTGTACAAACAAGTGCTCTCATGCAAACACATGAACATACATACCTAAGCATTTCATCGCACACATGCATATGCATACACACATATGCACACTCATTTACACATGCATAGGCACACACATACTTGCACATGCATAAAAATGCATGCACATACACACACACACATGAACATAAATATTAATGCACACTCATGTACACACATATATGAATGCACACATACACTTGAAGACACATAAATAGATGCACAACCATACATATGCATATACACACACACTTGCATGCACATATATACACACACACACACATTCACACACACATGCATCTATACATACACACTTCCATACATGCACACAAGCACACACACACATACTTGCTGACATATACACACACATTCATGCATACTCACACACCTTCACCCACACATGCATACACACACACACACACATTCATATGCACACAAACTCACACACATAAGCACAAACACCTATTCACACATGCACATGCACATAAGCATGCATGCACACACACATATTCACACATGTATATAGTATGCATACATGCACACAGATGCATGATGCACATGCACACACACTCAAACAGACAGACATGCACACCCCATATGTACACACACACACCATAGGCACACACACACACATATAGGCACATAGAACCACACATACTTGCACCCACAAACACGAACACAAATATGCATAAATACGTGTACATACAAATGCGAACATGCAAAAATGCCATGCACACCCATACACACAAAGAAGCATAAACATACAAAAGAATACATGCACTGGCGCACATATTAATGACCATGCACACACACACACGCACACTCACCCATGCAAAAATGAATGAATATGCACACATGCATTCGCATGCCCGTACATGGACAAAAACAAATATGCACAAGCACACTCACAAGAACATACACATGCACCCACAAACACACATAAGCACTCATGTGTACACAAACTCACGCATGCACATACACACACGCATATTCCAACACATGCAGTAGCATGCACACACATGTAAATATATGCACATCTACACACACATATGCTTGCAAAAATGCACACAAGCATACAAACATGCATGCAACCACACACATGCATACACATGTGCACATATGCATGCCCACATGCACATGCATACATACACAGCACACATACATAGGTAGACACACACATAAACATATACACATGAACACACAAAGACACATGCACTTCTACACACACATGCATGCATGCAAACACAAGAAAACCTACACCCATAAACTCACATATAAACATACAAACTCACAAACACACACACATGTGTGAATTCGTATGCAAACATAGACACAAACATACACATGCACACACACACACATGCATGGATGCACATGCACACACAAACCCACACACACACATATACACATGCATCCACAAAAGCACAAACATATTGGCCCACATGTATAAATGTACACACACAACTAGATACACATATATACACACACACATATGCACACACATACTGCATGCACATGCATGCATAGACACAAGCATACAACCACACACACTTGCACCACATGTGTGCACAACACATGAACATGTGCAACTTGTGCATGCATATACACACATGCACACACATGAACACACATGCACACACAATGACACACATAAGCTCTCACTCACATATGAGCACATAGCACACAAATGTATGCACACACAAGCAAATGCACATGTACAAATGCACACATGCACATTAACACAAACTAATACTTGGCCACACAGATGCACTCACAAAACACAAACAAACCCACATACACACATGCACAAACACACTAACACAAACACAAATGCAAACAAATAGAAACAAATATCCAAACCCACACCCATGCATGCACTCACCTATAGCACATACAAACACATGCATACACTCAACTGCACACACAAATACACACATGCATTAAGCCACATATGCTCACATGTACACACATGAGTGTGTAGCACACAAAAGTATCAATACACAGACACATACAAATGTAGGGATGCCCACATGCAAACTCACATACACTTTTACATCAAATGCACATGCACATAAACACACACTCACACACTAAATGACATATACACACAAATTCATACACACAGGCCCACACAAATGCCAAAACCCACACCAAACATGCACTTTTGCATGAACACATGTGCACATTCATGCATTAACTAGCATACACATGTACACACACATACATAAAAAATGTAGGTACAAGCACCACATGTAGACACACATGCATAAAAAATGTAGGTACAAGCACCCACACACACAACCACACACATGTTCACACATGAGCACACACATACACACACAAAGACACATACATGTATACACACATAAAATACATAGAGACACACACACACATCTAGATATACATGCACACGTATGCACATGCAAATGCAAACACACACATAGGCACACACAGTAAAAGGCACCCACATGCACACACACACATATATGCACATGCACAGAAACACACACATGTATGCTTAAGCCATCACATGCAAACACGTACACACAAACAAATACATGCATAGACACATGAACACATGCACACAAACCCACATGCAAACACACATGCATACATATATACACACATGCACATGCACATAAACATACACTTACACATGTATGCATATGCACACACGTGCACAAACCCATAGATGTTCATGCCATGCACACACAAATATAGATATGCACATGTATATGTAGATATGCACACAAATATACACATAGGTACACTCACATGCATACACACATGCATGTACACCTGTATGCACACACACACATGCAAATGCATGCTTGAAAAAATGCACATGCACACACACACACACTCGCACAAGCACATGCACAAACACAACACACCCACACCCATATGCACATGCACATGCACAAACACTTACACACACACTTGGACAAATATGCATACACATATGTGCAAACACACTAAAACACACCAACACAAATGCATGCATATGCACACACACACACATGCACACATGTACCTACGCACACATAGTGCTAGATGCACACACGAACACATCCACGTTCACACATGCACGTCCACACATAAAGACATAAACGCATACACTTTCACTAAAGTGCATATGCACACATAAACAAACATATACACACACACAGACATGCACAAGCACATAAACATGCACCTATACATACAAACAAGCACATACACACACACATTTTGATGTCCACATAAACTCATATACTCACATGGACACAACACGCATGCACACATATGCACACACTAACATACACATATGCAAAGAAAAAAACATGCTAGTGTACACACATGCGTATACACTAGCAAACACATATACACACACACATGCACATGCACACATGGGCACACACACACAAACACACATATTTACACATGCAAACACTCATTCACACACACATGTGTGCACACATATATGCACACATATCCACACACACATATGCTCTATGTAGACACACATGCAATTATTCACACACACACATACACACACCTACACACACAAATACCCACACGTGTATGCATGTTTGTGCATTCACTACCACACAAACACACAAATGGGCATGCACAAAGATACATACACACACACACACATCAATGCACATAAATCAACATAAACTTGCACACACACACATGAATGTACTCGTAAACATATGCACACACACACACACGCACACAAACTCATGCAAGTACACTTGAAAAAAGCACACACATAGACACCCACATATATTTACACACTCATGCATGCCAAGGCATGCAAAAACATGTACACATACACATGCATGTACACATTCACCAATGCATACACATAGAGGAACACATAGGCATATGCACAAAGAAGAAAATGCTGACACATACATACAATGACAAAAACACAAACACTAATACATGCATACAAATGCATACACACGTGTGCAGACACATATGCACAAAGCATATGTACACAAATACACATACATACATGCATACATGAGGACACACATATACATGCACACACACACACACACACATCCCAATACACATACACTCATCACAAAGCACAAAAAAACAAGCACAGACACTTGCAAGCATGCACACACATGAACATACATAGACTCACACATCCACATACACTAATAACACACACTTACACACAAACATGTACACACACACACCCCCACACACAAATGCATGCATGCATGCACACACACATATGTATGTAGGGACACATGTATACACCCATGCACACACACAAACACAAATATACACATGCATAAAAATATTCATGCATAAAAACATGCATACAGAAACACACACACATACAACCACACACACATGCACACATGTAAACATAGACATGCATACTCACATACATGCTCACATAGATACTCATGAACACAAGCAAACATGCACACATATACACATGAACATGCTAGCACATGCATAATCATTTGTACCCATATGCACATACATGCATGCACAAACACACACACATGTACACAATCACGTCATATGCATTCATAAGAACACACATGCACACACACATACTCGTGTGAACACATGAACACATGCACACATGCAGACACATGCACTTACACATATATACATGCACACACACGAATGCATGCATGTACTCATGCACACATTCACATGCACATGTGAACACCCAATATACATACACACATGCAAACACAACACATGAACACAAACGTACACATCTATGTGTAAGAATTAACACATAAATGCAAACACACACATTCACATGCTCACACAAATAAAAACACACATACACAAGCACATGCACTCATGTACATGCATGTGCACACACATCTGAGTATACACACACAAATGAAAATGCAAGCTTTCACACGTGCACACGAGCAGACACATCCACCTACACATACATAAATATACTCCCATATGCATGCTTGCATAACTGCATGACTTAAACACACATACACATGCACACGCATGCACACACAAATAATCATGCACATTCACACACAGACATATGAACCCATGCATCCACATGCACACACACATACACATATAGATATTAATAAGCACATGCATACAAATGCACATGCATTGGTGCAATCATACAAGCACATGCACACATGGGATCCAAAATATGCAAACACAAGCTCAAACACATACACACAGATACGTATACAAATACACATGCATGCACACACACACATGCATAGTAAAGCACATATACTTAGACCCACGAACATATAAGTAAGCACAAGCATGTGTGCACATACACAACCACAAAAATAAGTGCACACACATGTACACAAAAAGACGAGTGCACACACACAAGCACATTTACCCATGCATAAACTCATAAACACACGCACATGCATGCAAACACAAACTTAAAAACACATGTACACAGACATGCATAGCTACACACACAGATGCACACACATGCACATATACACACACACATGCACATGTACACACAAGCACAAACACACACACATGCACAAGCACACACATGCACACACACATGCACAAACACATGCACCTATGCACACTCAGTTGGACATGTATGCACACATATACACAAACAGATGTGTGCACCCAAATCCACACATGCACACATATATTCATAAACTCATATAAACACACATGTATGGACACACAAACACATGAACTCACAGACACACAAATACATGCCCACAACACATCCACAACCAAACATGCACACACCTACGTGCACACAAATACATACAAGCACCTATGTACAACCACACACACCTATGCATGAACAAACATACACACACACATACAGGCACACACATACACACATGCACACACACACACACACACACACATATTCACACACTTGCTACAAAAACACACACAAAAAAGAACACATACACAAAGTCATGCACACACACAAATGCACATATAACACAAACACATGTCACATGCACACACTTACACATATCAACACACACACATGCATACACACATTCTTGAATGTGTGCAAGCGCAAATGTGTAGGAATACACACGCAAAAACATGCATAGATGTACTCACACATATACACACACAAACATGCACATGCATGTGCACAAGCAAAAGCCCATTAACATGCATACATGCCCACACAAAACCACACACACATATGCATGAATATGCACATCCACACACACATGAACACATACACACACACATATACATATATATATATATATATGGACACGCATGTGCATGCAAACACTAGTACACAAACACATGCCTATGCACACACTTGCATGCACACACACACACCAAAAACCACAGATGCATACATAGTTATGCACAAATACACATATGCACACACATACATACACACACAAGCACTCACATACACACATGCACAACAAACACACATGAATGCACATGTGCATGCACATGCAAACACCAAAAAAGCAAATACACATAAGCACATGCACAACACACATGCATTTAGACATGCAAATGTGCACCCCCTCACCCATGCAAACACACGCACATTTGCACTCATGGGGAGACATCACTTTTTTAGAAACACACATATAGACACCACATGCATGCACATATGCATGCACACACACACATAAGAACATGCATAAGCACATACATGCATGCACACACAACCATGAAAGCACACATGCAAAAACACATAAGCAAACAAACAAGAGCACTTTGAAACACTTGTAAATAGAAACACATGCACACGAATGCATAAACACACACATGTATGCACGTAATAACACACACACAATCACAAATGTAGATGCATGCATGCACACACATACTTATACACATGTACAAGAACACATGCACACCCCTATACACCCACACACGCACACACACATAAGCATGCTCACTAAAACATGTACACACACACCCACATGCACAAACCAACACCTGCACAAAATCACATGCATGCACACATGCGTAAGAATAAATGCTCACACACATATATACGCACAAACCCATATATGCACACATACACATATGTGTACACACATACACATGCATGCACACACCCACACACGCACACCCAAACACACACCCTCATGCACACACACATACACTAACATGCCCACAAATGTACACTCACACACCCATACACATATGTATGCATACAAACACACACACCAACAAAAACATGCACACACACACAAGTACACACATGCACACATACACACATACACATGCATAGACATGCACATGCATAAACATGCACATCAACATGCAAACAAGCTCATGCCCATGCACATACTTGCATTCAAACACACACACACACATGCATATGCGCACACACCTATACTCAAACACATGCACCTACATACTAACCTAGGCACAATTATACACAAGCATGCATCTACATGTGCACAACATAACACATAAACACACTAATGCATATAGATCCATGCCATAAAGACATGCACCTACTCACATGTACACCCACACCCTTACTCTCGCATACCTCACACACATGCACATAAGCACACATAACACACACACACAAGAAAACATGCACATGTCCACACACACACACACAAATACATGCACACACATGCGTGAACATGCATACATACATACTTACACAGAGTCACACCCACTCATGCACATGCATTCGCATGCCTGAATATGCACACATGCACAAATGCTTGCACATACACACATGCATCCACACACACGCAAGAACACATAAAAACATAAGTATACACACACCCACCCACATGCACGCACACTCATGCTCACAAGCACATTCAAATGAACACACATGCACAAACATACACAAACACACATGCACATGCTCACACACCCATCATCATGCTCATGATGAACACACAGGTACATATATGCACACAAGTAAATGCATGCACACACAAATGCACAATTGCACAAATACAAATGTACATACAACCTCAAAATGCATGCACAAACACACACATGCAAACTCTCATATATGTACACACAAAAATGTACAGGCACATACATACACAGATGCTTGCACATACACACACAAGATAACATGCACACACATAGACACACAAACACACACACATGTACATAGACATAAACACACACTCATGTGTGTGCGTATGCCCATCTACATGCATGCACACACCCACATGCATGCATAAAAGCATGCACACACTCAAAGGCATGCACTCAAAGGCATTCACACACTCCTCCTTACATGCATATTTGCAGCCATATTGGCACATGCACCCCCACACATACACACATAGATGCACATGCCCAAGCACACACACATACACCAACTAATAGGAATACAAATATGCAAACACAATTGCATGCACACATATATACTTACACATGCACACATAGATGTACATGCATGCACACAAAGATGCATAAACACTCAAAAAAGCACACTTATGCACGGACACTCACTACCACATGTGCACATATGCACACAAACAAATGTAGAAGCATAAACACATACACACACACAAATAAGCACATGCACACATATACACAATTACTCAAACATGCATACCCCAAACACACAAATAGGCATACACATGCACAAATATGCAAAGACATATACAAGCACATATGCAAACATCTATAAAAGCACAAAAGCATGCACATACATGAATACATAAATAGACTCACATACACACACACATGAGCCAATGGATACACATGCTTGTACGTGCACACACTTGCATCCATGCACACAATTAAATATGTGCACACATACATACAAGCATACATGCACACACTTGAACATATACAGGATAACACACCCACACATACACAAATGCATACAAAAACACACAAATGAATAAATACAAACATACATACACATGCACAAACACATATCCATACAAGCACACACACACACACAAACACACTTATAAGGATATAAACAAACATGCATGTACATACACACCCACATGCATAGACAAACACATGTACATGCATTTGCACAAGTATACAAGCAAACATACACACACAAGCTAGCATATAAACCAACACACCCATTCACTCACATGATCTTGCACGTATGCATACACACACCGACATACATGCCCCCCCACACACACACATGCACAAGCACACGCAAATACATATGCACATGCATGCACACATGCACATGCATGATCACAAACATATGCATGCACAAACACATATAGTTCATGCACAAACACAAATACACACGTGTGCACATGTTTATGTGAACACATAAGCACAAATGTACAAATACACATACAAACACTTGCATACATGCATGCACACACCCACATAACATGGACATGCACACACACATACACCATCACCAACACGTAAAGAATCAAGCACATGTACACGTACATACACATGCAAATGTAGATACCTACACAAATGAACACACACACACATGTGCACACACTCACACAGAAGGACACACGAACAAACATACATACACATGGACATGCAGACACACATTCACGTGCACATGCAAACCCATGTACTCATGCACACACCTAAATGGGCATGTGGACAACCTGCACACACATGCATACATGCATCTACATGCACACATAAATGCATACACACATTCACATATACATGTACACAAACATGAGCACATGCACACACACATGCATACCTACATACACACATGCACATAGGGAAAGGCACACACATACACATGATAATGTAAATGCACAAACAAACACTCATGCATGTGAAAATACAACCACACATGTAGAGAAAAGACCAACATGCACAAACATGCACACTAACACACACACACACACCCAAATGTAGACACATATGAAGACACACATGTACGTGCATTCACACAGATAACCACACATGTACAAATGCAAATCCAAACATGCACACGCAAAACCACTCATGCCCAAATATACAATATAAACATACCACACACATACATGCAAGCTCACACATGTGCACGAATACAAATGAACAAATAGTCACACAAAAGAAAACACATGTGCATAAGAACATGCACACACACATGCTCACACACCCATATGCACACACATGTGCACATAAACTTTTATACACACATGCACTCAAAGCCACACATGCACACACACATGTGCAAAAAAATGTATGTGCACACACATATGCACACTCCTACATATATAAACTTTTGCATGCTTGCACATTTGTGTGCACCCATATGCATGAATATGTGTGCATGTACACACATGTACACATGTATGCAAGCACTCATGCACACAGACATACCCCAAAAAACACAACCCTCCACACACATACGCACAAGCACATGCACATACACACTCAAGATCATATACACATGTGTGCACAAGCATGTAGACACATGAATGTAGATAGATGTGCACACAAACAAAGACACACGAATATTGTTGTCAACAAAAACATGCACAAACACACATACAAACATGCATGCACAAAAACACGCATACATGTGTGCACATATCAACACAAGCATGAATGTACAAACATGAACACTTGTGCACCCACAAAAGCACTCCTACATAAACACACACAATGCACTTTCAGAAACATGCACACACTTGTGTAGACATACCAAATTACACACACATGTAAACATAGACAAACACACACACATTTTCACACACATGCATGAGCATGCACACAAAAGCACAAGCACACTCATGCACAAAAACACACATTTGCACACTCATGTACACACACGTACACACGGGCACAAACATGTACACATGTTCAAGTATGCACATACACATGCACAAACACACACACACATACACATAAGCACACAAACACATACACTCATATGCACACGAATACACATAACAAATACATATGCAATCAAAGAAAGGCATGCACATGCATACACACATGCAAAAATACACTTGCACACACACATATTGAAGCAAACACATACACAAAAACACATGCATGCACACAGAACCATAAATACACATGCTCACATGCATACACACACATGCACACACACACACACTCATAAATTCATGCACACACACTCATAAATAAACGCACACACAAATACACATGCACACACATGTACACACACATGCACACATACCCACATACACTCATGCCCATACAAACACACAATCACACATGCACACACACAAATGTACACACACACATGTGTACAAAAGTGTGCACCCATGAATGCACACTCAAACACAAACACATGCATGTACACACACAAACTCGCATGCACATTCACACACATGCACACACACACACACATATAAGCACTAATACATGCATAACTTCATGCATATACACAAACACTTACTTGCATAGACTTACACACACATGAACACACAAACATACACACATAGACTTGAACACACATAGATACTGACACATGGAGACGCACACACACACAAATACAAATACACTACAAACATGCACAAACTAAGCACTCATATATACAGGTGCATACAAGCCCATGCTTATGCACCCATGCCAACATGCACATAAAAAGACCCACTTGCAGGCATGCATAGACACACCCATAGGAACACATGCAAATATGTTGACACATATACACATATAGACATAAATGTGTAAGCACAAACACAGACACACACACCACACATGTACAAATGCACACACAAATGCAAATGCACATGCACAAAGACACATGCATAGAAGTGCTAACACATGCATGCATTCAAATAGGCACATAAATATGCATGTCTACACATACACTCACACATAGAAATGCACACACACACATAAACACAGGTACATACATATGCATATTCACATACACACATGTATACAGATGCCCACACATGGATGCAAAAAAACACATTAGAATGCACACCCACCCAAGGATATAAACACATGCAAACACACATGAATATACACAAGTGCATCCATGCACACACTAGTGCATGCACATACATACACAATCACATAACTATGCACAAAAATGCACATATACATGCATAGACATGCATATGTACACATACACAAACACACTGCTACACACAAGCACATGAACACACACATTCAGATACACAAAGCACACACATGAACATCCACACATGCATACACAAATATAAAAGCACTTGTACACTCACACAATCACCTACTTACCCAAGTACACACACTATGTGACACACATGCATAGACACACAAACAACAATACAAACACACACACACACATGCCCACACTTGTCATTATGGACATACACATGAAGTCAAGCACATACATACACATGCACTCATGTACCCATGAATACACATAGACACTTGCACACAGACATATGGAACAACATGCCAACACACACTATCACACGAATACACACAAACACGTGCACACACCCACACTCGGATAGACACACACACATGAACATGAAACAATACATAAACATACACACATATGCATGGAAGCACATACGCATACAAAAAATGCACACATGAAAGCATACAATACGCACAAGCATAAACACACACATGCACAAACACATGTATGCACACATATGCATGTGCATGTACGAACTCCCACATGCATGCACACACATGCTCACACTTGCACCCTTATATGTGCACATACATACACACGCACATATGTGTGCACACTTGCACACACATATATAGAAACAAAAATAAGAACATAGACTTGTACAAGTGTCTACAAATACACATACATCTGCACATATAACTCATGCACTCACACACATACACATGCTCACATGCATACATGCAAGCATGCATAGAAACACATGTTGTCACATCATGCACACACACAAAAACATGCTACCATGTGCGCACACACACGCACAAAAAAAAACACACATGCACATAGGCACACATACATACAAGCATGCACACACAAACATGAGTGCACACATGTATGCATTCACTCTAACTCTCATATGCACATGCTCACACCTGCACATGCAGACACACATATACACTCACAAACATACCCATGCACACAGATGCACACATGCACAAGCACACGTAGATGCATATGCAAGCACTGACAAGGAAATACACATAATACTCGTACAAAAATACACACACGTTTGCACACACATGCATACATACATGTGCACACGCACATATGCAAATGCATGCACACATAATTGGATACTCAGACACATGAGCACACACCCAATTGCTTGAACACACAAATGCACACACATACACATGAACAAGCACGCACATGCACATGCACTTAGACACACAGACATACATAAACAAACACAACAACACGTACACACAAACATAAACATGCTCACACATAGGAATGGACACGTGTGTTTGCATCTGTACACACAAATGCATAAACACTTGCACGTAATCATGCATAAATGACCCTGCATGAACACACCCATGCACTTGCATATGCACGCACACATGCACATGCATACACACACATGCACACGCACATGCACCCATACATGCACACCCACACATGCACCCACATGCACAATCATACACATGCATAACATACACACTTGCACATACACACACTCACACACATACACACATATGCATACACATACACTTACAACCACAACCACACACACACACTCACACACACATATACACCTAACAGACACAAAGATGCATACGCAAACATGCACTCATGCACAAAAACACACACACATACTCCAAAAAAAATATACATGTAAAAGAATACACACACAAGTACACAGACACACATATGCATATGTCCATGCACACACACAAACACACACACAGATAGGCATGTATATGCAGATGCACACATACATACATAAACATGAACACAAAAAGAAACACACAAGCATGCACAAACACACATGCACACTCACATGCATGTACACATGCACAAGCATATATACTCACATGCACATGCACACATGCACATAGGCACGCAGAAGGACTTTCATACACACCTATACACAAATGCACATAGACACACACACACAAACATGAATGCACACAAACACATAAGAATACATACTTGCAAAGGCACACATACACACATGTACTAACATGACCACATGCACACATGCAAACACAAACAAACATGTAGATGCACATGCACATAAGTGAACACAAGCATAAACAAGTACAAACACCGACACACATGCACATAGATAAGAATGTACACATGCTAATAGACACACAAAACACTTACACACACATTCATATGCTCATGAACCCACACATACACGCATGCACAAACATACTTAGGCACACATATGCACACCAACATAAATGCATGCACACACATAATTACGCACACAAAAGTACATTCATTCACACTGATACAAATGTTAACACACACATACAAACACTAATATGAATAAACACACATGACCATGCTTGCACATAAGCACAAATGCACAAACACACAAATACACATCAACACACATGTACTCACACATAGACACATGTGGAGACACTAACACATTTTCATACACAAGCACACAAAGTTGTACAAGCATGCACACGAATGCACTTGCACATACACAAATGTGTACATGCAAGACACATGCACAACACGCACACTCATACACACAGGCACACCTGTATACAAACATGCACATACATAACCATGCATACACAAACATCCTACACATGTGCATTGACACAGAAACACACTTGTGCTCACAAGAGCACATACACATGTATACACAAAAGCATAGAGATGCACATATGTATGTACATAGATACACATATACATGTACAAGCACAAATGCAAACACACACATATAGAAACACAAACACATACATGTAAGTACAAAACATGCAAAAACATGCACGTACACTAACGCACTTGCATATACACATAGACATGCACAAAGACACACATGCATGAATAGACACCTACACACACATGTGTACATAAACACTCACACACACACAAAGGTACACACTCACCCACACTAGCACAAACATAGCCACATATGCATTCACATAATGAAAAACAAACACATATACACATGTACAAACTCTCATACATGGGCACACACATTAATATACACTTGCATGCATACACACACACGCACACACACACACAACTGTGCACTCAAACGCATCCAAAATCACACCAACACACACACACACACGCATACGTTTATGCAAACAAGTGCACAAACACATGCACATTCACCCATACATATGCATACCCACATGCACTTGCATTAGTATACACACATGGACATAGGTGCTAGTAAACACACATGGACACATGTGCACACATGCACACATTCTTGCAAATACAAGCACATGCACACATGCCAACTTGCACACACCCAAACACATGTACAATCACATGAATACACATGCACGTGGATGCATGTGCCCATGTGCATACACATAAATGCCTACACACAGATGAACACACAAACACACACATGTGTGCACGTGCACACAAAAACACACACACACATGCATGCACATGCACACACACACACACCTATGTAGAATTACCCATACACACACAAACACCCAAACACACTCTCACATACACACACACATACACTAACACCTACACAAATCCATCCACCTAGACACACACATACACACTCATGCACATATGCACATGCATGTAGTCACACATACACACACACAGCTACCCAAACTAACACATACACACACACATATACCCACATGCATAGCATGCATGCATTCACACACTCACATAAACACACACATGAATATAAGCATACACATGAACATGGACATGGATGTATTCATAAACATGCATATATGCACACACACACACACACATACACTGATAGAAAGCTCATGGACATGCTTAAGAACTAGTGTACAAGCACATATAGACAAAGGCTCATAGATATTCACACACATGTACAACACACAGGCACAAGGATATGCATATGCATGCACACACATGGACACAACACATAAAAATTCACAAGCTCGCACATATGTACATGCACAAACACACATATGCACATGCACATGCACACATATGCATGTGACATTCACAAAAATAGACAAATGCACACACACATGGATGCACTAGCACATGAACATAAGTAAATGAACAAACACACACATGCATGCCTACAAAAACATAAAAACACATGCATGCATACACACACACATGCACCAAAACAAACCCACACACAAACATATGCACACACACATATATGTACACATGTATGCGCACATGCATGCACACACACACACAAGCACAAACATGTGCACACACACATAGATGTATGAATACGTACACATATCCACACACACACATGGATATGCACACATAGGCGCACACATACATACACAAATATGCACACATGTGCATCCACATATGTACATATGCATACACACATGTACACACTCACACACACACACATCAAGCACACGAACATACACACTTGCAAAAGCATAAGCACCCATATACACACACCCAAAATGAAACACACATTCACACACAAGCACAAGCAGGCATGCACAAACTCACAAACATGTACAAAAACACACACAAACATGCACATGCACACACACACCAATGTACACTTGAACACACATACACACACATATTCACACATGTACACATGAACGCACATAAATATTTGCATAATGCACACACACAAGAATACATACAGACCCACATATGTACACAAGCACACATGCACACACACAAACACTCATTCACATGCAAAGAAACTCACATACACATGCAATCGCACACTTGTACACACTTGCATGAAGCACAGACAAATGCACAAAATCACGCACACGAACACTCATATACTTATACTTGCACACACGTACTCACAAGACCAGATGCACATGCTTGTACTAGCACACCTATATGCACATACCCACTGACAAGCACATGCACACACATATACACTTCCACACATAAGCACACAAACTAACAAACACACAAGCACAAGCACACACATGCAAACCATTACACACACACACACATTTAGAATTAAGCTCATGCACATGCATATGTGTACACACACTCAAGCACACACACACACACAAACATAAAGGTACATGCACAAGTGTGCACACACATACACACACATTCACAAACGTACACAATCATAAACCCAAATGCATGCATGCATGCATGTGAGCAAGCATGCATGCACACATGAACACACATGCACACAAAATCACACATGTTCTTGTTCACGCACTCATATGCACATTAACAGGTGCACAAACATATGCATACACACACAAACAAGCACAAGCACACATGCTCACACACACACACACTTGCAATGATATGAACACAAACTTATGCACACACACATACACAAAACATATGCAAATGTACACACACTAACATATACACACAAACACATAAGGACAAATGCATGTACAAACACAAATGCACATACAAGTGCACACAAATATACATACACATGCATAAGCATGCTAACGTGCTCATAAGAACACACTTGCAACTTAACCCATATAGGTGCACACACATACAAATATACACACACATGCACACACATAAGAAAACAAGTAGACAAACATGCAAATGCACACATACGTAAGCACGCAATAAAAATCATAAAACATAGATACATGCACACACAAACACACACACACACACACACACGAAAACACTTGAATAAACATGCATGCAAACACACACATGCACACACACAAGGATGAACTCATGTATACTCACAAACATTCACACATGCACACACACACATGCACACAAACAAGGAATCATGCACAGATGCATAGATACGCACACACTTGCGCACATGCATGCACGCACATAAATACTGATACTAACATGCACACACACATGCACATACACATACACACATACACATGCACAAAACACATGTTCATGCATGCATGAATGCATGCACACACATGCACACATACGAGTACATGCTTGCATAGGCACGCATGCTTAAACACTCGAACACACATACAAACATAGTTATGCACACACACACATTCTTGTATATTCATAGTCATATATACACATGCATTTGCACTTATAGATATGTGCATATGCACACATACACACACACACAAGCAAACACACAATGAACAAACATAGGCACACACTCACACATGAATGCACATGCAAATACATGCACACATGCACAAGCATTCACACTTACACACATACTTGCATGCACACACACATGCATAATCATGCACAAACACATGTGCACACACGTGCAAATGCATGTACACCCATACACACACTTATATTCATGCAAACACACACATATATACATCCAAACACACATAAACTTGCATCCACAAACATGTGCTCATATAAGCACGAAAACACATAGATAAACCAACACATGCAAAAATTTACAAACACAAAAATGTAAGCACACATGTAGACATACACAAACATGTGCCCTTGCACACATACACAAACATGCATACACACCACCATAGACATAGGTACTGATGCACTCACACACATACACACATGTATGCAAACATGCACTTGCACACACAAAACAAACTTGCACATTCACAACAAGATCATACACACATATATACGTACAGGCATACATAGGCATGCACATACACACAAACACATGCACATATACATGCAAAGACAAGCACACATAGGCACAATTTTGTCAACATGCACAAATACACTCACACACATACCCACACACAAGCCCACAAACACACACATAAGTACACATATACAAAAATCACCACATACACACCAACGCAAAAACACAAATACAAGCACACACAAAACCCTAGTTGCAAACACACAAACTCATATGCACACACTAAGGACTACACTAACACACAAACATAGGCACACACACCTTAATAGGTGCTTGTGAGCACATGTGCCCAGACAAGTACACACACATGCATCCATATAGGCTGAAACACATACACACACACACACTATCACTCAAGAACACACACACACTAAGCTCACACATGCACACTTATGCACATACACAAATACACACACACATACACATGCATATATAAGCACACATGAACACAAACACACATAATCACAAACACACACAAATGCACACATAAATACACACACAAACATGCATGCATACACTCTCACACTCACTTACACATGTACATATGCACATGCACACATGCTAGTATAAATATAAAAATATACACACATCCATGCACACCTACATACACACACACACACTCATGCATACACATACACATGGGCACACATAAACACATGCATACTAATATGCATATATGCATGTGCCTACACACACACATTAAAACACATGAATGCATACACACAAGAATACACATGCACATCTACACACCTAAACACACATAAACACATACACACATGCACACACATACTCAAACTAATACATATAAACATTCACACATACACATGTATACATAGTTACATGTACACACATACAGACTCAAACACTAACACATGTATTCACACATGCACAAATGCACACAGCCACAAACATGCACGTATACACACTTACACACATGCACAAGCACATGCACATCAACACATAAAGGCATGCACAATTGTGCATAACCTTGCACACACACACACACACTCGCATTCACATGCATACACACACTCACAAAAGCACACTAATGCATGCATATACTCAAGCTTGCACACAAGCACACACACACGTGTACCCATGCACACACATGCACATGCAAAAGTACACACTCAGTTGAATATGCAAAGGAAAATAGACATGAACACACACACAAGCACATGCATATATAATCATATGCACATATACACAAATGCACAAAAAGATGCATGCACTCATGCACACAATCACACATGCATCCATATACATGCACACCCACAAGCATATGCAACCACATGTGCACACTCTCACACACACATACAAACACACACACAAAAGCACATGCATATATACATACACAAACACTCACACAAACACACACATGCATGAACACATACACATACACATGTGCACACGCATGAATATACATGCACATGCACATACAAGAATACAAACTCACACATAAACACCTAAAAAACACATATGCATGCACACAGAGAAACACACATGCACTCCATGCACATGCACTTACTCATGCCAACTCATGCATACAGACACACACACACACCCACACACATGCATGCACACAAACACGTACACACACATTCACACAGACATACCCACAAACATACACACACAACACACTCTCATATACACACATTACCACACACACACATATGCACACATGTGTGCACAAAAACAACAAATGCATACACACATGCACAAACTCGCACACACATTCACTTGTGTGTGCACACACAAATAGACATACACACAAACACATATACAAAGACACATATACATACACATACACACATATAGACACACCTACAAAATGTCATGCATATGCACCCACACATACATATGCATACACACACATATATGCACACAATGTATGCATAGACACACACTCGTGCACACACACTTAAGCATGCACCTTTACACACATTCACATGTCCATGCATGTATGTACTCAAGTGTACTCGTATATGTGCATGCATGCAAATACATGCACACAAACCCACACACCCACACATGCAAACATAGACACACAAATGTAAACACACGACTACACGCACATACATGATCACATACACACACACTGGCTCATGCATGCAAGGTAGCTTTTGCAAACACATGTAGACATGCATGCACATTCACCCACATGCACAAGCCTACAAAGACAATTATGCCTATGTGTACACACAAACACACATGAGTATTCATGCACAAAAACATAGATGCTCACACAAACACCGACACACAAGAACCTCAATGCACCCATGCACATAAACCTATGCTCATATGAACATGCACAAATAGACACACACAAACACATACACATATACACACATGCACATACATGCACACATGCACATACATGCACACATACACACATAAACAAACACATGCACACTCACACACACATAAATACACAAAGAAGCACACATGCACATGTACATAGACACACATAAAGGTACACACATGCATGTGAACAACAATGCACATGTACAAAAACACATGCACACAAGAACACACATGCACATGCATATGCACAAACAAACACACAAGCACACACAAAACACACATGCATACTCACAAAGCACATCATCATAGACAACTACATCCACACACCTATGTGCACACATGACATACACACAAATATGCACAAACACATGCATGTGTATGCATGCATGCTCCCACTCACATGCACATTGATACACACACAATAACACACACACATAAATAAAATGCATTCATTACGAAAAACACACAAGTATACACACACACAACAACAACAACAACAACACATAGATGCACACACATACATATGCATACATATGCATGAACACACACATACACACACATGCACAATGCATACAGACACAAACACACATGCACAAATGAAGAACTTACACAAATAAACTCACAAACACACAAATGCACTTGCACTCACACAAATATACACACAAAAGCACACATGTGCACAAACATTCATGCACACACACACACATGCATTTGTACACACAAACACTAACACAAGCATACTCACGCATGCACATACACGTGATTGTGTACACACATGCATAATCACATACACTTGTATAGGCATGCATATAGGCACACACACAACTATACACACATGCATATATATATATATATATATACGCACACACATACACTCTCAGAAGGGTTGCACATAGATCCACAAGTACACACAAAAATATAGACACAAACAAATGTAAACACATGCACACACACACACCTCACATAGACTAGTGCATACACACACAAGCATGCATTCACACACAAACACACACATGCGTGTGCATAGGCATAGGCACAGGCACACATGCATGCATAATTGCACACATATACATATTTATACACATGCACACATACACGCATAAATATATGTATGCACAAGCAAACACACTCACATGTACACGCACACACATGCCCATGCACTCACACACACTCATCAACATGCACTTATGAATAATCTCTCACAACCACATTCACAAATATACTCATATATATAGACATGCATATACACACACAGATACATACACACAAACACATACACACATGGACAAGCCCAGTCTCACACAAGCCTAGACACACAAACGCACTCTATACAATTACACACATATACACATGCATGGATGCATGCACACACACTGTAAATGCATATGCACGTGTACACACACATGCACACATCTAGACACACACACACATAAACAAACACTCATTCACACAAAATGCACACACATGTACATGCACATGCACATATACACATAATGACACAAACATATACACACACAATTAGGCATGCACTCAACACACACATGCACTTATGCACACACAAATACACACATACATACACACAAACATGCACAAAATTGTAGATGAACACAAATGCACAAAGACACATACATATATAGTAGGAACACATACACACAGACACACATATGAATGCATGCAAACATGTTCACACACACAAAAGCATAAACACATGCATGCACACACACACACACAAAATGCACACATAGGCACAAACATATATGTATGTAAGCATACAACTACAACTACACACATGCACATGCATACAAACAATACACACACACAGACATGTAGGTGCAAACTTACATGCACCTACACACTAACATCACCACACATGCATACACACACACTCACATGCACATATACAGACACATGCATGCACACACAAACACACAACTACACATGTATACAGATGCAAATATATGTGCACTGATGTACACACACTCATGAAAGCACACAAACATGAACTCAAGCATGTAATAGTATACACATATGCACACACACATACACATGTACGCATACACAAATGTGTACAAACACTTGCACAAACACACAAGCACACATAGGTACATAGACAAGTAAACAATGTACACACATACACACACAAGTGGAACCACATATGCAAGCACACACAAGTACATGCACACAAGGACACACACACAAACTCTAACAAATGAGTTCACATGCATATACACACATTTTCACACATAACCACAAACAAAAAAGAGCTCATATGCACACACACACATGAACTCATGCACACAAACATGCACATGCACATATGTAAGCACCCACACAAATCAACACACAAACACACACACACAAAAACCTATGCACCCACACTCACACATGTGCACACATGCAATTGAATACACAAATGTGTATGCAAGCACACATACACAAGCACACACATGCATACATACACAAGCACATGGACACATTCACAAACACATATACAAGTACTAATACATGTACACATATGCACACACACACACACAAAAACACTCACACATGAATTAATTCTTATGCATACACACACACCACACACAAATGCATACTCACACACACAAACACACACATGGATTCCTACAAGTACATGCCAACAAAGTAATGTGTATACTCATTTACACACATATGTAGAGGCACATATGCACACAACCACACACAAGATGCATGCACACACGTACATAAACACACCCACACATTTACATGCTTGCACACATGCACAAATATATAAAAACACACACAAATATACACACACATATGCACATGCACATAAACCCACACACACACGCACACACACATATAAATACACTTTGTCTAATGCACACATGTAAATAAATTCACATGCATGCAAACACACACACACACACACACATATTCTCATATGCACATGTGAACATATACATGCACACATAGAAACACATTCATGCATAGGCACATGTACACACACCCACACATACATGCACACACATATAAAAAGACTTGTTGTTTCCTTGGCAATGACACTACTTGTTTGATGACAAAAAAACCATTATGTTGATTTTTTTAACACTTTTCTCAAGTGTCTTTCAGGTCATGAATCTCAAGATCTTACAACAATAATCAATTGAAGAGTTTTGACTAAATGTCTTATAGGGCTATCCATAAGAGAAGCATTGTTAAGTTGTGTTGGTGGTAATGATCTATTTATGGCATAAATGGCATATCAAGGAGTTATTAATTAAACTCTTGGCGGAGTAGTTAACCATCAATATTCCATCTCCAAAACATCTATTGATTTTTTTTTATCCTATCACTTGATTACAAATGATATAATTAGTTTTCATAGCATCATTTATTCACATGCATTATTATTGATTCCTTATGTATTATATTTTTCGTATTTGTAAAAATATTTTGTTGTTTTAATAGCTAAAAAATGCTTTGAAAAGTAATACAAAATGATTAATACATATACAAAAGATATTTTTTGAAAACAAAAAAATTGGTTAAAGAACCCAACACATGGCTAAGCCCATAAGCTTAGGCAAATGGACCAAAATACTAGGTAATGAGCCTATGGAGTCATAGGTCAGAAGATTATATGAACTAAGTTGGGTCAGACCCAAGTCAAAATCAAACCCAATTTAGCTTAGAAGCATAACAAGTCATGATAGATTTGTGAAATATTATGTAACGAAGTGGGTCAGACCAGACCCATTATCAAATGTTACAAGTAGTCTTATAAAGTATGCAAGTGTCCTAGGGTATGAATTCCTGAGAACACAAAGAGGAGCCAACCCCACGTACTAGCTCAAATTATAAAAGAAGAGGAACTCTTATAACCTGAAGTATGCATTAGTTTTAGAGCATGTGGGTCTAAGATTTTAGGAGTTATTATATCCAAAGCTTAACTGACACTAAGCCATCTGATTGTACGTTTTTGTGATCAAACAGTCCACATCATGCCCGCTTTTGTGAATAGTAGATTTCATTTAACTATCCCTTTAACAAGTTTGATTGAATGTTGGGATCATCTTTGTATTTTTCAAAAATATAATTCAACTAGATGTCATCTATAGAACTTGATAAAATGTTTGTGCTCATCTTTGCCTATAGATTAGTACTCTTAAGCATCAAAGTTATATGTATGCTCTTTATTCAACATTCTGATTGAGAAACACTTGCTTTGTCCACTCAAATCAGATGATGGTTCTCATTCATAATCAACATTCCAAAAAGTTGTTTGTATTTATTTTAAATTAGTTGAATTTAACCATACGACATCAATATTTTCAGAAGAGAAGGTGCAAAATCAAAAATTGCAATCTAAGTTTGATGCCATTGCTAGAGCCTTGCTTGTGACTCAATTTCCTACTTCAACATTTTCTTCAATTGCACATCTTATTAGTGACTTCTTTACAAATGATTATTTATTTTCTCATTCCTTTTTATCTTTTTTAAAAGGATCATAATAATGAAAAATCTTTGTTCATTCTATTTTTTCTTAACAATGTTAGGGCATATTAATAAAACTTTTAGATTTAATATTTCACAACTAAGTCATTTAGATTGTTTGAATATTATTTAATTATAGAATTAAATTCTAATATCATAGTCCATAGAGTTATGTCATATAAGTTTTTATAAGTGAATAATAAAATATCATGACTAATTATTATTTTTTATTATATTTAATTATTGTAAGTTTTTATAATTATAGTTGTGATAGTGAACCCTTATCACGATAAAACAATTTGGATTGTATAGGATACCACTACCTACAATGGAGAACAGAGTGGTTTTGTTAATAAAATTTTAGATGGGTTTACTGGCGATGGAAGCAGGCACGTGTTAGGCTAAATCATCTAAAACTCTTTTATCATATTTATTTTCTTTATTATTATGCAATTTATGATATTTTTATTATTTAAAAATATTTAATTAAAAATATATATAAAAGAAACTTTCAAAAATATATTTAACATGCATGAAATATTTTTTAATATCAAAAAATTCAATTTTTACACATTTTTATTTAGTAAAATTATAAAATGATTTATTTTATGATGCTAAATTTAATTTAAGAAAAGGTTTTCAAAATAGAAAAATGTTTAAAATTACAATTCACCCCTTTTATGTATTAGCTAAGAAAAAAGTATATCAAGTGGTATCATAGCAAATTACATCAAGGGAAGAAGTTTCTAAAAGAAGATCCTATTTTTTCATTCCTTATATGGTTCATGCATCTACTTATGTTTGAAGATAAAACTTTTATTTTATGAACAAATTAATTTAAATCTTTTATTTTAAATATTAGTGTTGAGTTATGGTTATTATTTAAAAATTATTTTACTATTTCAAATGATTTTGATGAATATTCAAGGACTTCAAGGTAAAGAAATGCCAAAGGAATGAAGTATCTATATTTTTCTTTGCCACAACAAATTAGAATCAAGATTTGTCATCTAAAAATCTGTCTTTAGGATATGTATGAACTATAAAATTTATATGATAAATTGGTTATGCTTCCCACTCAAGATAAGAAACAAATAAGGAATCAAACAAAAAAAGAAAAGAGAAAGAGGAAGAGAGAAACTTTATGCACCTTAAAAGCAAATTCTTCATCTCAGGTCCACAACATTTTTCTACCTTTGATAATGATAGTCACATTATTAATGATAATAAATTGACTATTTCTTTTTATGTACTTATAGTTGAGCATACAAAATCGATTAGGACTTAGTATTAAGCAATATTAATTATTTTAGAATTTATTTGTTATTGCATATAATTGTTGTATAATGAATTCAAATATTGTAAGCAAATCAACTCCATAGTTTCTTCATAACATGCTTTGATAAAATGTAATTGAATGATGATATGATTTGTTATTAAAAATGAACACAACAATTAGTAGTCCTTTATAAATAATTTATTTTGGAGAAAAAAATTCTAAAATTTAGATGAAAAGAAACTTGGACTTTTTTATTGACATCGAATTTTTCTAAATTTACATGAGTTAAATTTTATAAGAATAAAAGTTTAACCATCATAGGTTTTGTTAAATTGGTTAGATAATTAGAAAGATAAAATTATTTTTATTTAATAAATTTTAAAAATAAATATCTGTATGATCATTATAAAGAATAAAAAATATGAGATCAATTTTATCTCCCAATTTAAAAAACATGTAAGAGTATTCAAAGAAAAATAGTAAACACTATATGTTTGTAGATAATATAGATCATAAAGTTTCTAGTTTATATTAATTATTTTCTTTTCAATAGAGAAGATAGTTGAAAATTTTATTAATATGATTTGAGAATTCGAAAAATAAAAATATACATGTTGTGTTATAAAAATAAAAAATAAATATTTTTATAATTATATAGAATTATTTGTGAATTTAGAATTGAAGGAAAAAAGGTAAATTACATAATAAGGAATATAAAGAAGGTAGTTAACAACTATCTTTAGTATGATAATGTAAAAATCCATTTGAATTAATTAAATGATATGCTAGTCAAGGATTTAGAACATAAGTTTCTATAAATGTAATTGATCAAATACATTTGTATCATTCATCCAACCAATATTTATTGAAGAAGCTCTTAAGGGTGTAGGTTCATATCATGAATTGATAATTAGTTGCACTAGAGAGAAATTAAGTAGAAAAATTAGTTCATATGCTTAGTCATCAACAATTGATTAGAGCTAAATTGGTATTCAAGAATAAATTATATGAAATATAAGCAACTATTGCAAATAATATTGGGTTTGTACTAAGGGTATATAATAAACTTAATCATTACATGAGAAATCATAAAAATATTATATTTCAGTTTATTAGGGATTATATCATTAACAGTTTAATAGAACTATAGTAATAAAACTTAGGGGAAGCTTAGGCTAGACTTCATGGAGAGTTAACAATTTTATCTGTTAAATATATCCAAGATCTTTCCTTATTAAAATATTTAATAATTTTAATTAAATAAAATTTTTTTGGATAAAGACTAAAGTATTATTGTTACTTTTTGAAAGAAATTTAGATTTGTTCGTTCATATCATTGTGGTAAAGCTATAAATAATTTTTACAAGTGAATTCTCTTGGTCCTTATTATTAACATTGATAAGAAATGATTTATTAATTAGAAATTAACTATAGTTTTTATAGTTGCATATCCATGATTCTATTATATATCTCTTAATCTTTTTGAATTTAAAAGTGGGAGAAATCCTTGAAAACATGTTTGACCTTGTGATTTTATTTTAAATTTAGTCCTCATAAAAATTGTTAGAAACATATATAAAGTAAAAGAGTTTAGAATCTTCAAAATTATTAAATTACACACAAATAGACTGCATAATAATTAATTAGTATTGTTATGTCTATAAAAGATGGTTAATATTTTCCCTTATAAAGTATAATGATTATTTTTTAATTATGCTTAAAAGTTAATAAATTACTTTTGCTTGATATATTTTTTTAAACAAAGATGCACTAAACCCTTAGATATTTAAAGTCAAATTATGTATAAATATTATTGCTATGTGTACCCTTGTTTGTATCTTTCACTTTTATTTTATCTTTTGTTGCATGACAAAAACAAGGAGAGATGTATGAAAAAAAACATTTATTACATCTCAAGCTTGTGGCGTAATTATATCAATTTCATATATTTAAGGTAAGCAAGAATGTAGGAGGAGCATATATATGCTTACATAATTTATATCTTTTTATTTTACTATTCTGTCATCTTAAAATAAGGGATATGATTGCACTTTTGATCAAGACATCACTTATTTAATGACAACAAAATAGTTGTGTTAGTTTTTCTTATATATTTCTCAAGTTTTTTTTTCGGTCAAGCATCTCAAACTCTTATAGGATCAATCAATTGATGTGCTTTGACCAGATATCTCATGGAGCAATTCACAAGTGAAGCAAACTCAAGTTGTGTTGGAACCTATGCTCTTATTGTGTCTTAAATGGCATATCAAGGAGTCGTGGATCAAACTCTTGAAGGAGAAGCTGATCAACAAGAGTTTATCTCTAAAGTATCAACTAGTTTGATTATTTATCTTATTACTTAATTAGATATTGTATAATTAGGATCATAACGACATTCAATTACATGTATTATTATTGATTTATTGTGTATTATTATTTTAGTAGTTACAAAACTATTTTGTAATTTTAATGGCTAGAAAATTCCTTTCAAAAGTAATAAAAACAATAATAATAAATGTATGAAAGAGGTTTTCAAAAAACAAAAAATTGGAAAAATAACACAACACGTAACCAAGCCAATAGGCTTGGGCCAAGTGGCCTGAAGTACTAGGCAATCAGCCTAAGGAGTTGCATGTAAATAAACCATCTAAAGCAAGTCGAATGAGGCCCATGTCTCGGCCAAACCCAATCCAACTTGGAAGCATAACAAGTCATGACATTTTTTATATTTTAATAGCAATTAAATTTCTTTTAAAAGTAATAAAATAATAACAAATAAATATATAAAACATGTTTCGAGAAAAAAAAAATTTGGCCAAACAATCTAACACATGGCTAAGCCCATAAGCTTGAGCCAAGTAGCCTAAAGAACTTGGCAATGGGCTTAATGAGTCATAAGGAGACCGTGTGACCATGTTTACTTACAAACATCCACACGCACTCATGCACACTCATGCACACACACATACATGCATTCATACCAACATCCACACAAACTATACACATAGTAATACATATATGCACATATACACACATGAATAGATGACACACACATACACAAGCATACACAAACACACAAGCACATAAGCATGCACATACAAATGCACATGCATATGCATAGAGCCACAACAGCCATGCACACACATGCACACAAATACAAATGAATATGTACACTAATAAACAACACATGTGCACACACACAAACACACATGCTTGTATGCACACACACATGCACATGCACACACACACACATGCAAATACATGGCCATACATGCATGTACACACACCTACAATCGTACATGCCCACATCCACACACTCACAAACACTTATGCACACACATGTATGCATAAATGTACACCCACACTCATACATGCATAAGCAGACACATACACATGAACATACATTGCCACACACTCATAAACTTACAAGCACACGAACATGCATACACTTGCATATACACACACACACAAGTAAATGCATAGGCACACACAAATGCACACACACTCTCACAAACACACACAAGCACACAAACCTATATGCACGCACCAACACACACGCACACTCATGTACCCATATGTGGACACACACACATGCCCATGCCCACATGCACATGCACCCACACCCACCAACCCACCTACATGCACACTTGCACACACACATAGAAATAGATACATGTGCCCATCGACATTAATGTGTGCATACATGCAAGCACACATTCATAACAACACTTATACATACACATAAGAACACAAACACACATGCATAAATGCAAAAAT